>JARUPZ010000011.1:4280862-4783912 GCA_031213475.1 Nereocystis luetkeana | reverse complement strand
AAAGGGTGGCGTTGAGCACATCTTGTCGAGGGCAGCCCGAAAACGAGTCGTTTCGTACTGCCACTTTTTTTGTTGCGGAGTTTGTTGCCGAGCTCGAAACGCCGGTCGGCGGGGGTAGGGGGGGTGGGTGGGGGGGCGTTTACTCGCATTAGTAATGGTCTACCCTTCCCTTACGCTAGCCGTGATGGTCAACGGTGGTCCCTAAGCCCCTAGTTCTTTTGGTAGCTGCACCCACCCGCCCCACCCACCCACCCACCCACCCACCCACCCACGATTTTCGGGAAAAACTGCTCGGAATCGGATTGGGATCATTTGTGCAGCGGTAACATGGTTATTTGACAACCCGAAGCGGATACAAGATGAAAAAAAGAGAGATCATGCAATAGATGGAACCAGGATCGCCCAGAGGCTGTTGGAGTTGGAGGTGTCTCTATCAGGAGTAGGACCGGTGCTCCGTATCGAAAGGGTTGCGTTGGCCGATGGTCGAATGTCTGAAGCGAGCAACGAGTGAGTACCGCCCCCCCCGTCACAAGCGGTTCCTAGTAGGAGGCAGCTCAGCCTGCATGCGACTCGCCGAGGACCGTGCGTTTCGCTTTGCGCGTCGTGCGAGCAATGCCTGTCTGGTCGATGAAAACCCGACGTTCTCCATCCCGGCATTGTAGGGATGCCAGGGTCTACGGTCATACGACTACGGCCATGCATGAAATCGAGGTGATCCGTCTCGAACGGGACGCGTGGGCAATGGTCAAATGACTAAGACAAGCAACAAATAAGTACGCCTTCCCCCCCCCCCCCCCCTACGGTAATGCCTGTTTGGAATCATCCCCGGCCAGGTGAAGGTGCAGATGCTGGTGTCGAAGGCGGAAGACGGCGGGGGAACGCGACAGGAGTGGTTGGACTGCCTGCGAGAAATGGTTGAGGTATTATTACTATTTACGGGGGACCATAGCAAATAGGACCAAATAGTGTTCGTAAAACAAGATGAATGTATACCTGGTAGGTTTTTTGTGTCTGCCGTAGGTTTCTATTTACTACGGTCCCCCGTAATAGTAGCTGTTCGAGAATGGCAATCACGATAGTACGCTACTAAAGTAGAGCGTACTGTGATTGCTTTCACTTTTCAGGACTGCTGTGCCGCTCTGGTGGACAAGTTACTCTTAATTCGAGCGGTATGTCCCCGAACAGAGGCTCAGTTTTTGCCCTAAAAGGGTAAAATCTCTGCCCCGAAAACGGCGTTCTGGTCTCGTTTTTGTTTTTTGTTCACCGTTGCGCGAAACGGTTTTGGGGTATAATACTTGTTGAAAAAAACGAAAAAAATCACAGTACTGGGTGCTTGTTACAAACCAGGTATATGAAACCCCTTTTTCTTGGAATTTTTTCACTGTGTTGGAAACAAGCAAGGACCGTTCGGAGATGAATTATTTAATAAATAGACAGAAGTTTGTATCCCGTTACCTGGTACGCGTTTACGGAGGCCCCTTTATGATAAACGCCCCCCCCCCCCCCCCCCCTCCCACTAAGCACCCACTCTGGTGCGTGTAAAAATCGAGAAGTACGTGCGTGGACCGAAAAGAAATGTTGTCTGCGTCGAGCATGCGGTCGGCGATAGGCTTCCCCGATCGATGCTACGTTTGTGTATTCTTCAGAATAACTCACTGGGAAACCTCTTTCCTGCCCGTTTCGTTCGGGCCTACCCCTAACTATGAGGATCCCACCGTGAGCTAGCGGGTGTGCTATTGACCCCCCCCCCCCCCTTTGGAACGCCTCTTTGCTGGCGACCAAGGGCAATGGCTGATAACTTTCGATGTGTTGTCGGACGCCTACGAGCAGCGCAAATGCCCAGCATTAACGGGTAGGAAGGAGCGCGTGACGCCGCCCGTGCCGCGCGAGTATGATACGGTAGCATATCCCTAAGCCTTGCGTTTTTGTGACTTTTGGGGGAAACCACCAACCATTGCATCAGCCGCCAAAATGACGCGGTGCGGCCGATTGTGTAACCGCCAATGGTTGTCGTCAACCCCTCCCCTCTGAAGCCCCGAGAGGGCTACGTACCAGCAGGCCGCGCTTTTTTGCCCCCTGGACTGGCTAAAGTCGTGCTACAGGGGAACGTGCTGTCGTAATCTTTCACTGGCATGCATGGTGTGTGAACGTCCGGGAATCTCTTGTGTGTGTTTGTTCCTGGTCCATCGTTGGGTTTTGATCCACTGTAGTAGTCCCTCGTAGTATCCGTGCATCGCAAGGCCCGAAACAGTTCTTGACGCGCCCCCCAAGAAGCTCAAAAAGAACCCCGGCTCCTGAATTAACAACATTTGTTTTGCAAGCCTTGTTCTTTTCTATTGATAGAACTTTTTTTTCTGGTCTGATTTGGTCTGATCTGGCTTGTGTTTGTTGTGTTTCTCGTACCCGGTACGTTGGCGTTTCACTTGCTTTTACCCATTCGTTTGCGATCATGTATTTTTTCTTCATTTTTTTTTTTTTTGTCTCGCAATCTGTGACCACGTACTTGGTGTCTCTCTAGGATAAGGAATCAGGACAGACACTGGGTGTCCTGGCGTGGTTGGGTAGAAAGAACGGTTCAATGTCAAGACACCACACACTACAAAAAGTGTCCAGCTCTCATGTCACGTATATTACTACTGTAATGGTCTGCTGTCCTCCGAATCATTGGTTGTTGCAGTTATATAGAAATGCTACGCACCTTACCTCTCTCGGCGATAAGGTGCCGCTTTGATTCCGCTGATTCCCAGATGACCAACCCAGGGAGTAAAGATATCCCTGGGTGAGAGTCTCCGGCCGGTCGCAGCATGTAGGGAGAGAGAGTCCTCTGGGCCCTCAAACTTACTACTGGATACCTGGTACATACTAACCGACGTTTCGACTCGAGCCGGCGGCTGCGTTTTGTTTTTCTCTTTGCCTGCTTGCGTGGTCGCAAGAAGCCAAGACCCCCTGCTCACCGGGTGTTTTCGCGTATGTAGTTTTCTCTTGACCCGTGACCCCTACCCCTCCCCGACCTCAATTTTTCGCCAGGCGCATCACCGGCCCCGCCGGCCCCTACCACCACCACCACCCCCACCACCGCTTTTAGCGACGACATCCTCGTTGTTTTCGTTCCGGTCCTTTGGGACCAGCGGCGGCGGCGGCGGCGGAGCCGGCGAGCCCCCCCGACCAGCGACGGGGAGACCTCATAGCGCAGACCCGAACCTTCGCGAGGAAGGCACCGGTCCAACAACCGTGGCCGAGACTCCGGATCGGCCTTACGGCCACTCTCGCAGCCGGACCAGCTCGCGCGACGCAGTTCCGCTTCCTGCCGAACCCGCCTCTCTTTATGGAAACCCTGCGGGGCGCACGAGGTCGGGGGGGGGTGGGGCCGCGTCGGGATGGGACAGAGGCGGCACCGACGAAGAGTTCGGGGGGAGGGGCAGCGTTGGCGGTGGCGGCGGCGGCGGCAGCGGTGGCCGGGGGTGGGTGGCGGGTGTGGCGTCGCTCGGCGGGGGGGAAGCGAGAAGGCTGGCCAGGAAGGTCGGCGCTCTTATCAGAGACCAATCCCCGTCTTCAGGCCTTGAGGGGTTTCAAGTGGAGGAGGCTCGCCTGAGGTTGTGGGTGAGACGAGGCACGGGTGACGTAATGAAGGAGAAGGGGCCGACGTCGGGTACAGCAGGCGGCCCCGCGTGCTTGAGAATGTCTTGTTTTCGACTATGCTCGAATTGTTGTGTGGAACCGGAGTCTGGGGTCCTAAAACTATTTTTTTTTTCTGTTTTTTCCCTCAAAATGTTTTCTCTTGTTTCGTGCAGAATGCTGTTCAAACTTGTTTATATTCCTCCCGGTTTTCTTCATGTGCTGTCGCCTCACCAAGTACACTGGTAGTCCCAATCAGGCGGGAGAACCGCTGAAGTTAGGTTTTGTGCTGGGGAGGGGGAGGAGGCCGAATGCTCGTATTCGCTGGGAAGGTCCAAGCTTAAGGCTCGAAAGAAAAAAGCCATACGTTATGCTTCCTTTTGGTCTGTGCGCCGTGCCTACGCGCGCGCCTCGCGTTCCACGAACGCCTGCTGACCAAACGAACGTACAGAGAAAAAATGGGGCAGCGGTGCCTTCCTTTCCTAGCCGGGTAGTTAATCTAGCTCTCGTTCGAGCGCCGTTTCCCAGTGCAAAGCCCCATCCCCCGACCCCCACCCCCCACCTTCACTGGCATCCACCCCCACCCACCGTCTGCCCCCCCCCCCTACCTCCCTCCGTTCTTCCGTTGCGGCGCAACACCTTTCGCTTCGATTCTCTTCGTTGGTCGGCAGACGGCGGCCAACATAATGCGCTCCCTGGCCCTGTCGAGGGCGACCGGCTCAGGGGCGCGTCCGCTGCTGTTTCTCTCTTGCGAGGTTCCCAACCGGCACGAGATCCTCCGCGCCTTTGCGTCGTCGTCTGCCGATGACGGGTGCAGCGGTCCCGCCGCCACCGGCGGCGGCGGAAGCGACGAATGTTTTCGCGAGGGCGTTCAACAAAGTGAGGCTGGCGTTCAAGGGGCGGGGACGGCCAATGTGGGGGTGAGGGGGCGGCGGCGACAGCAGAGGCAGCGGCGAGATTTGGGTCGGCGGCGCTGGTTGCTGATTTTGGCGCGGTTCATGTCGAGGCCTCGGGAGTTCGAGAGACGAAGGGCGGCTACCGTTCGGGCGTTCACGCCGCAGAAGTTCCGACAGGAGTGGGAGTTGTTCTGGGAGCTGCTGGATCCTGTGTCGGACGCCGTCGAGAGAACGGTCGAGGTGGAGCGGCGTCGTATTGGAGGGGTCGTACAAGGGGGGGGGGGGGGGATTTACAGCAGAAGGAGTGGTTAGCGAGTCGCGCAAACGTGTATGCTTGCTTTGTTTCTCTGTGTATCGTGTGTGTTTTGTAGTGTATGTATTCGTAGCCGGCCGAAACGAGAATTAAAACGAATACGGCGTACGTTGTGTGTTGAAAGTTGGAAGCGTTCTTGAACGCGTGGCAGCGGTGAACGAACGCAGGCGGCATTTAGTGCCCCCCTACGACTACCTTGGATGCCTCGTCTTTGTCCATCGCCTTGCGACCCCTACAACAGAACCCGACCGCGATCACCCCCCCTCCCTTCTCACCTCCCCCGTCCCCGCCTCCCGCCCCGCCCTCGCCCCGCCTCCCCCCCCGCCCGCCCGCCGCCGCTGTCGCCACCGCCTCCCCCCGCCCTCGCCCCCCCTCCGTCTCCCCCCCCCCTCCGCCCCATCCCTTCCTCTTGGGCGTCAGGACCTTTTGGCGTGGACGTACCCCCTTCGGAGCCTGTCTGTGATGTCGGCGCTGCTTCTGGTGGCGTACTACGACCTCGTCCGCTACGCGATCCCACTCGCGCTGCTCAGCAACGTTGCTTACATTTTTGGTGAGCTTAACTGCGCGCCGATGCACCCCCGTCTGCTGAAATAGAGGCCTGAGAGCTAAGAGTGTCTCTTCGCGAGTCAAGCCAGGGTAGCGGGTTGTCTTTTGTGCCGGTTGGTTGCCCGCTGTGTAAGGTGTCGGTGTGGAATCGCCTGGCACAGACAAGATCAACCAGTTTGGTAATGCGCGAAGTAACTAGTGCCGGTTGCCGCTGTATATAGTGCCGGCATCGTTGTCTTGCGCATATCATACCACCACTGCATATATGTATATATATATACAAGGCGCTTCGCTCCGCGGGCGGCCTACGCCGCCCGCTACGCTCGCTCAGGACAGAAAAAAGTACATCAAATTATGCGAAGCGAACAGAGGTCCACGATTGAGTTTAGTGCTTTCAAGGATCGTAATTGCAAACCGGCGACTTGATAATGCCAAGAGTCCCGCCGCCATGCTTCAGGAAAAAACAGCTCCGACGTCAGCTTGGATGCCACATATACGCTTCGCGTCGCGGATGTCGTACGTACGTACATACACCCCAGGTAGGGTACTACTGTCTGTATTTGTTTTCTTCTTTCGATATGCTCTATGTCTGTACTGTATGCACGAAGAAAGCGAAAGCACAGCACGGCAGAGCAGCAAAAACAATGAAAATGAAACCGAATACTCGGAAAGGAAAAAAAATCCCCGTCCCCTCTCGTGTAATATTTTTCTGCCTGATTGGAACACCTTACACCCGGTCGAAAAGAAGAAAAGAGAAAAATCGCACTGAAGAGCTTCTCTCTTAGCCTCGTACGCCGCCCGCCCCTCTCGCGACCACCTCGCTACCGATTCGGTCCGGGTAAAGCTTTTATCACTCTCTGCCACAATCAGCCCCGTCGCCCGCCTCGCGTGAAGCCCGGTGCTCACCGTGGCCGTCGTTCGTCAGCTCGATAACGTTGGTGTTCAAACTGCACACCTCCCTCTTTCAACTTTAGCGTGGTCGCAAAAATAAGCACCGCTTGAATATTTTCTTGCCCTCCCGAACGACCTTCATAACTCGTGCATACCCTATCAACAATCATAAATCGAAGCCAGACAAAGCCCGTTCATGCATCCCTCGTGTCTCGAGGCACACGTGACGCCTAGGCACGAAAGCGGAGACCGCGCTCCTTGCAACCCGCCAGCACCCGCTGACACCCGCGACGGTGCCGGGTCCTCCCGCGATGCCGTGCTCGGAGAACACGCACGCACATGAAACGAAAGAAGAAAAAAGGGAGAAATGACCGAGAAACGAAGAACTGCTGGAAAGGCCCGGCAAGTATTGAAAGGAGGCGGTTTGGAAGTGGGAGCTCTGAGAGGCCAGGGATGCACCAACCGAGCACGCTCAGGGGTTGTGATCTAAGTATGTAGTTCTATATATCGGGCCAAAGCAGCTAAGATCAACGGCAGTCCTGTTGAATCTGTTCCCGAAAAGTCCCTCCACTCGCGAATAGTACAAAGCTCTCGCGAATCAGGGCTGACAATCTTGCGAAAGGCCACCGAAACGCCCCCACGGCGACCAACCATAGCAAACGAATTTATAGTTTTGTTTTTATATATATATATATATTATATATATATACCTACCCCACGACTAGCGGGATCGTCGCGTGCACACTAAAGTCACCCCCCTCCCGTCTTGCGGGGGTGCCGCGCTTAACTACCGTACTCCTTGTGCTACAACGTCAGACTACTTATAGTCTGCTTCCATGTAATGTTGGTCTGGTGGCAAACCTCGTAGCTACTACTTAAGGTCGATTTCGCGGTTTCGGAGCCATGCGAGTGCGAGTCCCGCCTCACAGGCGGTTCTTCGTAGCAGGATACAGTCGCCCTTCATGCGACTCTCCGAACACCTCACGGTGCTTCGCGCTCGGTAAAAGCAACATCTGCCTAGTCGGAGAAAACCCGACGTGCTCCGCCCCGGCATTGTAGAGATGCGAGGTTCTATGGTCATACGAGTACGGCCATGCATGGCAATGAGTACACCCCCGCTAGGGATCTTTTCTGATCGGGCAGAAGTCGACGCAGAAAATGGCTGGCTTGCGTACGCACAATCCGAAACGAGTCGACGAGGAGGAAGAAAATGCACAGAAAATGCTGAAACTCTTCTTCTTGCGCCGTACTTAAACGGGGGAGGAGGGGGGGGAGGAGCGTGCCTGCTGTGTAACCCTGGATCGGAGCTGCGAGAGGGAGGGACGGAGCTGGAGATAGTCGCGCAAAAGACAATTAAGTGGGATGGAAATAATAACAAGGGCGTGTGTACCCGGCTCGAGGCTGCAGTTCCGTCGGTCGGGGCTGCTTATAACAATCCCTCTCTATTGGCGCCCATATCTCGAGGCAAATTGTGTTATTCGAGGGTCGTTTTTTTTTTGCCTTGGTAGTATGCCATAGGTACCTGGTAAGAGCGAGATCGTGCAGGCGTTACGGTAAATTTCTGTTGGAGGGTGGGAAGGGGTTCTCCTTGAG
This sequence comes from Nereocystis luetkeana, assembly GCA_031213475.1. NCBI lineage: Eukaryota > Phaeophyceae > Laminariales > Laminariaceae > Nereocystis > Nereocystis luetkeana. Next base: position 4,776,058 of record JARUPZ010000011.1, on the reverse strand, counting down.
CGGGGCCCCTCGCCTATTAGTCGCGGTCATTTAGTTCGCGTGTACAGCGGCGTGTTGCTTGTTGCGTTCTTTCGCGCGCTCAGCTTCCCGTGTCCGTATTTTGTGTGTTGTCAGTTTTGAGACCGAAACACCCGCGCACCCGCGCACACACCCACCCACCCACCCACCCACCGAAAGTCCGGCATAGAATGGCGTCATTTTGTTTCTGAAGCCTCGACTTAGCGGCAACACAGCGAGCGCCATTGGGTGGTTCGGTGGTCAGGTGATTGGATCGGTGGGTGAGTGGGTTTGTGGGAGGTGGTGGCGGTTAGGCGATTGGGTGGATAGGTGTTTGACCCCCATAGAACTGGCCGCGCGCTTCTGGGGACAGATTGTTCGATACCACTGCTTTAGAGTGGGGTAATATTTGAAGTAGATGAGTAGTAGAAATATTAAATAGACAGGGGGGGGGGGGGGGGACTCATTTGTTGCTTGCCTTATTAATTTGATCATTGGGGGTGAGGGGGGTCAGGTGGGTCGATGCTGCAGGCGAAACACCGTTTTTTTTGTTTTTGTTTTTCTCAACCTGCTCAGGTCCGCACCTACAGTGCGCAGACCGTGTGTGTGTCCGTTCTTTCCTGAAACCCTCGATGCTCAGTCCTACAACTAACTGTCGGCAACGAGCAGGCGAGCGGGAGGGTTGTGGGCGGTTTAGCCCGTCTAGGGGTTATAAAGCTGAAGCTAGGTTTCGGGGGCAAGTGATCATGGGGGGCATGGTACTCAGAAGCCACGATGGACCCAGAAAAAACACACATGTGAACCATACTATGTTTTGGCTCGGATGGCTACTATTACGGGGGACCATAGTTAACAGGACCAAATATTGTTAGTAAAAACGGTTGAATATATAGGTTTTTATGTACACCATAGGTCCTATTAACTATGGTCCCCCGTAATAGGTTTCCCCCATAACAGTGGCAACTAGAGCTAGGGTATCGTCTGCAGTGGGCCAAAGGTTTATATGGGGGAGAGGTGGTCGTTTACATCTATTTTCGCCCCCCCCCTCCCCCTGGCCACTGGCCACACCGGAGAACAAGTTAACGCACTGGAGTTGTCATCCGTGTGGCAAGCCCGCCTCGCAAACCGTTTTCTTGGTAGGATGCAGCTCGCCCTTCGTGCGACTCGCCGAACACCTCACGTTTCGCTTCGCTGCTTGGTGCAAGCGATGTCTGCCTGGTCGGTGAAAACCCGACGTGCTCCGTGTCCAGGTTTTTGTAGGGATGCGAGGGTCTATGGCCATACGAGTACGGCCATGCATGATATCGAGAACCCCCCCCACGCCCCCCCCCCCCCCCCCCCCCCCCCCCCCGCCCCCCCGAGTGACGAGTACCCCCACCCCCACCCCCAGTTCCGGACCGCCTGCGCTAATGCGCAGGAGACGGCGTGGGGGTTGACCAACGCTGTCGTGACGATGGTGGCGTCCCGGGGAACAGCGGAAGTCCCGCTCGCTGTTTCTACCGCCTCGTCGTGCTGTATCGGACGTATATGTATAGACATATATGAGCCGTCAGCCAATCAATGGCAGACCATGGGTTGTGCTCCCAATTTTGCGTTTTTTTTATGGGACAAGTGCCGGTTCGCGAAGTTCTTCCCTTCGCTCGTGCAGGTAACCCCCACCCCACCCCACCCCATCCCACCCCCTCCACCCCACCCGTTGCATGCTTCTCGATGCGCCAACGATCGAATGAACAAACGAACGAACGAACGCCCATGTGATCACCCTTGTAGCGGAGTATCTGACAGTGGAGGGCATCCGCGCAGCGCTAGGGGCCGGTCGAGCTCCGAGGAGGAGGTCTACCGAAGGCCGGTGGCAGATCAAGCGGGAAAGGTGAATGAATGCGAGTACCGGCGGCGGAGGCGTGTGACATCGTTTCGTGTTTTTTTCCCCCCCCCAACCATTTGTGAACGTCCGACTCCGCTCGGCGGTTGCATTCAGCCGTTTCCACCCTCCGTTGCTCTGTTTCTTTGTTGTCTCTCTGCCAGAAGATTCTGCAAGCCACTCTCGATAGTTTACGCACGGCATCGCTGTACGTAACTACGGTAGCGCCGACCTTCCCCACCCGCGCACATGCTAATTACTAACGATTCGAAACTAGTGAAACGAAACCAAACGAACGAATCGAAACGAAGCTAATGAATGCATCGAAACGTTATTTCGTAATCGAAACGGAACAAAACGAAACAGAACAATACGAATAGACTCGGAACATTTTTTTTATTATTATTATTATTTTTTTTGCTTTTTGAAACCATCCTCATCCCCGCAATCCAACCCATTAATCAAACCATCAACCAACATGCGAGAAGACCATTAACAACGTGTCGTCCGACCGACCGGTCGTCCGTGCTCGTAGTTCGAACAGGTCCTCCCTACACGGCCGCGGTTCCCGTTCCGTTTCCCCCGGGCGCTCGGCCAATCACAGCCCGTCTTCTTCCGCCATGACCACCGCCATCGCAGCCGCGGCCGCTGGAGCCGCGGCGGCGGCGGCGTCGGCGGGGGGGGGGGTAGGCTCCGCTGGCGGTGCTTCGCGGGTCGCGGCAGAGGCTAGCCGTAACACCCCTTCAACTAAAGAATCGACGACCCGAGGTCGCTGGGGGCGGCTTAAGGCTGGAGGGTCGTCTGCAGCTTCAGAGAAGATGTCACGGGGTGGGACTGGTGCCGGTAGCGGCGGGGGTGGTAGCAGTGGCAGCGGTGGTGGCGGCAGCAGAATCGAGTCGTCGAAAACGACCCATGCTGGCGCTGCAGCTGCTGGTGCTGACGCTGGAGCAAGAGATAGGGCGGCGTCGGCCAGTGGCAGTGAAGTCAGTGTTCAGTGGGCGTCGGGGGAGGTGGGGGAGCACGCGGGAAAAGCTTCTGGCGAAGAGGCGGCGCTCGATGACCAGGACGTGGGGTCGGAGGCGGGAAAGTTGGCCGGCGGCGCTCAGAAACGCGAGCAGCAGCAGCAGCAGCAGCAGGAGGGAATACTGAGCCGCGTCAAGAGCATGCAGCATCGTGCAGGACGAACTCAGGTGAACAAGTACCAGTTTGTTTTTGTGGTAAGCGATTCAGAGGGTGCGGTGCCCGTTGGCGAGAATACTGGCGAGGGAATGCTTGCGGGAATATTATTGCGGTACAACTGTAGCGGGAGGAATGATTTTGCGGGACGACTGTAGCGGGAGGGATGATTTTGCGGGGCGACTGTTGCGGGAAGATTGTTTCAGTAAGACTGTTGCAGGAAGACTGCTGCGGGAGAAAAACTGCTGCGGGGAGACTTGTCACGGGAAGACTGCTTCGGGAAGACCATTGCGGCGAGAATTTCGCGAGAAGGCTGTTGCGATAAGACTGGTGCGAGAGCAAAGACTATTGGAAGAACACTGACTTGCGGGAAAATTGTTGCGGGAAGACTCGTTTCTGTGTTCACGGAAGACTCGTCTACCGTTTTTTGTTGTGGGGCGTCTCCCTTCCTCTACGCACGTTCGCGCAGTCCAAAATTTAGACCGTAGTTACAAACTCAAACAGAAAAATAAAATATGGGGAGCTTGAGGACAATATGGCGCTTCGTTTGCTTGGTTTCAGCGTAACGGCACTGTAGGCGAAGACCCAGATACCCCGTGTAAATTGATAGTCGCGGGGATTTCCTTTTGTGTTGTTGTTGTTGTTTGTTGTTGTTGCTGCTGTTGTTTTTAGGGCGGATGGGTAAAGATGAAGCTTACCCTCACTACACCCCGACCTGCTTCCACATATGTATCGCTTGTCATTTTGTTAGGGACAGAACGCGTGGGTACATACCCCCCCCCCCCCCTCCCCTCCCTTAGCAGGATGCAGCTCACCCTTAATGCGACTCGCCCAACACCTCACGTTTCGCTTCGCGCTTGGTGCAAGCGATGTCTGCCTGGTCGGTGAAAACCCGACGTGCTCCATGCCGGCATTGCAGGGATGCGAGGGTCCATGGCCACACAACTATAATACGACCATGCATGATATCGAGTACCCCTCCTCCCCCCCCCCCCGCGCGCGCTCCGCACCCTGTTTGTCTGTATTTCACCCCTCGGCGCGCCTTTTTCTGATTTATAGGCCAAGCTTCACTCATACAACGCAGTCCTGCTGAAGATCAGAAGTCTTCACGCCTGGAGCGACCCCGACCGAACCAGGGTCTGGGTGGCGGCGGTTTCATTGCTGGCAGTTGTGCTAGCGATCGTACCGGCCAGGTGGGTGTTGGCGGCTGAGTTGCAGTTGGGAGGCAGGGGGGGGGTGTACTCACGTCATGTATGGCCGTGGTGTTATGATCGTAGACCCTCGCATCCCGGTGGAGGTGTACTCAATGTCATGCATGGCCGTATTATAGTCGTATGACCATAGACCATCGCATCCCTACAATACCGGGACGAAGCACGTCGGGTTTTCACCGACTAGGCAAGAAATTGGGGGGGGGGGGGAAGGGGATGCACGTGGAAACGTACGAACGTACTGGTAGAGCATCGTCATGGCTTGTTGTGTCAGTTTATGTTTCGGACGCTTGTGGGCTGAAGGCTTGGTATGGCTGCGTTTTTGTCACCCTTCAGAGCTTAGGACTCATTAGAGCAGTTTTAAATGTTTTTGTGTCACCGCACGGGGATCGAGTGTACCACTAGGTGCTGCCAAATCTATGCTGCTAAGGTTGGTACGGGGCGTTCTCTCTCTCTCTCTCTCTCTCTCTCTCTCTCTCTCTCTCCCCTGCCCCCCCTCCCACACGCCGCCGGAGTTCGAAAACCGTAGCATGCATCGAAGCGAAACATGAGGCGGAGCACCATCTGCGTAGACCTGTCCTGCTTTTAGCTCGTTGGAGTATGCAGCTGTAACGTATCCTTTCCACCTTGATTTCAAGAGGGAAACTGTAGATTGCTGGCTAGGAACCATATCGCCGCTGAAGACGCAAGGGGCGTTCTTCGAAGTTCGAGGTCCTCGCGGTGAAATCGTTTCTACTGTAGCTTGTAGTTGCGTCGTGCATTTGTTTTGCGTGCCACGTATTGCGCTCATACGATAATTCCGTGCGTTTTTCCTCTGACTGTTCTGAGCATTGCTGCGTCATACGGAGGCACACGCCATAAAATTGCGGTATAATTTTTTCTTCTTCTTGTAGCTTCTGCTCTGTTGTGGCTCCCCCTCCCGTGAGAAATTTCTTCCAAAAAAACACAACAAAAAATTGCTACACAATTGTACCCTTATGGCCTTGCCTTGCCTTGCCTTGCCTGCCTTGCCTTGTCTTGTTTCGTCTTTGCCTTGCGTTATCTCGTCTCGGGTTGACTTGCGTCGCCGTGTCTTGGCTTCACTTGTCTTGTCTTGCCTTGCCTTGCCTTGCCTTGCCATGCCTTGCCTTGCCTTACCTTGCCTTGCCTTGCCTTTTGCCTTTTGCCTTGCCTTGCATTGCCCTGCCTTGCCTTGCCTTGCCTTGCCTTTTGCCTTGCATTGCCCTGCCTTGCCTTGCCTTGCCTTGCCTCCGTCTGATCGGGAGAAGGTTCACGTTTACAGCCTTGGTGATCTTCCTGTTCACGGAGCCGATTCGGTCCAAGGGCAAGCCCATCCCCGTGCTCCTTTTCGAAGACTTCTGGGACGGCCTTCCTATGGAGTCCGGCACCCACACCAACGTACGCATGGCGGCGATCTACAGCCGGCACGGCAAGCCCAAAGCGCACTGAGAGCCCGGTGAGCCTCGACCCCGGCTAAAATTGGGGGTTCTCGAGATCCGATTTTTTTGTTTTTTCAGCTGTGACTTGCCTTTTTTGTTAGTTTCTGGGTATCGGCAGCTGAGGTAGCGACAGACTGACACCACTCGAGAGTGTCGACACTCATATAAAGGCCAAGCGGTCCTTTGACATTCGCGCCCTGAGTCGTCCACCCTGTCATTACCTACTACTAAGGGTCAATCTTAACGAGGAGTGTGTTTTTCAGTTTTTTTTTTGCAGTATTTTCCCGAAATTTCGGTATTTTCCTATAGGAAAAAACCGGCAAATAAATACCAAATTTTCGTGAAAATACTGAAATTAACTTAAAAAAAAAAAACACACACACAGCCCTCGTTAAGACCGACCCTAAAGTTTTGTATTGAATATTAGTATATAAATGGTGAGAAGCGTTTCGACACCAACACGAAGACCAAGCGGTTCTTACATTCACGCCCAGAGTCGTCCACTCTGCCCCTGGGTATTGGGAACGTTTGTGTCGAATAGTAGTATGGAAATGGTCCCTATTTTCCGGGACAGATATCTCCCTCAATATTAGGACCGTTTTTATGGGTTATTAGTTTAGAAATGTTCCCTACACTTCTCGGGGCTCAGAGCGGCGATATGTTTTGGCTTCTCGGTGCATACTAAATTCGGCGGTTGGAGTGGCGCGTGAAGTGTATTGGGGAGTGAAGGGTGTCGGCATCAAGGCTACGGTCGAGGGGTAGTACCCCAATCTTCACTACTAGGTACTAGGTTCCGGTTTGAAACCACTATTTATAGCGCGGGCGCCCGTGCACCCCACTAAAAAAAAAAAAAGAGTTACCCCGCGGCAGGAGTTGTGTCGGTTTTTCTGACGGGTTGTTGAGCTCCTTCTTTGGTGAGCAACTACTACGGTTGACCCTGAGAGTAAACAGGACCCATCGAATGAACAAAAACCTACACATTCCGGCATTTTTACGGAACTTATTTGGTCCTGATTACTGCCCTCCCCCCCTCCGTAACGTTGGTATACCCGGATACTACTACTGTATGATTGTTCTTGGGGGCTATGTAGCGCGTAGAAATGTTGGTCGGGTTTGGCGCGAACAAACTGACTCCGAAGTCACGCTTCGGGTAAAAGACGTCGAGCTCCTCATGCGAGGAGCTCAGAAGAGAATAAGAAAGCCTCCACCCCAGGAAGAGATTGCTCAAAAGGGCGATGTTGTCTTTGTTGCGGCTCTGCGTTTTTTAGGGCGGAAGGCCGGAATGGTGTACAGGACTGCCGTGTGTTAAGGTTGCTTGCCCGATCCCCACGTCTCCGAAGTTTTTTGTTTTGGTTAGCTACCGACCGCTTCGGCTAGGCTGTTTTTTTTCGGGAGGGGGGGGGGGGTTGTGCGGCCTTGAGACCGGCTGGTGGCGTCGACATGTGTGACTCGAGCTGTTTTGAGCTGTTTTGCACTGTTTCGATGTGTCGGGCGGGACCTCTCGTGCGAAAGCTCGGCGGCGTTTGACCGGCAGTTTTGTTTTGTCACCCTTTCAAGGTTGCACGCGCTTACATATATCGGATTTTTTTTTCCGAAGGATACCTTGCTTGTCGTGCTGTATTAAAGTGCTACTACTGCTGTGGCCTTTTAGTAGTTTGCAAGTGCTACGTATGTATATGTTTTTTTTTTTTTTTTTAGTTTGTGAAACGACTGCACGGTGCCGGCACCCCAATGGTACATGGCACGTCGTGTAATTCCCAGCTACTCGGAAAGGAAACGAAACGAGTAAACAATTTTGTCTGAGACTAAAACGTTCCATTGACTTGTATTTCCCCCCCTTTTTTAAGAGGCTACCCAGCGGCCCCCCCTGAGTTCAGCCAGTATATTAATATTACGGAGGAAATAAACAAAACGATTGTGGCCGAAACAGAGACGCTCTATGAGTACCATTCGTTGCGTGTCATGCGCCGTTCTACTGTTGTAGTGCCTGCTTCCTGTACCGGTCGAGACTTTAGTGAGACGCTTGTTCAGCGGGTCATTCCTCTCAGGCGGCCTTCGCGGCTTCATCGAGAGACGACCTAGATCGGCGTATGCATTTGCATTTTCCAAACGCTGTGTGACACGATGGGGAAAATTGCAGCCCGGTGCCGGTGCTATTGTATGAGATTGTATCCCACCCACCCGACAGTAGCATTTCATAGGTTCGTGTACCCAGATCATTTACAAGTACTAACCGCGCGCTGAGTATCCGATACGCCAGCCAAGTATCCACTCCCCGCGGGGGGACATACCAGGTGAGGACCCCCTGCCGGCGCAGCGGGCATCATACCACCCAACACTTACATTATTGCTCCACGGTACGAGGGAGACATAATACAACAGAAATGCCTCCTACCGTGTAAAGTCTTTACAAAATAGCTGTATTGTCGTTTTCCCGCCACGAGTATTAATAGTACCTGGGGACCATTCTACCGTACGTCGCCTCTCCTCGCACCACGCGAATGAGGCTCGTATTTTCGTCACATTTCGGAGCTGCGCGAACGGAGGAAGTGCCGGCCCTGCCAACGCCCAAGCGTCATCATGGCAGCTCGGCAGAAGTGCTTCACGCAGGTATCCGACCTTGCCACTCACCCGACATAGCCCCCTGCTGTACCGTAGGTCACACCACCGGCATATCTACAGGCCAAGAATGTGCTTGACATCATTGCCGCGATAAACAGTGCTACGAAAGTTCATTGTTTGCGCTCGCACCCCCCCCCCACCCCCCCCTCGCGTACCGGTCACATCGCCTGCGCACGTTATACCCCTATACACACACCTGGGGCATTGTCGCATCACCGCCGTTCCTCCGTGCTCAGAAACTTGACACACGCTTTCATATCGTCTCGGGTGGACAATTCTGCCAGAATCTCGAGTAGCACGCAATCCCGAGTGGCAAACAAAACAATACTCTCTGTGAAACCTTCCACACCTCGGACAGCTATATCACGATCCATCTACAGATCAGATAGATCATCTACTAGACCCTAACCTGCCGTCCTGATATGTTGCGCAGGATCTGCGTAGTTCAGATCCAACCCAGGAACATGCCCTACAGTGGTTCGTGCAGCCTTGTACGGCTCCCACCCAGCAACTTGAGCTACAGTAGTAGGTCGTTTAGATCATCAGCCATATATCTGCCATGAAAAATCTAGACCATGAAGCGGGAATCAATTACCTGCCCGAGGTGTGCCGCCGCGATGCCCCCCCTTCCGCTCCCTCTTCACCTCTTGGCTCCACCCTTGTCCTTGAGGCACCCCTTCTCCCTCTTCTACCCCGTGTACGTGTTCCTACATATCTTCACGTTTGCCATTGGCATGGTCCAGTACTCCAGAGCCCAACACCCTCGAAAAGTATACGTACCCAGCTTTCTCTCGGGGGTCGCCGCGAGGGAGGGCCTCAACCCGCGTCAGTTCTGCACAAGGGCTCAACATGTACTCTCCTGTCCTCTCTCTCTCTCTCTCTCTCTCTATCTTTCTCTCTCTCTCTCTCTCTCTCTCTATCTTTATCTCTATCTCTATCTCTATCTCTATCTCTCTCTCCCTCCCGAGAAGAAGCGAGCATGCTGCACTGCTGAGCCACCGTGCATAGTGGAGTTAAGCGACTATTAATAGTGCTCTACCCCTCGCCTGATCATTCGGGGTTTTTCCCCACCGCTACCACGCCGTCTCTAGCCCCTGTCCGTGCCGCCTAACCAATGGTGCTGTTCGGAAGTCCACTCCACTTAAAGTCCTCGAGGCGAGTCAACGGGCTTTACCTCGGCTGTTGGTAGGTGTCTTCATCGGACACGCGTCGGGCGGCAACACCGAACGCCGCGCTCTCCGTGTGTCGACCGCCCTTCCCCCAACTCGCGGTCCAGGAAGTGGTACGGCATCGACGCTTTTGAGTTCTCCCAACAAACAGTCGAAAGCCGTGCGCTCCACACAGTTCTTCTTTCTGCCCTCCGCTTGTTGGGGTATTATTGCTGATGCTGCCGAGATCGACCCATCAAGTAGTGCGGCGATGGTTTCAGGCCGAGGTGAAGCCATGTCAACATCGCTCAAATCGACATCGCTCAAGCCGACATCGCTCAAGCCGATATCGATCTATCGGAAATCGCTCAGAAGACCGACATCGCTCAAACCGATACCGCCCATATTGACACCGCTCGAACCGAAACACCGCTAGAAAGCTACATCGCTCAACGAGGAGGATAGTGGCAGGCTGATAGAAGATGCCGGGGCTTGAGAAGAGGCGAATTCGGCCCCCCTCGCGGAAATGCTGCCAGTCCCGTCCACGTCGCTGCCGGACGCAGCCCCAATCAGTTGGCCCTTCTGTGCCGCGATCATGGCGAGCAAAGGGGACGAACTGCTAGCGTACCGTTACTCGGGTTTTATCGGCGGCAACCATTGCTCACTGTGCAGCACCCATAGTAATTGTACAATTGAAAAGAAGGCATATCTGTGTGGCAGATTTTTATGTTCTGAAAAACGCGTTCTAAGTTACATGGCCGTGCGAGTGTGCAGGAGGCTTCGCTTTAGAACCAATTGACACCGAAAAATGTATGCAACCCCAACCATACTTTCGAGGGATTCGTTGTTTCCGACGGCACCATGTGCAGTCATGAAGTGTACTTCAAGTCCATGTGGTATTTTATGCACAGCCGAAATCGCCATCATTTGCCTTCGACTGGGCTGACCAATGTCTCAGGCAGGGAGGATATGGTCGTGAGAAGAACACGACATGGTCGGCATATCCAATCAATCTAACCTTTGTTCGTACGGGCCGTTCACGCACTGCACATTCCTCTCACAATGACATCGGCCGCGTATACCTTGGGTTTTCTGGCGTGAGCCGACTGCGGTGTGGGCTTGTGCGTGACACGAAACGACCGAAATTCAAGTCTCGACTACAGCAACTCGCCGGAACGACCCCTCCTGCCTCGACCGCAGCATGCAGGCGTTGGTGTTATCACTGCCGTAGATCTCAGACGCCCACCCGACTTCGACCAATTACCTCATCGCCGACAAAATGACTTTGCTGAGGGCTCTTTCGACGATGTCGTTTCTGCGGAGCATGGAAGCCTCGCCGACAGAAGACCGAGGCGACCCTTGGTGGCTGCGGTCGTCCGCAAGACCAGCACCCACTGTGCCTGCCCCGAGCCGGTCCGGGGAGATCGGAGGCGTCGTGATCGCGCATCGGACGTCAGGCGGGGAGACCGACCGGTCTCCCGGCGCCGGGACTGGCGCTGCTTTTCTCGCGACGCCGCCACCTCCTCGGAGACAAACGAGCTGAAGGAGAATGCTTTGCCACAGAAGGAGCGATTCCCGAGGATAGAGGTCTGTGTGGTGGACGTCTCCGGCTAGGTGACGGCGTCCAGGTGATTCCAGGAACAGCGCAAGTGATGGCGTCTTAATAAGGTTTCAGGCGGGGGGGGGGGGGGGGGGAGGGGTCCGCAAACCCGGCAGACCGGTGAGCCGCTGTAGTTTTTTCGTTCTGCAGTAAATTACTGTACTATTTAGCTCAAACAGAGCTTGCCTTGATCGGTGAGGCATGGATTCCACCTTGTTGTTCGACGCGAGAATATCGCGAGACCACAGGCAAAAAAAACAATTTCGTTGCTCGAATCTTACGTATGCCCAGTTTTTCTCGACCGGAGGTGGCCACAGCTATCACAGCGTGCGCACACAATAGCTGGAGACGGCACCGCGAGAAGCAGGTGCTCTCGATGCCACAAAAAACACATCCAGGAGTCCAGACGCTCAACAGGATATGGCAACATCGACATAGTAGTCAAGTCTGGACTACATACGACATGAGTCGGGGCGGGGCGTCCAGCGTGTTAGAGCATTACAAGAACCTTGCTGTCCACAGGATCACTCGGAAGGCCGCGAGATATTGGAGAGCCTGTTGTCCTGACGCATGTAGAGCACCAAAACGCAGCAAAGCTACGTACACCAAACTATCAAGTAAAAGTCGGGAACATTCACCGTATCCCATCCGAGGCGGGTATGTAGAGGACCAGCTCCAGCAGTAGGGTATGTAATCATCAAAGTCATCTACACGGCCGCTTGTCGCCTGGTTAGGCGCATTTTTCCGGGTGGTCCCACCCGGACGGTTCACTTCCACGCCCCTCGATCGTCTCGTCAGTCTTCACCAAGCCGCCGGTTGGGAACGCGGTCACCTTATCCAGCGTCGCCGCTGATTCGGGAATACTATATACCAGGTATGCAATTGGTCACCGGTGGCTATGATTGGGTCCCGGCGGGGAAAGCGACCGGAGCCAGGTCGAGACGCAACTAACTGTTGAGAGAAGTTCGCTCCTTGGCCAGTCTCTGGGGGGGGTGGTGAAGCGGAGACGTTCCGATGAGCTTGTCGTATGAACGATGTGTCCATCTCGTCGAGGCGGTATGGAGAGCGGCGCGTAAGCCTTGGATGCTTCACTGCTGACAGCATTTGGACGATGATGAGCGGAATCCGAGTTGCCGGAGGCCCAGAAAAGACGACGTGCTTGCGATTGGGCTCGCAGAGGCGGACGACGTGATACGAGCCCCCAGGTCCCGCGGTGGCCAGTATCACGTCGTCCACCCCTACGAACCCGATCGGAAGCACGTCGTCTCTGATGAACCTTGAACGTCTCGGATCCCGCTCAGCATCGTTCACACGTGTTAGCAATCAAGAACACAAGGCCTACACGTCGCTCTCCAGATTTCTTCGACCAGATCGACGAAGCACCGACACTGCAAGCTCGCCGGAACGACACCACTCCGCCACGCACCCCCTAGAGACTGGCAATGAGGTTTCGTTGAACTCCGCGTTTCCGTCCGACGTGTCACGACTTGTAGTTAAAACAATTATCCTGCTTCTCACCTCGCTCAGAGCCCCAGGAGCCTCATCTACGGTACGGTGGTCAAGAATCCAGATGTACTGTAGTTGAAACAGTTGCAACAATTTTCCACCAAATGTTCTGCTGCATATAACTTTCACATCCTGTACGCCAGTGAGAAAGTTAACCCCACGAAATTATTTCAGCTGCAGCAGTGGTGTATTCACCGAACCGTTCAGTCGACCCTCGGCCACATAGTCATCGCATTGGCGTCCTCGCGATCGTACGTCGTAGACACCCGCTCCCTCTCTTTGAGGTACCCTCGTCGATTCATCTAAAGTCTACTTTAAAAGAGAGGGAACGCGTGTCTACGGTATACAGCAGGACGACGACGAAAACGCGGTGATGGTGCGGTCGAGGGACCGCGGATCGTTTGTGTGATTACGCTTCCGTAGAGCTGAGAGCATGTCGTGGGGTTAGAGCACGAAATTGCTTGGAAGATGTTGGTGGAACCAATTTTGGCTGTGCGACACCCGGTGCCATCGGAAAGGGTACACACCCCCCGCAGCCTAATGCACCCGGAAATGCGGTGCATCGCCGACCTTAAAGGGTAGTGGTATATCGTTATATGAGCTCCTTACGTGAGGAGCTTAATACCCCAAACGAAGAAAACACGACTTCGAAGAAGTCTGTTCATGCAAGCCGACCAATGTTTCCACGGGGGCTAGCCCTGACATAAATATACTGCGTTAATGAAAGTATAGTACCAACCGGTGGTTTGCTCGCTCGAGGAGCCAAAACGTGATATATATGCGGGGATAAAATCATATATTGGCTGTTCAGGCGCGTAGGTATGTAGAAGACGGCTCCACGTTACGCAGGGATCCTTTGAAACACGAACCTGTACATTCTGGGGATCCATGGTCGGGGGTACCATTCGGCCGCTGTGGTCACGGTCAGGCGTGGTTAGGCTGGAATAAACGCTCAAGTGACTGATGCTAGGGTAGGGGGGGGGTATGATGCCATGATTTTCACTACAGTACCGGTTTGAGGCTACTCCGGAGAGTGGGTTCCGTACCTCACTTCAAAACTGGGCTCTTCAAAAATAGTATCTTGTTGACGCGGCGTACCAGGTACGTAACAAACAATTATACGCCGCTTTTGTGATGCGATCGCGAAACAAAAACGAAAGCATCAAAGCAAGTCCTAAAATAACTTGCAAAACAAGAAGGGTAGTCACTCGCCCGAATGGATCCCAGCAGCTGAAAAAAACAAGACCTACACCTGGCACCCCGTATCGCAGCCTTGGTCAAGTGCGGGGTGTATCTATGTACGAAATGGTTCAAGTAAGAGCGCCCTTTCACTGTAAAGCCTGTCGTTCTGACGCATGCAGCACGAAGGCACCGTAAATCTACTCCTAACGATGAAATAGGTGACGCGTTCTACGATAGAGGTAGCACATTTCCGCTATTTTGTTTGTGAATGACGGGGCGTCTTAACCAAAAATCGTCGGAATGCCAATCTTGTTTCGAAAAATGACGCCATCAAATACTTGGGCCCTGGGATCGTTCATCGGGACGCAATTTTATCTCTGCTGGGGTCAGTTTTGGGGCGACTTGCTAATAGTATGGAGTTCCTCAAGTGAGGAGCTTCAGAAACATTAGGGTGAACCTCTATCGTAGAACGCCTCAGGTGAGGAAAAAATGTTCATTCTGTTCGAGGCAAGTACGTAGACGACGTGCAGCACCGGCTTCAGCAGTGAATGAATGTACTCACCAAGGTCGCCAATACGGGCGATAGCCACCTGGGTGGGCGCACAGTTTGGGGCGGTCCCGCCCGGACGGTTCACTTCCACGGCCTCGACTGTCTCGTCAGCCTCCATCAAACCCCCGGTTGAAAACACGGTCGTCTCGTCCAATACCAGCGCCTGTTCGGGAATACCGGCCGTGACCGGTCCCTGTGGCTGGGTTCCCGGCGAGTGACGCGTCCACGGCCACGTCAAGAGGGCTCTGCCGATACAAGCTCGCTTCTGATTGGTATCTGTTGGGTGTGGCGGAGAGGCGACGTTCCGGCGACCTTTTCGTATCGGCGCTGTGTCCATCTGGTCCAGGCAGTGTGGAGAGCAGCGTGTAGGCCTTGCATTCTTGGTTGCTGACGTGTGTAGACGACGTCGAGCGGCATCCGAGACATCCAATACTCACAAGAGACGGCGTTATTTCGACTGGGCTCAAAGGGGCGAACGGCGTGATACTGGCCCCCGCTGGAGCTCGGAGTTCGTTCCCGTCCCAGCTCCCGCGGTGGCCGGCATCACGTCGCCCGCACCTGCGAGCCCAACCGGAAGCACGTGGTCTCGTCTGGGCGTTGGACGTCTTGGATCCCGCTCGGCATCGTCCACACATGTTAGCAATGTAGAATCCTCGTGCTGTATCCATCTGGTCGGGGCAGTGTGGAGAGCAGCGTGTAGGCCTTGCATTCTTGGTTGCTGACGTGTGTAGACGACGCCGAGCGGCATCCGAGACGTGCTATTCCCACAAGAGACGGCGTTATTTCGACTAGACTCGCAGGGGCGAACGGTGTGATACTGGCCCCCGCTGGAGCTCGGAGTTCGTTCCCGTCCCAGCTCCCGCGGTGGCCAGCATCACATCGCCCGCACCTGCGAGCCCAACCGGAAGCACGTGGTCTCGTCTGGGCGTTGGACGTCTTGGATCCCGCTCGGCATCGTCCACACATGTCAGCAATGTAGAGTCCTCATGCTGTGTCCATCTGGTCGGGGCAGTGAGGAGAGCAGCGTGTAGGCCTTGAATTCTTGGTTGCTGACGTGTGTAGACGATGTCGAGCGGCATCCAAGACGTTCAATACCCACAAGAGACGGCGTCATTTCGACTAGACTCGCAGGGGCGAACGGTGTGATACTGGCCCCCGCTGGAGCTCGGAGTTCGTTCCCATCCCAGCTCCCGCGGTGGCCAGCATCACGTCGCCCGCACCTGCGAGCTCAATCGGAAGCACGTCGTCTTGTCTGGGCCTTCGACGTCCGCTCGGCATCGTCCACATATGTCAGCAATGTAGAATCCTCGTGCTGTGTCCATCTGGTCGTGGCAGTGAGGAGAGCAGCGTGTAGGCCTTGCATTCTTGATTGCTGACATGTGTAGACGATATTGAGCGGCATCCGAGAAGTGCTATAGCCACAAGAGACGACGTCATTTCGACTAGGCTTGCAGGGGCGGACGGCGTGATACTGGTCCCCGCTGGAGCTCGGAGTTCGTTCCCGTCCCAGCTCCGGTCGTGGCCAGCATTACGTCGTTCACACCTGCGAGCCCAATCGGAAGCACGTCGTCTCGCCTGGGTCTTGCACGTCTTGAATCCCGCTCAGCATCGTCCACACACAGTCGCAATCTCGAGTCGAAGATTTACACGCTGCGCTCCACCTTTCCTTGATCATCCGGTCGAAGGGCCGACACTGCAAGCTCGCCGGAATGACATCGCTTGGCCTCACACCCTTAATGAGACCGACCAAGGATGTCCTTGAAGTCTACGTTCCCGTGTCACGACTTGTTTGTTTATTTTCCACTTTCCACCTCACTCAGTAGCCCCAGGGAGTTCGACCTAAGGTGCGGTGGTCGGCAGGATTCCGAATGTTGTCGAAACCGTTGGTTGTACCTAAAAGGCGCTTCTCCATCAAATTGTTCCGTTGAACAACTTTCACACACGCCAGAGATATCGTCAACCTCACGAAACGCTATCAGCTGCAGCAGCAGTATACTCCACGAAGCGGCCCATCGCCCCTCGATCACACCATCGTCGCGTCGGCGTCCTCGCGGTCTTACGCCGTATTTACCTGCTCCTTTTCTGTCAAGGGCCTTCATCAAAGCGATAGTATTTTAAAGAGAGGGAGCGGGTGTCTACGGTGCACAGCAGTAACGAAGCAAACGCGGTGATTATACTGTCGAAAGACGGCCTGTCCTTTAGGTGGGTAGACTGTTGTAGCTGGTGAGACTTCGTGGGGTTAGGGCCTCTGATATCGCTTGAATTTACGGTGAGTTGACCCAAACAAATGCTCGGTTGTGCAATACCCGGGGCCATCGGCAGGGGTGCACAGTCTTAACACACTCGGAACTGGGGCGATCAACGTTTACTGACCGTTCAGGTGCGTAGGTGGGTCCGCGGGTACACATTGGGGCTTTGTCCTACTACGAACTTGCATATTCTGTAGCGTCATGAGATCTCTTTTGTATTTAATTTTACGACTAGGGGGGGGTTCGGAAGGTGCCATTCGCGGACAAGCCTAAGTCAGTCATTCTGGCAGAATGCAAAGTCGAAATCACCAGTACTGCAGTAACTGTTGTTTATCGGGCCGCCCGATATATCCGGGGACGGCCGGTAACGGGGCAGGGGAATACGGCGTGGGCAGCCGTCTTTGCATCAACTGCTGCCAGCCTTCAAAACTGCCGACTACCCACTGCACACTGCTTCTCACGATGGCATCGGTCGAACAAATATCGCAGATCTCTACGTATGGTGAACCGACTGTGATGAAGCGAGCTACGAAATGGCCACGGCCACTCTAAGTCTCTCGACAGTTTCTAACTCACCGAAACGACCCCCCTCCCCTCGACGAAAGCATGCGGGCGCCGGCATACGCACGATCACAAGCCCTAGACACCTGCCCGAACTTGGCCAGTGGCCGCGCCGCCCATAAAATGCCACCGATGAGGTCGCTATGGCCATTATCGTTCCTGCGGGAAGCACGGAAGCCTCGCCGACAGAATACCGAGGCAGCCCTCAGCGGCTGTCGTCGTCCACAAGACTATGATACGGGCGAGGTCTGTTCTCTCGTGTCTGTACTCGATGTAGCTTGTCCAGCGGAGTTTTTCGCACGTGAACTTGTTGGCTTGTCGTGGAGAGGGGGGGGGGGGGTGAGAGGGGTGGAGGTAACTGGACATCGGATCGACATTGAGGTGGTAATGTCGTTATAAACTACCTTTGACGAGGATGACTTTTAGTTGTGACAAGCACTGGCACGTATCACAAATAACCCGTCGTGTATACCACTGGGTCGCGAGAGTCGATCACATCGTTTAACCGTTGTGAGAGTGGGGTATAGGTTCTGTACTCGAGTCGGAGTGGCAAGCTAAGGGTTCTAAAGAAAGGAACTCGATGGTTGTTAACCGCAGCTCGTCGGGGTATTAGAGGTACCCAGCAGCAGCACGTGTCTAAATTTAAAACATTCAGCGCGAAGGTAGCCAGCAACGAAACCATCACCCACATGTTGATTTGATGCCAAGTTAACTATAATTCCCACCACCCCCCTCTCCTCTCCGCGCCAAAGCACCCAGTTCATGCGCAAGCAGTTCCGCTCCGCGAAGCACATCGATCACCGTCGCAGGAGAGAAGATCTTCCCCGTATCAGAATGTTGCGGATGACGGCACCCGCGAGGCCGTGCTCCGAAGGAACGATGCCGGCGACAGAAGACCGGGGCGACCCCTCCTGGCTGACCTCACCCGTAATATTCTTATGCGATGAAGGTCATCTCTCCTGCAGCGGCGCGCGATGTAATTTGCCGGGTGGAAGTGCTTGCGCGTGTTTTGATTGGTTTGGCGGGGAGAGGAGCGGGGTGGGGGGGGGGTGATTGGGGAGTGGAGTTAAGTTGACATCTGATAAACATGTGGGTGATGTTATCGTCACCAACTGCCTTCGTGCTGGATGGTTTGGGGTTGCACGCGCACTGCTAAATACATACCCCAACTACATTATACCGACGCACTATCGGCCACACATATTCGAGAGTTTCACGTTTAGAACCCGTATTTTGCTACCATGACTCGACTACATACCCAAAGCCCCCCCCTCCACGTCTATGGTCATATGACTACGGCCATGCATGAGATCGAGTACATCTCTCCTATCGAGTTCACCCCCCCCACACACACACACAATGATGCAAGGACGGTATACTTACTCACGCGACCACCGCCACATAGTTCATGAGCTCTTCACTAAGCCTACTGTACGTGCAGAGCTCTTCGCGTAACAGGCTACCCTCCGCTTGGCGCTAGAGAAAACGACGGTGTTGAACTGTTTGAATCTAACCAAACCATGGGCGACGATGGCCAGTTGCTCGACGAACACAAGATGTCGGTGATGCTGCACCAAAGCAGCCGTGTGGCCTCCCGGTCCCACCCGACAGAGTTCGATGGGGCGATCAACGAGGTGGAGGACGAGGTATTGTGCACGGACGGCGAAATCATCACACAGGAAGACAAAGATCAACAGCAGGTCCAGCAGACTCAAGCCATCAGAGGCAGTACGTACGTGGATCTCTTACGTGGTGTCATCTTTCACTTTGTAGAGATCCACGTAAGCGGTGCCTCTGCTCCCCTGGGTCTGGTGCGCTTGCAGTTGATCTGTTCATCCGGCGCGGTGTTTTTTCCGCCCTACCACGATGCTTCCTCTTGTACTACATTGTTTGTCCCACACCGGACTCCGTCGAGCGAGACCGGAAGGTCACACGATCGCCTGATCCAATGTCGCCGAGGCTTGATGTCCGCCAGACACCGGGCCACCCCTCCGATGTATAGCTGACCTCAGCTATTTCGCTCCCGGCATCGTTGAGAAGTCTCGGGTGATCATTCCTAGAATGCCGCGATCACGAGGGAAGCAAGCGATCCCGAGGAAGACGAGAGGGAGCTAGAAAAACAAGAGAGGGAGAGAGAGGGAGATAAATAAAAAGAGAGATCGAGAGAAAGAGGGAAAAACCAGCACCTTCCTCGCCGTGACACTGCTGCGCAAACACTGTGTACACATATACGATTGCTCGCAGTACCACGTGCATCCTCGGGGGCCGAACGCAGGTGCTGTCTCGGTCGCGGACTGGAGGCCAACAGCGCTAGTAGAGCATCGGAGGGCTCCATCTCTCTACGGTAGTGGCCTTCCCCTGGCCTATTCCTGAATCTCAGTAGCCGCCGTATTGACACCATTGACTATACGACGGACGATTTCACCTGGTCCTTGCCGTCTTCCAGCTGAAGCCCCCCACACCTTCGATGCACGAGAAATTGCTGATTATTTCGCGTCTTGAGCCTCGTGGCGGGAGATGACTTCTCGATCCAAGACCTGTAGACGGACAGCGGCACGTGCTGACTCGCTGACTTCGGCGAACCGTGATCGCGACGACCGTCGGACAGTTGACCTGTCTGAGAGTTATCTACGGTATTCACTGTCACAATTGGTACTACTGTAGTAGTTTCCCTGAAAATCGTTTCTCGCAGGATATATATGCGGACGGACTCGTGTTCTCAATAGTCATGATGATCTCTCCACAAGCCGTTTTTGGGGGCACTTCAAGCTAAAGTGCTTCCAAATATAGGCAACATGAAGCACGCCAACACGCGTGATCACGACGACCCGGTACGTATGTCAGCGCTACTCGAACTTGTACTTACTACGTAACGCTGGGAAATAATATTTTGATGAAGAAGAGGTGCGGGTGATGTTTGGTTCCCGAATAATGTGCGGATGTGCGAAACAAAACGAAACTGATGTGAACGACCAAGTGCGACGAACTCGGGTCGACGTATGTTAGAAAGCTCGGCTTCAGCACGACATTCCAACAAGGGTCCCGTCAGTCTTGGGCAGCAACGTCGCGTGCTCGTGTGCCGTTCAGCATCGACATCGCGTGTTCGTGGGATCACACGGTTCATATCATACTGTAGGAGAAGGTTTGTGGGAAAGCACGATTCATATCATACTGTAAAAGGGATGGAAGACTTCTGAAACATGACAAAATTCGGCCATCGCATGTAGCCCGAAAAGGGCATTGGAGTCCTCTACAGCGGCAGCGAAGTTTGTCCCCTCCCCCAGATACCTGAACCTCTCCTCCCCTCTCCGCCCACAGCAGACTACAAATACGCGCTTTCAGCGTCTTTTAACGTATCCTTTGCGCCGCTCCGGCGGCGCCCTAGGGCACAATGCTCGCGCGTACTACTCGTGCAGCCAATCGATGCCTTCGATTTCGTTCCCTACAGCCAGTCCGTACTAGAACGCCCACGACTCATCGCGTTTTTCAAAGAGGCATTCGGTGCTACAACGATTTTGATGGATTTCGATCACCTCTCTTGATGTCGTAGGTGCTGGCAATGGCCCCAAATCTTGTGTCACCCGCAGGTCTCTCCAGCCGTTTGCTCTACGTTAAGTCATCACGCTGCCCTTGTCGACAACTCGGGCGACAAAGATTTGTGAAGTCGAAAGTCATGACGACGACGTGACGACATGCTCGAAAAATATATCAACAACAAAGAGAAACGTGAAACCAATGGGAATGTATGAAACCGCCAAATCCTGATCGCGTACGTAGAGATAAAGAGGCTCGTTTCTCGTTGTCAATCCCGCCGCACGTTTTTGCGGCGTAATCGATGCCGACTCGACTGGGAGCCTGAGCCGACTGGAGCGGAGGGCGAAGGGCACGAGCATGCTCCAGCTAACCTCACGATATTGACGGCACGGCATTCGCCACAAAGCCTGATACTGGTACATCGACCGTCACATCTGCGGATGCCTGGTAGAGCGGTGGCGGGCGAGCTAGGAAAGCTTGAACAGAAGGCCAGAGACTTGACGCCGTTCGAAAAAGAGGTGGCCCAAGCAACCAGGCGGCGAAATGCGAACAAGAAGAGGGAGCGGGCGCTCGCGCTGCGTCAAAGTGTCACGGTGAGACACCGTCGAGGTGTATTGTTGACACCTTCAGCGCTTGCACTGCTACAGAAGACGTGCAAAAGGCTCCATGCAGTCGAACGTGAGAGCTGTTTCGAATCCGAGCAGGACACCACGTTCGCTGAAGATACTGTAGAGTAGCAGCCAGACACATGCCTGATACCAGGCAGACTAACGGCTGTTCATACATACTACTGCGCGTGGTGTCCAATCACAGCACGTGTACTGCTGTAGTACGGCAGTACTGCCGAACTGCTGTTGTGCTGCTGTGCGTACGTGCGAGCACACTACTGTGGTAAGTTTTGGTGCAAGTTCGGGTATCTGGCAGATGTCGATACTACAGCAGTAGAGCATGCGGTAGTGACGGCGCTGCTGGAGAAGAGCATGGAGTAGCTAGCGCTGGGCGAAGAATCGGGTAGAGTAGAAAGAGCGAATTATTATCTCACAGCACAGGCGCGTCGAAGCTGCCTGTACTGACGGTTTCATACGCAAGTAAACATGTCATACCATACAGTACAAAACCCAATATCCTATTGGGTCGTTCTTGCCAATAATGGGAATGACTAGAATTGGTTCTTGCACTAAATACCACAGTTTAGAGCCATCCCATACAAAAATTCAACAATATTTGAAAAACGATTTTATTTTTATTTTTATCGTGTTGTACATGTCATATTACCCTCCCTTATCCGGGTAACATAGTATCAGTGCGCAGAATGATTATGTAAATTGTCCTGTTGACCCGGGTAGTATCCAGGGGAGTGAGTCACTGGCCTATATCCTTGACAAGGAAATACGTACCAGGTACCTGGTATAGAATACGCGCGAACGGCTTGTCATACAATTTATTTGTAAATTCAGCAAAAATGGGATATAGACGAGACGTAATACGCAGCTTGCAAAGTTGAGTATCAACTATTTAATTAATCAGTCGAACTCACAGCTGACGTATTTCATAATTTTATAAAAAAGTATCCTGACATGTCCTCTCAAGAACTGCTTCATACCAGTTCGTATCCACGTAATCCAACTTTCCACAATGAGTACGTTAGGACTGCCCTTCCGATCTTCAAAGCACAAATAAATACCGTCAACAGCTACTACCGCATGAAGTCACAGCAATGTAACCCGCCATTAAACTTCTTCTTACGAGTTCCAGTAAACCCTTTTAGGCGTGATGCCTGATTTCGAAAGTGGGGGGTCGTTCATTCGCATGAGGCGGCTTTAAACAAGCGTTAGCACATACAAACTCTTCGTTAGTACGTATGCCAGGCTTTTGATAGATTGCGCGTTGCATCAACTACGTACGTTGCCCGGTTCTTCTACACAGTAGACTGCTATCAACACGACAACAGTCAAATTCAGCTATTCTCTCAATAACAGGCGCTCCTGCCAAGCGCGCAAGGACTCCCGTCGTAGAATATCCCTTTTCCATATAATAACCAGCGAGATCTGCGTCCACGTCCGCAGTCAAGCCATCTTCTTACCCTGCGTCTTCGCTGTAATTTAGGTTAATCGTGGTGTACCTGTTAAGAGAACAAAGAGATTCTGCGACAGACGTAAATAACGCGATGTCCTCTGTTGACAAAACTGGGTCTTCCACAATCCGCGCGGGTCTCACTTCAGCAGGCGTTTTCGTCGAGCATATATCAGTGATCACGTACGTTTCCAGCACCGTCCCGGTAGTCATCTCCTGCGTCAGCATAAATGTGCCTGCGATAAAGTTCGGTTTTATTTTCGTACCTACAACGAACTTCGCCCAGCGCTAGCTACCTGATACTTTGTAACTAACTGTTGAAGCGCACGTTTGGCCATGTTTGGCTCTCGATAACTCACTCGATTTAGGGGCTTCGTTTACAGTAGTACGGAGAGACGTACCTGGTATATACGTAGAGGCGAAGATTGATGAAGCACGTGACGACTACCATACAGCCTCTGCCACACAAAGCAGTAACGTGTTTTACTACTCGTACATCACAGCTGTAGTTTACGAAATATCCCAACTACTGTACAGTAGTGCCATACCAGTACAGTGCAACGTGCTAACGCTCACGCCATGATACTGCACTACTTGTACTCGTATTGCAGATCGCTCATCACCTTACGAGAGAGTTGTTCAAAACCAAAAGGCCCTGCTGTAGATGTAACTGGGTCCCAAAAGGGGTGCAGTAGTACGTGGTAACTACAGGTAGTCGCCGTCTGTCTCGCCGACATGCATTCATCGCATGTGCCCTCGTGGCCTCTGCTGATACTTCGTTTGCATTCAAGTCTGAAAAATCATCTGCCATCGTTCGCAGCCCTTCGACATCGATCGGATACTAGCTCGAGGCGACTGCTTGTCTCAGCACGCGAAAGATCTCAAGCTGGTGCGAGACCCCCAGCTGTTCTTGAAGTGGACGCCTCTCTACCCGCACCCGCTGTCCACGAGCTACACGGTACGAACTACTGTGGCCAAATACCCGTATTATGGTGTCGACAGTCTTGTGGCGTGGGATTTTAACGGGATCTTGTGTTTCCCCGTTGCTTGTGTCCCCTCCCACACAATCCCTACGAATCTATGGGATCTCTTAAGCGGTCGCAGATCTAGATCCATCAAGGATATCGTCCCGAAAATGACTTGACAAAAACCGGAGGAGTATCATCGTATGTACGATCACCAATAATAACTGTAAACTTGTAGGGGAAATGTAGGTGAGGTTTCGCCCTTTACCAGATGTACCTATAGCGTCGCTTGATTAGGTTCCGAAAGAACGGGCGCATCACACCCACGGCTGGGACATCATCTTTGCAGGCGCTCTTTTTTTCGTTCTTGCCGTACAGTTTTAGTATCTGTGCGCAGGGAGGGCAGTGCATGCATACTGTACACACACGTGTTGATTTATTTCTGTCTGCCATACCCGGCGAAGGATGCGGCAAGCGAGTATTAGTGTGGCTCGGCTCTCTCAATATATTTTTTATTTTGATGCGTTGTACCGGTAGCATCCATCCAGCATTTCTGCATCCATACAACCTCCCTGCGGTCTCTCTATCGGCCGCACGTTTTTCAAACTCTGCAAGCTCTTCGACAATGAGCGAGAGCTCCGCCGGCTGGCTGTTCTGCCTCCGGAAGCCCGGATTTTCTCGGCAGCGGCAGCCGGTCGAGCCTGGTGCGTAGAAGAGCTTTTCGCCCAAGGGTGTCCGATCGACAGCAAACACGTGCGTCAATCAAACTTTGGGGTTCGCTTCCGAACGCCTTCCACTGAGTACGCAATGCCCCTCAAAATTTTCTCACTTTGGGCTGTGCTCCAATTATCAAGTAAGGCAGGGTGTTTTCTGCACTACATATTTTTTAGAAACAAAAAATGACAACTCCCATGTTAGTGCAAACGTCCAGCCGAACTTTGATCGCTCCCGGAAGTTTCGTGGGTGATCTGGCGCGCTGTTGTAGTATATCCGGCTACTTCTTGTCAATGTGCCAAGGCGATATTTTAGACTCTCCTCAACGACTATATCTGTACCTCATTGTTTAGACGCCAGCACTGGAGGGGTTTGGGAATTTGATGTTGCAAACAACGTACCCTGCATCGCTCGTATGGAATCGAAACGGAATCGTTGGTATCATGGCACAGGCCCTGGGGAGTCCCGGGTCCTGGCGGTAGGCCTTCCACACTTATTAATAGACACACATGATGTTTGTTGGCAGGGTTGTACTGGTAAGCGTTAAGTATCACAGGGTGCCACGGTTAAAAAAAGCACACTTGGACCGCTATATTGATCGCCGGCTCTCCTTGGGCAGCAACGGTTGTATATAAGCCACGGGTCCTTTTGCAAAACATGGACAAACTCGCAACGGAGATTATACATTTCTCCATTCCTATGCGTGAACCTTGGGGGCAATGCTTCGGTAAAGGAAATACAACGCCTTTTTTTGTCTCAAATCCCTCAACATGAGGGCCTCCATACGTCACGCAAAAACCCGTCTCTAGGGAAAACGTGTGGCCGCAACCCAGAGAAAAACAGCGTGGGCTGTATAGGCATGGACTACCGTGTACGCACAACGAATCATATCGTAAAACACGAATATTTTGTTTCGGAAGGTGTTGGACAGGGTTCTCGGCTGAGGATGTTCGTCGATCAGGCGTATTTGTGCCCCCGAAAGTACCCGAATGCCTTCCTCCGAGAATGAAATCTTCGTCCTTGGCTTGCTCCAACGGCCCTTGGGGTACCTCCCTTCAGATTTCGGATACGGTAGTACTGCAACATGCGATAGCCGAGCCGATCATCGGTTTGTATAGGAGAGGTACCTTTGGGCCCAAAATCGATTTCGATTTTCCAAAAAGGGATCTACTTGCAACAGACTTTCAATCCCATTGGTAGTCCTAGACTATTATTTGTGATACGCTTCGCAGATGGAAAGTTTCCTCCGGTTGCGCGAAGGGACGCGCACGACATTGTTTTTTATTCAAAAATCGGATTTTTGGTGAGATAAATAAGAGCTCCTACAGTAGTGTGAGGAACCTGACAAAGAATATCAACATGTGTCTCCTCCACCGTACGATGGCTCAGCCCTCGCCTTGGTTCGGATAACCTTTGCGCCTGTCCGTGCCTCCCGGGTCAGGGATCTGGAATTACGGCGCTTCACGTTGCCGCCATGAAAAACGACGTAGATACTGTGCGCGTTCTCCTGAACTTGAAGGTGGACATCAACGCCACTAACGTGAGTAAGGGAACCAATTTCGACGTCAATGCAAGACAAATGTCCTGGCTGATGACGAGTACGATAACGCCGCAGGCCCGGTTCCACCCACAGGGCGTAGTCTTGTTAGCCTCCATGTTCTAGACCGATGCGTATCGGTAGATTCATAACGTTCGCTTGCCCCTCAGGGTATTTCGTCCGTACATCATGACTCCAACACCCATTTCCCGGAACGCTGAATGCCCTAACGCCACGCCTTTGACCCCCCCCCCCCCCCCCTTTCTAGAGGAGTGGGGCAACGCCGCTAGCGTGTGCGATAGGCGGGAGTGGAGGTGCGAATGGGGAATGCGCCAACCTTCTGCGTGAATCGGGGGGAGTCCTGCGTCTCGTGGAAGACGCGATTGTCCCAGGCTCTATCCTTGATGTGCCGCTGCGACGACCGCGAAGGGTGATAGACGAGAAGGCGGAGAGTCTGGGAAGGATGGTATTCACCGGACAGTTTTGAGTAGTCATGCGCCTCGGCTACGGCGTCTGCAGGAGTAGGGGTGGGCGGGCTGTGGTTAGCGTTACTGTAGGAGGCTGATGATATATTCAAGAGAGGACACACACGTGTTTTCGTGTGTCTGCGAAGGGAGGAGAGGTACACGAGCATGCCGCGTCTGTTGAATGAAGAATACGCCTTAACACGGTGGGCCGTCATCGCGATTATTAGTCGAGTCTCTCTCTGCGCTGTGATGTATAGCACTCGAAAGCACATAGATCATGTATTTTGAGTCAACATTTGTTTTTGGCGTCACTTTTGCGTGAACACAACAATTAATTGCCTTTTCGTATACTACGTAATAAAAATAGTGTAGGGTACACCCTGCTTATGTCAGAGGTGGCGTTCTACGATACAGATTCACCCTGTTCTTGCTGAGGCTCCTCACTTGAGGAGCTCCACACCTCACCCGAAAACTGAATTCAGCAAAAATAAATTCGCATCCCGATGAATAATCCCATGGCCCGAGCATACATAAACGCAATTTTCCGAAACAAGATTTGGCATTCCGACGATTTTGCGCTAAGGAACCCCGTCATTCGGAAAAAAAAAAGCGGAAATATGCTACCTCTATCGTAGAACACATCAGAGTTTAACCCTGTGGGCCAGAAATAATAGTTTCGTAAATAGTGCCACACCCTGAGCCAACTTTATTTCCTCGCCTCCGATCGGCCAGACTCTGCGCCGGCTATCATCGAAGCTATCGTGTACCCAAAACGGCTCAATGCTCTAGGAGATACTCGGTATCGGGGTGTAACCGCACATTGTTCAGACCGGAGTCATAAATAAGCCTTATTTACAACACCTCCGTCGTCAACACGTTATTGCCGACACCGCGGCACGTTCGCGGAACACTCATCGGATTGGCCAGACGCTGCCACGGCTGTGCCGGCGTGGTGTGTAGGGTTATCATTGAAGCTATCGTGTACCAGAAACGGCCCAATATTCAAGGAGATGCCTGCTATCGGCGTGCAACTGTGCAATGTTCGGACCGGTGTCGTAAATATGCCTTATTTACCACACTAGTGTCGCAAAAAACATCAGCCGTCGGCGAAAAGTCAACTGCAGGAAACTAAGGATATAAATCCGGATCACCCGCAATAAGAACGCCACCAGCCCTTGTAGATAGAGCAGGTCTCGCTTCATCGTACTTGTACTGTAGTACTAAACGATACAGGCAAACATATTTTCACGAGCTCATGACGTACTCATCATACGGGGTGGTACTGTTCACGTTTACCTTTTCGGGGCTTCGTTTGGGTATGGAAGACCCGTTCACCCTTTTGTACGAAAATAGCTTGTGATGCTACCAACCGCCCACGTCAAGTCAGCTGACTAAACGTTAGTCCACCGCTCGTCCGTATTTGCTGTGCCGCCCAGATAGATCCCGACACTGCCTGCACACAGCAGAGTCTCTATTACCCTCCGATTACCTCAGCTTTCACAATCTGTAAGCAGCGTGTAACCTGCTCGGAGAGCAGAAACGTCGGTTGGCCACCCAAAACGGCGTGTTTCATGTTTTTTTCACAATCCACAAGTTGCCGGCACGCGCTGACAGCGCTGCCGGGTAACAGCTTAAGCCCCGTCCCACGCTTCAACTAGTCGGGATGTCTAGTACGTCGAGATTGCGTCAGCTTAACTGCCTTGCCGTTAAAAAAGAGCCAAATCTTGAACACGGCCTTTTCCTTTCGGGCTTCGGCCGAGAAACAATGAGAATGACAGGTTCAGCCCGTTCCACGTTCCAACGGGTGGGGATGTCTTGCGCGTCGGGATTGCGCCAACTACACAGTTGCCGGCAATACAAATAGCCAAAGACTCGTCTCACGGTAGGGGCTGCACTTTTTTTTGCCCTCTGAGGCAATAATTTCTGACATCTTGAGCTCCTCAAAGTGAGCAGCTAGTAGTATACCAGGTACCTGGTACCGTCTAGTGTGGCGCGTGTACTCCTAGAGTAGTAACACTTGTTTTGGGACTACCCCAGCGCGTGTAAATGTTTGTCGGGTTGCGCCTCAACAAACTTCTTCGAAGTCTCGTGTTACGGTATGAGGTATTGACCTCCTCACGGAAGGAGCTCAGAAAATAAGCCGCTATCCCTCCAAGGTTGGCATTGCGTTCCTACTGTAATGTTGAATGAGAAGCCTTTGCCTTTTGGGCTCCGGCCGACAATAAAAAAAGTGCGGCTTGAGGAACAACGCTCAATGGGCCCGCTTTCCTTCGCGGGGGTGAAATGCTCGACCGAATGCTGACGGGCGTGGTAAAGACATGTCAAAAGGGCCTACTGTGCGGGACGGGGCTGCCTCAGGCTCGTATGTGCCTATGACGGCAATACCAGGTAAGTGCAATGATGATCGTCGTCCCGAGGCGGGTTCCAATTGTTACCAGGTACATGGCGACTAAAATCCTGATTTATTGCTTTCTTCTTTCTCAGAGGGTGTTTTTTCGTGCCTAAATTATGCAACTCTAGAGTAAATTCCAACTACTTTGCTGAGCGGAACGCGGGTGGTCCCTGTAAAAACAAGTACATATACCATCTGATTATTGCAAGATGAACCACGTATGTATATACCCTGAAGGGGTTTCCCCGAATACACTTGTATATATATACACAAAAGGTGCTAATGCACTGAACGGAACACGAAGGGTGGTGGGAAAACTTGGACTTAAGCCAGACAAGAACACAAGCACGCAACGGTATGGTGTATCTACACAACGCCGACCCCCCCCCCCCCCCGCGCGCCCCCTCCCACCCCCCTTCTGCTGTACCACTCTGTCACTCAAAATGAGTACCTGGTACCGTTTTGAATATGAATACTTAATCCAAGTGGTCCTTATATCTTGGGTGCAGAGAGTGGCATACACCAGGTGTAAAATGTCGAGCTACGCATGAGATGGCGATCCTGCACAATTCGAGTGAAGCTATCCCATGCTTGTCTAGTACTCTACGCACGCGAAACATCCCAGAATAATAGCGCCAGCATGGATAACCCCCCCCCCCCCACCCCCCCCCCGCGCGCGCCTGTGTCTATAGCCATACGATCACCGCCACGCATGAACGTGATTACACGCCCCCCCCCCCCCCCCGCCCCCCGTCTGTAGCATTTTCCGCCGGCAACCCAGGCAGTGCACACGAAGCGACACGGCTAATGGGCACCGCGATCATTCCATCCGGGGTCACAAACACACCGCGCGTTCTGCTAAACCTAACACACGACCACCACCGGCAACATCGAGCCCCAATGAGCGCTATATAGGTCGGCTGCGCTACGTGCACCCCCTCCCCTCTTTGTACAACAACCACAGCTTAACTCACCCACCCGTGGAAGGGGCGCGCAGCACGCCCCCCCCCCCCCCCCCCCCCCCTCAAAAAAAAAAAAACTACAACCGAGCCATGCCGCTCTCCGCCATATCTCGTCTCTCTCTCACTTCTCCCAACCTCCCCTCCCAGTGACAATGACTGCTAAAAAAATCTCGTCACTGCTCGTGGGAAAGGGAAGGCCTGCGCAGTCCGTAGAACTCCAAGGGTCCGAGATCGTTCTCTGTCCGAACGACGCCCCCCCCGCCACTTCGACCCGACGCGGAGGCCGACGCTGACGCGGGGGTGGACGGGGGCGAAGAGGAGGAGGAAGAGGGAGAGGACAGAGCAGGGGGCGCCCCCCGATTTACGGCGGTAAAACGCCAACCAATGTGGTGGAAGCACTGCTCGCAGAACGCGATCGTCCAGGCGTACCCAGGGAACCACGAGTGCTGCGGGAAACCCAAAGGAACGCCCGGCAAGGACGAAGTGGGGGGCGGAGGTTGCGGGGCAGGGGCGGAGGTATAGAGATGAGTGATGCGTGGGACGCGGAGCGCCGAACGCGGAGCAATGAAGAGACGCGATTAGGGTCGTGGGCGCCACAAACTCGTCGGGGGGCGGTTTATGTTTCGAAGGGATGATACGGCTGGGCTTTGCCGCAGGATTCTCCAAGGCCACGCGAGGGGGGGTGCGGTGCTTCTCATAGATTGCGTCGGCAGTTCTGACAAGTGTGCAGCCACACACGGAAAGCGCAGCTGAACAGGCAAAATCTGCCCATACACAAAACTACGTAGTTTGCTGAAGGGGAATCGAACACCCACACGGGACACGCCTGCGCCTTCTCCCCCCGAGCTCTTCGGGCCCCGTCGGCCCTTCAAGCGCGTTCGGCATACCCTCCGACACCACCTGGACGTCACGGCTCTACGTTCTTATCTTCTACGTGTACGCGAGGTTTCCGGCAGACCACTCGAGAGCCACCGCGGAGCAGCTCCCACGCAAGACCTCGCCCACCCGCGCCCGAGCGGCACCGAGACACGACAACGGCAAACAGCCTGCGTGCATGCGCCCGGCCGACCCGTACCTGGTACCTGGTATCAGAACGAATAGCTTTCCCCGACTCCTCATGTACACTGCACGACGGGGACAGGCACGCACTATATCAAGCTCGGGACGGGGTGAAGCCATGGTCTGCATCAAGATAGCAGGCGCAAGCCCAGGTACCCCCCGCGGGCGCTCACCTCTACTTCCGGGTTGCCAATCACTTGAAGATTGCGGGCGTCGCGCACGGTCACCGTCTGTACGGACCACCGAGCGAGAGCAGTCGACACCGTGCATCGGCGGGCGCGGGAGGGGGATTTGTTGGTGTTATGTCGGAGGAAATGACGCCCAGAGGTGTGTACATATTGTCAGGCGTTGAAGCTCTTGTCGGCGAAAGAATGCCCTCGGAGACACCAAAACAGTAGGCAAGAGGCATCCCACGCGAGAGTGATAAGACCAACTTCGACCGATTTCAGACTACGCTGGAGCATGGAACAAAAAACACTCACGAGCGCTAAAAAGAAAAACGCCCTCCATTCTGAAGAAGAAGAAGAAGAAGAAGCACAAAACAACAAACATGACAAGTGGACGGTGAGGTCAGGCAGTCGCAAGCACACAATCGCTTCGCCACGACAATCGGTGCAAGCTCTGCGCGGCTCCCCCGGGGCCCCGAGAATCCTAACCTAGTAGTGCAACAACCCCCTGGCGGAACCTGACGCCCGGCCAGTGGTGGGCGCCGTCAGCAATTCACCTGGTGGACGTAGCCCATGGGGTTCACGTACGCGCCCACCACCCCCTCCGCTCCGGGGAGGGTAAAAACGTCCCCCTCCCAGGCAACGCCTGCGCCGCACCCAGCGCAGCACAGTGCTCTCCGCCGGGACTCCTCCAGATGCTTAACTTCCATCCTGCCGAGGGCGAAGAGAAAAGGCCAAGTGTGACTGCGCCGGGTGTGACTGCGCCGAGTGTGACTGCGGCCCTGTCGGCTGGGGCAGGAGGGGCATTGGGGCGCGCTCGGGTTGCGGCCGGGACACGGCCCCAGCTCGTGTTTCGGCGACAGGGAAGGGGGGGGGGGGGGGGGGGGGGGGGGACGCCTCACTTCGATTGCTGTTTGAAAACACGGGCGGCCAGCACCCTCGGCTTGCACAACGTGGGGGTAAACACAATCCTCCTGGAGACATTAAACAATGTAGTACATCATTAATTATGAAGGAGTATCGAGTCGAGAGACTGTCGACTGCTCGTGGGGCTTTGCTAAACTGTTCAATGTCTCCACAAGGATTGCTTTACACCCACACAAGGGCGGGGGTACTGGCCACCTGTAAAGAGACCTGCGAACTTGCGGTACGCGATTTAAAGGGGATGGGGTTGGGGCGCTCGGTCAGCAGCGACCCAACCAGCCAGTCAGCCGACGGCGGCGATAAAACACGGTTGATACCCCTTGACACAACTTCGGGGGTTCTCACCTGAGCCGCATGATTACCGAGTCGAGCATGAGGAGCTCCTGCCGCGCGTCGTCATCCAGAGGGAGGTTGGCCGCCAACCAGAACGAGAACAGCGTCGGGTCCACGCTTCCCCTCCGCCCAGTCGTCCACCCCTCCAACCCTACGTCCTTCTCGTCCTCCCCTTCCCGTCCACCGTCACTTCCGGGACCCCCATCTCCCCGCCGGGGCCAGCTTTCCTCCGGGGGGAGGGGAGGCGTCCGCGCAATCGAGACGCCAAACGAAACCTCACCGGGACCCCTACTGCCGCTGCTACTGTTGCTGCTGCTGCTGCTGCTGTTGCTGCTGTTGCTGCTGCTGCTGCCGTTGTGACGACCGCGGCTGCGGCTGCGCGGCACAGCTTCCACCGCCACTACGGCAACAGCAGCCGCAGCCGCAGCCGCTGCAGCGGCAGCACCAGTGACAGCACCAGCGGCAGGACCAGCAGCAGCAGCAGCAGCAGCAGCCGTAGACCGCCGAGGATCCTCGTTGGCGTCTGCCGGTGGGGCAGGCAGCCCATGCGGGCAAGCCCCTCTCTGCTCGCGGAGAAGCGCGGCTGCCCTCGCCGCGAGGCCGGCGGGGGAGTTGGCGTCCACGATGAAGCGCGGGACCCCCATAGCCCAATGCCGACGCCCGCGGGAGTTGCGAAAGGCGCGGGGGACGGGGACACGCAACTTCTCGGGGCAGAGGTCGGGGCTGATCATCACCTTCCAGTAGCGAACGCCCCGTCTTAAATTTCGCGGACAACGACAAAAAAAAACATTGAAACAGTGCAGAAAGCGGGCGAATATTAGAATCTTCAATGAGAAAGTGGTGAAAGCTTCAACTTTCACAAAACAAAACTTCCACCTACTGCACTTGCATGGAACTCGCAACTACTCCCACTTCCTCCGTGAAAGCTTCTATCAACTCCCACGAAAAAAACAATAATCTGACATATCACGCAGCTCGAAAAGTTGAGTTTCAACCACTCAATCGGTCGTCCTCACAGCTGACGTATTGTAACAATTTCATAAATATTGCTCAAGACCGGATTTTTTATTTTTTATTTTTTTATTTTCAAACATGATTTCCGGTACGGAGGGGAGGGAAGGGAGGGGGGGGAGGGAGGGAGGAAGGGGTAGGCGAAGGGTGCGGAGGCGTATATAGCATCGCGACGATAGGGAGACTCGCACTTGTTTCATCCGCTAAATTTCGTGATAAGTTTGGCTTGCTTGCGTGCGAAATTGCAATCAACACCAAGACACTCTACCAATATCATAGTACCGCTATAAAAATGGCAATACCAGAAGAAAGCAAATGCTATAAAAATGGCAATACCAGAAGAGAGCAAACGCAACGGACGGAGAGGTGTGGAACGACCCACTGCTGCCAAGCGAACCCAGACTCTCGACAGACCCGATCCGTGACTATCTGCTTATTGATCGTTCAGCCAAGACAGCGTAGCACAAACAAACTGGGAGAAAGCCATTGGATACCCACAGTTTTCCTGTTGGTCCTGATAAAAATTCACGTAAATTCTTGATTGGTGGGAAAGTCCGTGGTCGACCGATGTCGTCTTTCGGGGTCGTGACGTCACTTTACGTTGCGCGCGCGCGAAGTGCGTGGGGCGACAAACGGTTGGGTTGGTATAGGTTGATTTCATGAGAGGTGCTTTGGAAGAAGCGCGCAGCTCGACGCCAAAAGGGCCCCAATCTCTGCGTGTCAAGTCCGCAAAATCTCTTCTCGCCCATCGACCGTCCACTCCCACGCGCTTGCGATGGCCCTTTTCTCAACTCTCCAGTCAAAAACAGTACCAGACAAGGAAGGCCGGTTGAGCGCGACAACCACAACATGCCCCCCCCCCCCCCCCCGCCCATCAGTTAATTCGAGGCTGTCATCCATATGCAATAAAGTCCGCCTCACAAGCAGTTCTTAGTAGTGGTAAGATGCAGCGCACCCTTCATGCGACTCGCGAACACCTCACGGCGCTTCACGCGTGGCGCAAGCAAGCAATGTCTGCCTGGTCGGTGAAAACCCGACGTGCTCCGTCTCGGCATTGCAGGGACGCAAGGGTTCTATGGTCATACGTCTACGGTCATGCATGGCATGAGTACCCCCCGCGCGCCCGCCCGCCCGCCCGCCTCCATACTGTGCAAAACCCACCTCCAGCCCAAGTCTTCGACGAGCCGGAATCGATGCCGGCCTCTGGCCATGATCGCTAGGCCAACTTCTGCGTCTTCGCCGGCGCCACCGCCGCCACCGCCGCCGCCGGTAGAGCTTCCGTGCCCCGAGCGAATCTCGGCGGTCGTTCCCACGGGAGAAGTTCTGACAAGCAGCCTGATCACCCCGCCCCCCCCCCCATTTTTCGAGCAGGAAAATGGGCGCACGAGAGAAATGTTGCGGCAATTATGTTCAACCTTCGTATAATATATATATATAGGCTCCAGTAAAATCGGGAGTGGAAGGAAAAACACAAGCCCGGAAAAAACGAAATGATTTGGACGTGTTGCGCATGGTTAATACATGGCTACGTATGGCGCTCTGAAAAGTGCTGCGCACGGCTGCACCTGGCAGGCTTGGAA
Source organism: Nereocystis luetkeana (assembly GCA_031213475.1). NCBI lineage: Eukaryota > Phaeophyceae > Laminariales > Laminariaceae > Nereocystis > Nereocystis luetkeana. The sequence goes on along the minus strand of JARUPZ010000011.1, from coordinate 4,741,238 downwards.
CTGTTACCCGAAGACGAGCAAAACGGAATGCCGAGGGGCGCCCCCCCCCCCTCCTCACCGCTAAAATAGCGAAGTACACAAAACGGTCGCGGGGGGAGGGGAAGGGGTGTGCTCAATATCACGCATGGCCGTGGTCGTATGACCAGAGACCATCGCATCCTTACAATGCCGGGACGGAGCACGTCGGGTTTTCGCCGACCAGGCACATATTGCTTGCACCAAGCGCGAAGCGCCGTGCGGTGTTTGGCGAGGCGGAATAAGGATGAGCTGCACCCCACTAAGAACCGCTCGTGAGGCGGACTTGCATATGGATGACAGCTACAATGAGTTCACACTCATTCGCTGCTTGTCTCAGTCATTTGGCCATCGACCGCGCACCCTGCACGAGACGGAGCGCCGTTCCTACTCCTAGTAGAGACACCTTCAACATTTGGGCGCTCACTACGTTTTGGTTCCATGTTTAGTGGCGAACTCCTTGCGCTTGCGCCCGGGGAGACGGAGCGACGCCAACCGTAGGCGCTACACCTGCAGGAACAGATACATCGTACCAGTAAATAAGATACAACCACAAATCGTAGAAGCAAATCAAACATGTGGGTGTGTGGATACCAGCTGATATCCCCCAGATGGTACCGCCTCACTATCACTATAAGCCCTGTCCCCTCGGAAGGGTCACTCTTGAGATAATACGAATAAGTTGTTACCCCCATGAGCGCGAAAACTCCGCACAGCCCTTGGTGCGTCTCCGCATCTACACCTGAAGAAGAGGCCTACTTGTGCCGTCCCACAACCAATTCACGTCACAACGGCCCAGGGCAGGGGCTAAGAACTGCGCGCGTCACTGGTGCGTGCCGCACGTACGCCAAGTGTGCGCGCGGGACAATTCATCATTTACCGGTGCCAGGAATAGCGGGCGTAGACTGCTGCGGTCTCACGTGCGCCATCTGCTGGCGGCCCTTTCCGATCGGAATACTCGTATCGTGTCGTTGTTACCGTTGGAAGCGCAATAGTTGAAGGTCGAGGTTGAGCCGCTGACCCAACAATGATTGCTACGTTGTGTTGGCTTGGGGAGGTTAACTTTTCGGGATCGAGCTATCGAGGGTGGGGGTGGTATTCCCGCAGTCAAGCCTGTCTCTGAAACATGCCATGCGCACGCCTCTTGACACATGGTTGTATAGACTAACACAACAAGAGTTCCCCCGTATATTTTGAGCGAGAGCAAAAAAGAACAAAACATACATATCCCAACTTACCCGCCCGTTCTTGAGGTCAACCTATTCACTACGCCGAGATGTCGCGCCGCATTTCCTGTCGCGCTCGCCCCCACCGCCCCTCGTCCTGCTCCAACTCCTGCTCCTGCTCCTGCTCCTGCCCCTGCTCCTGCCCCTGCCCCAGCCCCTCCTCCTCCTCCTCCTCCTCCTGCTACCCCTCCTCCTTCTCCGCCCCCTCTTCTTCCTCCTCCTGCTCCTTGGCTGAGCATCGACTCTGCGAGCGCAGCGTAGGCCGGGTTCTGCAGCCTCAACGGCAGGGACTCGCCCGGGAACAGCACAACTCCAGGCAGAGACAGGATCGGCATCTCAACCGTAGACCCCACCTCCAGATCTTCCCTCGACAGCGCGGAGCCCGTCGTTGCCTCGCCTAGATACGAGTGCATCGCGGGGGTGGGCAGCACTGCCCCCGACGAGGCCATGACCACCGCCCGATGAGGTGCCTGTATCGGTACCGGTACCGGTACAGGTGCCGGTACATTTGCCGGCACATTCGCCGGCACCGAGCCTGATGACGCCGGTGTTGATGCCCGTGCCGGTGCCAATGCCGGAACCATTGGTCCATGGTTTCCGTGCTGCTGTGCTGGCGGGTCGTTTCGGCTGCGGGCCTCGGGGTCTCCTTCTGGGGTGTGTTGTTCGTTGCTACTCCTATCGTCGCTACTGTTGTCGCTGCTGTGGTCGCTGTCATCATTGCTGCTGTTATTGCTGCTGCCGCTCCTGTCGGCCGGGCTGTCTGGTGGTGGTGGTGGTGGTGGTGGTGGTGGTGTTAGTGGTGATGACCGTGACCGTTGTGGGGACTGCGGCGGGGGAGGCGGCACGGCGCTGCCTCCGAACCAGACGATTTCCGGCTCCTCCAGGCTCCCTTCCCAAAAGCCAGCGTCGTCCATGACTGCTCGTGCTGCTTGTGCTGCTTGAACTGCTTGTGCTCGTGCCGAACTTGAACTTTGTCGGTAGATTGTTCTCTCTCGGCGCCTCGTAGCAGAAGACAATGCAGCAGAGCAGCAGTGCGTTCGCCAGAGCAAACGCCAGCACCAACACAATCACCAACACCAACACCAACAACACCAACAACACCAGCAGCAACAGCAGCAACCGCAACACCACCGCGGAGCCGAAGACAGCAACAACAAACAAAAGGAATCGCTTCTTGGTGAACGACCGACTGCCCTTCCTGAAGCAATTAACCGGACACTCCCTGCTCGCCGACGTTCACTTTCACGCTTGAGGCTCTCGTTGGCAGCGGGGATGGAACCAGCGCTATGAGGTTTGGTTCACTCCCAGCTGCTCACACTGCTCTGCGTAGCTTCTTGTTCGCTGATGACCCAGCAGCAGCAGGGCACACAAATCTTCAAAATGACACAGCATCCAAGCATTACGAAAACCATTACAGGGGTATTTATGATCTCGTCCCCTGCTTTCAAGAGTGAGAACAACTGAACTGGCCACACAATCACACTGCAGAGAGACCATTATATCTGAGCTGCACCAGAGGGATGGTCTGGCCGTCGACCGTACGCTATGCGTCGTGGCCGTACTTCTTTGCGCTGGTGATCATGTCCGCCGGGGTGATCTTTCCTCTGCTGGTGATGGTCGCGAGGTTGCGACGCAACCTCTTCAAGCCGCTTCGCCGAGAGGCAGAGTGAGCTTCGCATTGCACAGCTCAACGGTGTTATATGCATAGTAAGCGCGAATAATGAAAGGAGGCGGCAGCGAACCCAGCGGGTGCTGCATCAGCCCCCGCAGCGCCTTAGATATGGGAGCGCTGGTCATTTCTTCGAGGACAATGCACAAGGCAAGGGCTCGCCACGCAAGTTATTACGCCGCATTTTTGGGGGCTTCCTGCTTACTACTGCTGATTACGTACGTCGGCTTGTGCTGCTTGATTCTGCTGGGCCTAGGGTATTTGCATCCATGACGATGATTAATGATGTCGCGCTGAACATCTGCACCCTGTCTCGGCCCCTCTGGAGATCAAGAGCTCTGCCGCAGAGCTTCCATCGCACCTATTCTCGATCCCTCCGTGGCATCGAATCAATCTCCAACCCAGGGCCCCGCTGCGTTGTGCTTGTACTCAGTTGTAGTGGTGGATATCGTATCGGAACTTTCGATATATCGTACCAGGTATCGACATACCGATATATCGTATATATATCGTATGTAGCGTGTTTTGCCCTTCACCCCTTAGCATTCCCGTGTTTTCGATGCTGACATCATACTTGCTCGACGACGGCATCGATTAATCGAATATCGTACTCGCAATCGTCTCGATTAGTTTTTGTTGTATCGTTACCGTGCGTACCGAACTCGATTCTCCGTCGATACCCAACACTACTACTGCTGTAAGTTTGAGCACTACCAGGTACCTGGTACCTGGTACCGGTAGGTTGGAGTTTCGAGGAAAGAAGGATTGCTCATATTTCACCCGGCAGCGCGTTTCATAGGATGCGTGGGTACACGGCAACTCTGCTCCACTACGTGCGCGCAGACGGTAGGGGTACACGTAGAAAGGTCATGCGTACGGCGACTAGTAGGGCTACTTTTGTTTTTTTTCTGGCATGCACGACGTCTCGTATTAACAGTTTTGGTGCGACTCGTGCACTCTTGGTCACGTTGTGCCTCTCGTTGGGAGAGCGTCGAGAGATCCTCCAGAGAGTGGAAGCTACCGGGAAAAAAAAAGCTGCTTGCTCGCATGATACTTGGGCGTGGTCTGCGGCCGAGTCGATCGATGCCTCCGGCGGAAGCCTTGCGCTAGCCATCACCGCGCGGTGCTAAGCGTTTTTGCAGTGTGCAGGTGCTGCTTTGCTTGCGCACGTGCTCGTACGGGGGGAAAAGGACCCCGCGAGCATATTTGTACGAGGTGGCGTGCCTTTTGGCAGTACGGGGGAGCAGTGTCGCAGTCAATGCAGTACTTTAGCATGGCACTGCTATAAATTACTGCAGCTGTGAGGTATACTACGAGTAGCGAGGCGTGTTCGGTATTCTGGGCGCCACGTACTGGCGTATACGCTCAAGTTCCTGTATTTTACTGGCGAGATACTCGGAATAGTGCCCCTATTACTTGATCATTTTGATACTTATAGCATCCAAATGCACTGGGCACCACGTGTTACATAGTGAGTGTACTTTTTATATCATGCGAGTAATCGCTGCAACTTATCTGTCTCGTGCCGATACATCGGTATCGATAGCGGTAGTGTTGGTCGTGCTTTCTTTCGTTTGGGAGCCGTCGTTACCGTGTGCATGCGCGCGGGCGGGGGGGGGGATTGTGGGATTGTACTCATTTGTCATGCATGGTCGTAGTCGTACGACCTTAGCGGGGGGGGGGGGGGGGGGTATTCGATGGGGGGGGGGGGGGGGGGTGGCAAGGGCGTTGGGGCATTGGACGCGAGACCGGTTTCTACAAAGGAAGACCCAGGCGAAGGAGTACGGTGTGTTGCAATTAGGGGAAGAGGGGGGGCAAGCGCGCGGACCGGTGAATAGAGGACGCTCTTTGTTGTTCGTTGGCGCCATTGGGGTGGGTGGAGGGCAGGACTGCTGGGAGGAGACCCATTGACTGGCCGCCCTCCTACACTAAAAACAGTACCGGTATAATTTGGCCAAAAGAAAAATCTTGACGCGCCCAAAAAGACCGACCTCCTCTTCAAGCACATTTGGTGGAGGGAGGGGGGGTGCCCCCCTGAGTAGTCGTTGGGGTGCTGCCGGGTGGGTTCTGGAGGAGAGGGTGGTGGAGGAGGAGGAGGAGGAGGGGGAGGAGGGGGCGGAGGAGGAGGAAGGCAAGGGGCAGGAAGCGGCGCGAGGGGCGGCGGGAAGCGCGGCGGTGGGAGGGGGGTGAGGGGGTCCGCTTCCTGCCTGGAGAACCCGAGCGCCCGAGGTGAGCGAAGGCACCCGTGCTCTACGTACGCACGAAACAAGCTCAAGTAGGATTACAATGAACACTGCCAACATCATCCAACATTTCCGAATAGTTTTTTCGAGCAGGTTGTCCCCGAAATGTGTTTCCAGTTGTAAAAGTTCTCCGGCGGTCGAGGTTGCGATTTTTTTTTTTTTTTCCAGTTGCGGGTTTGGTTGGATCCCCCGACACGAGTCTCAAGACTGCGCAGCGCGAAAAAAAACGCCTTGTTTTTTTTTGTTTTTGCCTCGGGTGTGTGCGGCGGCCGTGCGCTCGCCGCCCCCCACCCGATATTCAAAGCCCAGCAGTTATGAATAGTGTCCTTGTATTAGAGGGAGACCTTGCGGTAGGCGAACATTACTGTAGATATGCACTATTGCATTAAGGAAGGGTACGTGAGGTACTTACGTTTCAAAGGCACGAAACAGGTGTAGTTACCCTCGCAGTTTAGGCGCGTACAGGTGTTGTTACCCTCGCAGTTTGGGCGCGTGCGTACGTACGTACGTGCGTTCGTACTGCCTGCGTCACAAGGGGGCAAAGCAGTTGTGCGTTTGCATGAATGGCCCCGCTCTGAACGGAAGTGTGAAGACCGTTGGGTCGTTAACATGAGTCAAAAGCGGTTCTCAGCTTTCCCCCCAGAGCGTCATCTGGTACTTGAAGTACCATGTTTACTTATAGTGGCACAAACGGTGTTACCCTTATAGACTTTACAGTTACTCAGAGTAAGTACCACTCCCAGACTCCCAGGCGAAGTACGTACCGTTTTCTTTTTTTGGTTTCGACGCCAGCCAGAGGGTTCTGTTGAAAAGCGTTCATCAGTAACGCGCGTAAGGACAGAGAAACTGCTGTGCTGATCGGGCACTTTCGTCTGCCATGGTTGTTTCCGCTTCCGCTTTTTACCCTATCCAACGTCTTTTTCCCGGCTCCCTGTCGCCTGCCAGGTGTTTTTTTTTCTATTTTATCGGTCCAAACTGGCGGTCCTCTTCTCGGCTCCGACGGCCAACGGCACCGACGGAAAAGCAAGAAACCGACGGAAGTACGTATCCACTAGGTGGATCGCCTCAAACTTTTTGGATGCTTGCCACAAAAGGTTGGGTCTTGTCTGATTTCCGATTTCGTCGGACAACGCTGACCCGTTTTTTCTTTCCCCCCAGCTTTTAGGTCTAGCTTTTACGATTGTGGATGCTAGCGTGCGTGTGTGTGCTGTTGGAGGGAGGGGGGGGGGGGTACTCGATATCGAGGGGGAGGGGTACGGAGGGGGGGGTGCCTTGGGTGGAATGACATGTTCACCGAGATTTTGGACTGGTGAGCCTGGCGCAGCTCGGGTCCATCTCTGAGTGATTTTGTTGTGCTCGGCCTCTGCGACAGCACTGTTTCGGGGATGCGTATCTAGATTCGGGTGTTGTCTTCGGGTGTAGCGATAACTGTGTGCCAATTTCGTCATGTCTGGGTCATATTGTTGTGCTCGGCCTCTGTGCTTATAGCAGCGCGTCGGGAGATGCATAGATGCGGGTGTTTTTTTTTTTTAGTGTACGTAGCAAAAATGTTGCCGATATGTCTCTTCGTCGCTGTAGACGAGTCATTGGCGGTTGTGGTTTCGGATGGCAAGCGGGCGGCGTGCGACATGTGCCGTTAACTACAGACATTTTGCTCACAGTTCTTCTGCGCGGGCAGGATCGTGCCACTCCCTGTTGGGCCTGGGCTCGTGCAGGGCTAAACTTCGGGGAGGGGGGGCAATCAAGTGCCAATAATGTATCGCCACGCGGGATGGGTGGTCGTATATATAGCCCGGTCGGAACCTGGCTTGATGTCGGAGTCCCCCGCCACCCGATGTACTTTGCCGTTCACATACTGCCGAGCGTACTCGCTAATTTTGCCTTTTTCTCGTCTCGAAGGTCCGACTTCGTGGTGTAGGAGTTACAACTGTACGTATGGCAGCAACTGTACGGCGAAACCAGCTCGAGCAGCGCGTAGCAACGCTCTTGGTAGGCCAGAGGCGCAAAAAAGGGGGCGAAAACAATCACGATTACGGCATCGACCACAACGCGTACGTTAGTTGGCAACCCGCCGCCGCTGCATTGCTATCAATAATAGATGATGATACCGTTTCGTAGCACCGAGGAGCTGATATTCTGCAGCCCTTTTTTTAAACTGTACTCTTAGCGAAACGTTTCGAGGCTGAACCGCTTGGAACCAGAGGCGGGTCAGTTTTTTTTTGCAGCAGTGCAAGGGCCATGCTCCTTTTCTTCTTCCCCTTGTCCACGTTCGTTCGAGGTCCAAAACTACTTGCACTTACGTACCTGTAGAGTGCTGCAGTATTGTTAGCCCACAGGCGAGCCCCCCTTTACAAGTACAGCTCCGGCCGCCAATATGAGGACCGGCTGGTCTTCATTTTAATGTGTGTACGATCCTTATATTCCGCCCCAAGAGTGGTACTATCAGCTTGTATCCGTACCAGACGACTTTGGGAAATTACGATTGGGTACTTTCTGCGGTATTTTAGAGTAAAACAAAGGCATTCACCCTGTTACAAGGATTACCCCGGGCTGGGTAATCGATCGATCTTTTACCCCTATAGCTCAGTAGGTAACAGCTTCACAACACTACATAAACAAGTGTAAAATGCCCCGCGTTCCGGGGGCGGTCAGCCTTAAATGCGGTTGGGATTAGAATTGGGGGCATTTTTTGCAGTAGTAGTACTGATTGGGACTTGTGCCATGCCATCTACCGAGAGCGGATCGAGGGTTCTCGTTTTGGCGGATTGGTGTCCGCCCCGCCCGCCCTCTACCGCTACTGCTTCACGGTCCTACACGCGGCGTTGTCGACGTTGTTATCACTTTTCACTCATCGCCACATACATGCATGCCCTCCAGTCCGCGGTGACAAGGGCAGGCTCATCAACCCTCTTGACGCCACAGAAGGGAAAATTCTCCATGGCCTACTTTTGCGACGACTTCAGCGACGACAACTAACCGCGTGGTCAGGGGGTGGTACGAATCGGTGCCCGGCTTACAGCAGCGCAATGAGCCGTAGAGGGCGAAGACGGTACACGACCCCTGCTTTGCTTCTGGGTGCTCGCGCTGCTCGTCACGGTTGCTATAACAACACCAAAACTATCAATGTTTTGGTCAACATCTCCGCGTCCCAAAGGGGTAAACTTCTGGGGCGGGAGTAAGACGCAAATAAGGAAAAGCCAAGACGTTGTTGCTCCTACGTTACAGCAAGTATTCCCCACAGGACAGGCTCCAAAATATTTCTGGAGTGGTGGAATGCCTCAGGAAAAACAACGGAAAGACATGTGTACCTGGGATTATTCGAATACACTAAAGCCGGCGTCCTCGGCGGCTTGGTAGGTGGTCCGCGTGCCTATCAAGATCAATTTCGTGGGTTCAAGTCTCATCGAGTGTATGCTCGTGGCTTTTTCTTGCAAAAAAAAAAATGATTAGCGGAAAGCGCGAGAGCGTGAGTTAGCGTGAGTTAGCTACATTCGATGAAAATCGACGAGCAGTGGGAATGCTGAACCCTATGCACGACAAAAAATAAAGGCACGTACTGGGGGGGAGAAGGGTGGACACCTGTGACCACGGCTTGTCCAGAAGCTCGTTGAGGGTAAAACCTCCCACGAGTAAGGCTGGAAAGTAGAAGTGATGTTGGAAAAAAAAAAAAAAAACTATTAATGAAGCTGGAGCAAATACTTACCACAAAAGACAGCAATCCGATCAATCAGACACCCAGTAACAGAGGGAGCAGCATACCGGTATGTCTCGACGTGGCTCCCGAGATATCGAATCCAGAAACGTTCGACAGTCTCTACCGGCACAGATAACGCCCAAATCACTCGACGTGACTCCGAGATGTCGAGTTCCGAAACACTCGTCGACAGTTTACCGACAGAGACATCCAAAACGCTCGACCGTTTCCATCGGCAGAGACTCCCACATCGCGCGATTTGACACATTTTAGGGAAACAGGCACTGACTGTGTGCCGTGCATTTGGGAGGGGGGGGGGCGGCGATGGGGGTGTACTGTAGTAGTAACAGGAGTAGTCATGTATAGCGGAAGAAGCTAAGCCCTATTCATGGTTGCCCCATTTCACCATTCGGGGTGCTGCAGGTACCATGTCGATTTTTCCTTGTCTTCGTGGCAACAGTGGTTAAATGTCTCAAGGGGAGGAAGCCGTTCACTGGTTCTTGCAGCAAACTATTGGCCGGTTCCATAATCTCAACAATACATGTTTCGGGATCATCTTCTCAGAAAATCTGACCGGGAAAAACGTGTATAGCGGAAGAAGCTAAGCCCTATTCATGGTTGCCCCATTTCACCATTCGGGGTGCTGCAGGTACCATGTCGATTTTTCCTTGTCTTCGTGGCAACAGTGGTTAAATGTCTCAAGGGGAGGAAGCCGTTCACTGGTTCTTGCAGCAAACTATTGGCCGGTTCCATAATCTCAACAATACATGTTTCGGGATCATCTTCTCAGAAAATCTGACCGGGAAAAACGAGCTGCACACGTGTTTTGTGGAACTTCTTGGAAGTAGAGATGGATTTATCTTTTTGCAAAAAAAAGGTAAAGCGTTACAAGTGAGACAATGATATCCATGAGACAGGGAGAAAGGTTGCCCCGATAAGAGGATTAAGGGAATCAGGTACGAGATGGGGATAAGAGCTACTCCATTAAAAAGGAAAAGAATGAGATAAAAAAATGAAAACTTAGGGGGGGGGTACTCGATGGGAGAGATGTACTCGATATCATGCATGACCGTAGCCGTATGACCTTATACCCTCGCATCCCTACAATGCCGGGACGGAGAATCCATCGAATCCACCCTGCGGTGGAGAACCAAGCGAGCGAACACGCCCCCACGACCTCGTCCTCTATACTATATGCATATGTACATGCAGCGCAACACCGCCCTCGTTATGAAAAAAAAGCCTACCTGGTACTTACGTGGGCGACCGCAACTACTCACCGCCAACACCACGAGCACCAAAAAAATGAATGCCAGGTAGCGCTTGCGCTCATGAAAAAAAAAACAAGGAACCAACACCCCCCTCCCCCCCCCCCCTCCCCTCCTGTCCCGTTGTGCAAAACAACCGTCCACTTAAGTGGACGACAACACCAGAACCAACGACCACCAACACCACCGGTACTAACGGTGTGTGTTCACAGGAAAAAATGTACAAGGAACCACACCCCTTAACTGGACGTCGAAACCAATTATCACCAACACTAACCAATACCGATATACATGTACCTGGTAGGGTGCTCGCAAAGAATTAGGTTGAAACCAGTCTGGTTGCTGTGTCTTAAGGGCTGTTTCCCTATATATATATATATATGTACTGGTATATATAAAATGGGCCCGAACCCACGAAACTTCAGGATTCTCCTAAGCTTTGGGCGAAAAAAGTGGCCACGATACTGCTTTTGACCTAATGGTTCTTGACGTGGGTTAACTCTTACGAAAAGTTCCGTGTATATATTGAGGTCATTTCGATATAGGAAACAGACCACAAGAAACCCAGCCAACTTGGTATCACCCCAATCCTTCGCGAATTTTTCGCGAACACCCTAACAGTGCATGCGCTCAAGAAACAAAAACGAAGGAACCAGCCCCTCTCCCCTCCTAGTCGAGGCCGCAAACGGAAAGCGTCAGCATTCCGCCACCCTGGAGATTTCTGTTCTTGTTTTTTTCTCTCCTCGCCAAGAAGGCGTCGACGCCTTCCATCTTCATGAAATCTGTCTTGTCCAGGAGGTTGCCCGCAAGCTCGAGGGACTCCACCGGGGACTCGGCGAGCACCCCTTGAGAAATCGCCTGAGGTGTCATCGAGAGGACAGCAAAGCGTGCGCAGCAGGAGAGGTACATCAGTAGAGGTTTAGTGTCCGTACGGCTTGATGCTCTCCAAACATAATAAAAAAATGGCCAATTGGTGTTGTTGTAGTGGTTGTTGTGTTGCTGCTGCTGTGATCGTTGATGATGATCTCGCAGCACTACGTACTGTAGGTCACTGCCATAAACCAGGCCGCGGTCATGAAAAATACAGAAGGCGTCTACACGTACGTGGTGAAGTATAGACACACACAAAAAAACAGTCAGGGTTTCAGGATGATACCCAATTCCTCTGTCGTGAGAGGCGAGTTAGACCAAAACGGTCCATACCCAGCTTATCATGCTGCGTTAGTGATACTCCGTTGCGTGTGTGTTCTTCACATTTTCCGTGAAGGGCATAGGCTGGTCACCCCGCTGGCTATTCCTAGGGGCAAAAATACGTTTCGTTTTACGGGTGATGTCGGCCCATTTAGTACGCAACAGCACCCAAGGAATTGCGTTATAGCTTGTTTTTTTAATTACATTTAGCCTCGAACTTCGCGCGCAGCATTGAAAAAAAAAAGTCCTTACGCTGGACATACCGCAAGACACACTCTACCCCACATATACACCAAGTACATAGACGTACCTGGTATATAAGTATATATATACTATATTCCCATCCCATCAATCATATTCGCTCTTCTTTTCTCTCTCCATACCAGCAGTAACTCTTATCCGGGGTAACACGCAGTAGCAGGCCCTTACCTCACCCCTTCCCTACTACGGCTCGTGCCTCGCATTTTTTTATCGTGACAAGACTGCAGAGCCCTTGATTCCCTCGGACGTACAAAAAACAAAAAGAAGAAAAAGCCCGCCGAAAAAACAAACAAGAGCTTTCTTTTCAGGTGGTGTCGACGGCGGTATAATACCGCAACCAATCCTTCTGTGCAAACGATTTTTTTTTATCAACCCGCACCTTAACCCCTTTACTTCAGGGGCCTTGAGGACTGCACTTTCCGCTGTGGGGATAAAACACTTGGAATTAGAGTCATTCCTTGGATTATGATGAGGCGTGCTGCTGCGGTATATAGGGGGTGAGCACATTTCGGCCAAAACAAGTCATGACCGACGGGGCTCCTTAAGGGAAATGACAGCACTGAGAAACCAAGCACCCAAAAAGGCGCGCCTTATGGTTGGAATACAGAGGCGTTGGAATACAGAGGGCGTTTTATCAAAAGTATTCGTGATGCACCTGCAGCGGGCCACGGATAAGAAACTCCGGACAGATCAGACAGAACATTCTCGCAGTTCATGATCTAGAACATTCAAGGCAGATATATCATCCATCCTCAATCTCGCACGATCTACATAAAGCAGCTCACGCTGCCGGGTGGGGAACCCCGTATAACCTGCGTGGTCTACAGTAGCACAAACCGCTCACAACGGCGGGTGAGGATATCTGATCTGTAGATAGATAGATCATGATCTGTCTACACGAGGTGTGCAAGGCTTCGTTTCGTCTCAAGATCGTTTTTGGGTGGGAGGTCGTACGAAGCTCCTCGAGCGAGGAAGGAGCCTAAAATGACCACTCTGGGCGAACATTTTCAGGACTGTTCACGGTTCGGATCAAACCTCGCGGGTCAGGTCGGGTCCGGTCGGGTCGGGTCGGGTCGGGTCGGGGAAGGGTGACCCGACCCGATCCGTGAGAAATAAAACTCCTGAGCCGATCCGAGCCGACCCAATCCGACTCGTGATATTTTGAAAAAATTCCTGACCTGACCGATGGGTTGGGGTCATGATCCGTGAAGAGCCTTGGAAACGATACGAGGGCCACTCCGTATTCGTACTATAATAATATATAAACGGTCCATACATTCCCGGCCAGAGTGGTACACATTAGCCGCAACCCTGCCGTGGCAATTATATTCTGCACAGTGCAGTCAGTACTACTGTAAAAAGGGGCAACTTTAAAAGGATTTCAAAGGAAGAGGCATTTTTCTTTCTTTCCTGTCCTTTCTTTCTTTCTTTCTTTCTTTCTGTCTTTCTTTCTTTTTTTCTTGCCTGCTGTCCGCTGAAGGGATCGACCACCGCGATGCGATTAGACCTGGCAGAGAGCTTCTTCAGCTTCGGCAGCCCGCTAACCTCTTCCCCCAGCGCTCGTATCGCGTTCTCGTCCAGAATTAGCTCCGCCAGAGCCGGCAAAGCGGCCGATAGGGGCGGGAGGGCCTGGATCTCGTTCGCCGACAGGTCGAGCACCTGATGAGCACATAACAAACGGCGACAGGCGAGTCAGCTTTTCATCAACCCCGTTACTGCAAAAAGCGACGGTGAAACAGGGTGGGTGGGGTGGAGTGGGGCGGGGGGGGTGGATAGGCAGGCTGACAAAGCTCCCCCCTCCTGGCTGCGCGCTCAGAAAACGCTCTTGACACCTAGCTAGCTCCAGCAACGCGAAATACACTGCATCTACGATCTGGAGATAGATGTAAGTGCTTCTCCACGCCACCGCTCGGTCCCAGCATCGCGCAGGGCACACGCAGCATCTGTCTCGGGATGTAAGCGCCGCTCCGCACGTGGTGAAGAGGGGTGGGGGTAATTTACCCACCCCTACGCCACCACCGTAGCGCCGTACCCGTCAGTCATATTCGTGGGACAGGACGCACGCCTTCGATGCCACCTCTTGGCGCAAGCGAAACATGCGTCTTCCCTCTACAGTAGCCGCCGCCGCCGCCGCCTCCGGCGTCAACTACCTAAAAAAACTAGCAAAGCAAACCCTACTACTGCTACTTCCCACGCTTGAAATATAGTCTGATCGGGCAAAGAACAAGGATGTTGGGGTGATTTTCACCCACCTGTCCGCCGCAATGCACGGCTGGTTGCCGGATACCAACTCTTCCGCCAGGAAACACAAATAGGAGCATCGGGTGCTATAGCCCTCGTGAGGAGCAACTGGGCCCACTGGGTGTTTCTAAGCCGTCGTCCGCTAACCGGGTGCGCTGGTGGGGAGAAAGCCATCGAAGCCAAATCACACGCAAATCAAATAGACAAAAAAAATAGTTTTTTTTCGTTCTTCAGAGATTTTGGGTAGGGCGGTTTCGGATCCCCGGCTTAACAAGGCGTGGGCCCTATCCTCTTACCATCAGGAATATTTTCATGCCCTATTTCCTCACCAGGTACCACTCTGGGCATAATTTTAAGGAGCGTTTTTACACTATTACGGGGGACCATAGTTAATAGGACCAAATATTGTTAGTAAAAATGGTCAAATATATAGGTTTTTATGTACACCACAGGTCCTATTAACTATGTTCCCCCGTAATACTATGAAGACAAAAAGTTCCTTCTATTTCCGGCCAGAGCGGCATACGCTTTATAGGCGGCCGTGCCAGAAAAAGTAAGGCATGCCCTATCCCCTATACCAGGCACGCTTAAGGCGGCCGTGCCCGAAAAGACAAGGCAGTCAGTTACCCTGTTGGGACGCACTTCAGAGACAGAAAATTCACGATTTAAAAAAACCGGCCGCTGCGTGACCCGGGGACGGGGACGAGGACTGGGGGGGGGGGTACTCGATAGGAGAGATGTACTCGATCTCAAGCACGGTCGTAGTCGTATGGCCATAGACCCTCGCCTCCCTACAAAGCCGGGGCGGAGCACGTCGGATTTTCACCGAGCAGGCAGATATTGCTTGCACCAAGCGCGAAGCGCCGTGAGGCGGGGGGTGATACAAAACTGGAGTCCGAGATACAGCAGCAAGGGAGCCGTACGGCATGGGGGCGCGAGACGACCCTACCCAAACAGCTGGGCGCTCACGCTACTACTGTAGTATATGCACACGGCCGAAAACGCCACAAAAGGTACATTTTTGGTTCGTCGCTAATTCTCGGGGCCCAAAATGGGGTTAAGGCACGCCCTACATCCCTTTCTACCAGTTCTACACCCATAATAGGCGGCCCTGCAATTTTTTCAGCAGAGCTCGCTCCGCTCGAAAGCTGGTGTAAGCACGCAAGGGAATCTCCACCTGGAGAGCGGGAAGGCCGTTCGTTACCGCGAGCGGCACCTCCCCCAGCTTGTTCTCTCGCAGGACCAGCTTCGTCAGGCACGGTGGCAAACCCTTCACGGCCTCGGGGCCGCGGAGCCGGTTCCCTCCCGCTGAGATGTCCGTCAGGACGGAGAGGGTGCTGAGGTCGGGGAGAGCCTGCGGCGCGCGGGAGACGAGTTGGTGAGGGGGGGGCGGAGGGAGGGGGGGGGGATACTCATATGTCACGCATGGCCGTAGTCGGATCACCATAGACCCGCGCATCTCTACCGTACATTCGCCACGACGGAGCACGTCGGATTTTACCACAGGACCAGGCCGACATCGCTTTCACCAAGAAGTTGCTCTAATAGTAAAAGTCGAGGGCATTTTGCGTCTCTCGTTTGACCCCTTTTTCCAGCGGCGGAAAACGCCCTCTTCTAATTCGACGTGCAGTGGTATACCCCCCAAAAACGTGGGGGGTAATGAGTGCTACGGGGGTTTCAGAAGCTCAACAGAGGGTCGGTACTACGGGCGGCCCGTGTACATGGCAGTCTGCCCCGGTGCTTACGGCTGCTGTGCTCGTCATGGGACTCGGCCATCGACTAGGTGGTAACCATCTACTGCTTGTGCCAGCTTTTCAAGGCAGCAGTGAAAACATCAAGTGCGGACACGTGAGACACAAACACTGAGAGAAAGGGAGCAAGAGCGGGGGGCAAGGAGAGAGCGTGTGTATGAGAGAGGGATATACGCGAAGAGATTGAGAGCTATAAGAAAAAAGTCAGGGACGAGAGGGAGTTAGAGGAAGAGAGATGGGTAGAGCCAGAGGCTCGGCAAGAAAAGGGGCTGAGAGGAAGACGCAGACACTCAGACAGTCAAACCCAGAGGGGGGGCAAATAAAAGCAAGGAAGACGGCGTCAGGGAGAGAGACAAAAAAGGCAGACATTAACAAAAAAGAAACGGGGAGATGGGCGGAAAGAGAACGCAGGAGGGGTGGGGTGGGGTGAGGTGAGGTTAACCAGGCAAGTGCTTCACGGCAACAGACGCTTACATCGAGCTGGTTGCTATCGAGTCGCAGCGTCTTGAGCTTCGTTAGCGTGCTGATCGCCTCCGGCAGAAGGTGGAGAGAGTTCGACGACATGTTCAACATCTGAAATAAAACATTCAATCCCCATCCGGCCGACGTTTTGGGGTGGGTGGGCGGGTGAATGGGGGGGAAGGCGGGAGGTGCGGAGAGGGGGGGGAGGAAGGGGGGGCAGAAGGAGGGAGGGAGGGAGGGAGGGAGGGAGGGAGGGAGGGAGGGAGGGAGGAGGGGAAATACAGATGACGGGGGAAGGTTAGCCGTGCGACAAAGCGACCGCACGGTAGACGAAATAAAAAGAGTAACACGAAGAACTACCGAAGTACCATGCGTGCAGTAGTACATGCAGTGCACTACATGAAGAGAAGAACGGCCACCAGCAGAAAGAACCGTGTCACCATCACCGTTGGGTCGAGCATTTCCACGCCGTCCCCGTACACTCTCGGACCTACAGTACGTGGCAAGGCTCGTTCCGGGAGCGAGCAAGCAGCGCCGTCTCCAGCGCAGCTAACTTGCAGGGTAGGGGGGGGGGAAGCGACATGGCCCAAGGCTACGGATCTCACGGTTTGCGGTCTTCGACCGACCTCGTCAGCCTCCCTGCTGCTGTAAAAACTATATCTAGTACGATGGACTCGATTAAAAGAAGGTAGATCCCGGAGGCAGCGTACCGCCAACACTTGAAAGGAGCCCTACCACGACGAGAACTAATACCACTGCTGCTACTGCTACGACTATGATACTACTGCTATACTACACTATTGCTACCTACTTTACTGCTGTTGCTACTGCTACGACTATGATACTACTGCTATACTACACTATTTCTACCTACTTTACTGCTGCTGCTACTACTACTACTACTACTACTACCACTGTACATGTTGACAATCGCCTCTTCTCGAGCTGGCTACACCTAGCCCTTCGCGGCAACGCAACGCGGGAGCCAGAGGGGTCTGCCCGCCAGACCGGGAGTCCAGAACCCAGGCTAAAGACTGACCGACTGTGATGTGTGCTGTGTAGCGCAGCGCGAGGCTCACCCTCAAGTTGACGAGCAGCAACAGGCCGTCTGGCACCTGCTTAAGACCGTGCTCCTGGAGTGCTAACACCCCCGTGGCTCCCGCCGTTTTCATCTTTTGGGCCGTCACCTTCCTGTCAGAGTCACCCACGGGTGGGTGAAGGACAAAAGAGGGAGCAAAAGAGAGAGAGAGACACAGAGATAGAGAGAGAGGGAGAGGATGAAGAGAGATGAACAGAGAGAGCAGGTGGTCATCGCGACTTCGACCCACACGCCCATACTAGACGCCACAGAATTACCACGTACCTGGTATAATGATATTACGTATGATATGATACGATATCTACTGCTCGGTAACCTACTATTAATGACACATTGCGGTACGATCGTTTGCAGCAGTACTACTGTACCTCAAATAGTTCCGCAGTACCGTTGCCGTGTATCGTATGCATTGTATGCTATCATCAGAGCGAAAAGTGCTGCGGGGGTGGCTACTGAAACCCCCATCCAAAAACGTCCCCGGACTGATATTATCTTCCAGAGGTCTCGCTGTTCACCATTTAACCATACTTGCGGGCTGTACACCTGGTGCGTAGGAAGCACTTCCCTGTGGGATGAAGGTAAGGGTGTGGACCCAACCCAGTCCCTTTACCCAGCCCTGACCCTAACCCCGGTCCTATCATACCCCCAACGCACCGCCAAAACGGGCAAAAACGGGTCGGAAACGCGGCCGCCCCGCGTTTCCGCGTTTTGCATCGAGCGAGAAATTTCCGAAAAGTGCAAGATAACACCTGGGGTAAAAAGCCGTCCGCCCACCAGACACGTCGGAAAGAATCACACGGGCGGCCGGACCCTTTTGTTTGTGCACCCAGAGGGGCATTTGCTGCTGTAGGGACACTACCTGTACCCCCGTATCCCCCTCTTCATTGTCGATATTCCTGGACCTGCATACTACGCGCCTGGTCCCTCCCTGGACCCTTAAACCTGTTAGGAGTGTTAATAGGACTGCAGCGGACAACGTATTTGGAAATTGAGTAGTTTCGTCCCCAAAAAACGAGACTGCAGTTTTGCCCTAAAAGGGTAAATTAATTAACCGTGGCCCCCAGAATGTTTCACGCCTCAGATAGATAGACCATCGGTCCTCCCTTCATGATCTACATACAGTACAGTAGATCCTTCAGGGTAGATACAGTAGAGTCGTGGCCTGTACCTGTTGGTATGATACACACAGCAGTTAGTAGCTTGCGTTGCCGGGTGGGAACTGTCGTAAGTACCAGGTATTACACAACCCACATTGTCTACGTACGTACGCAGCGCATGTTTCCTGGGTTGGACCTGTACTCAACTGTATGGAGAGGTCCTCCTGCGCAACATCTAACAACGGCAGGTGAGGGTCTACTTGTACTGCTGTACATGAGATGCTCTTCACAGCAGCAGGTCGCGATCTGTTGTCCGACGAAACAACTCTCCCCGCAGGCAGATTTTTGTCGGGGCAGAGGACAAGCTGCAAGTACATATCATCCGTCAGAGTGCATTTGATTACCTCCGTTCGGTACAGCAGGCAGTTAACCCTTTTAGAACTGCAGTCTCATTTTGGGGACAAACCACTCGAATTTCAAGTAGTTTGCCCCCAAAACGGGACTGCGGTCCTAAAAGGGTTAAGGCGGTACCTAGGCATGTAGGCAGGAATGCAGCAGCAGCAACAATTGCCTCAGCACTACTGCGACTGCGACTGACAGCAGCAGGCAGCAAGGCGCACCCAGTCGGGTAATCGCTACTATTAATAGTACCATGTACGCGACGGAAGACAGAGATGGCCGCCTTGGACTTGCTTCGCTTGGTCGTTTTTCGACCTCTACTCGACGTCTTCTGTACGACGTACCTATTAATAGAAGGCAGGTATAGCAGCAGTGCGTATTAATATTAATATTAACAGTAGTACTGCTGTTTGTGGTTTGTAGTATGTACCGCAGTACCTGGTAGGTAAAATGACTGCATTTTCAACCTTCAGCACAGCCTCCGTTAGTCCAGCACCTACATCAAGAACTCCAGAGGATACACAGCAAGCTGAACCCGACACCGGCTGCG
Organism: Nereocystis luetkeana; assembly: GCA_031213475.1. Lineage (NCBI taxonomy): Eukaryota > Phaeophyceae > Laminariales > Laminariaceae > Nereocystis > Nereocystis luetkeana. The sequence goes on along the minus strand of JARUPZ010000011.1, from coordinate 4,722,072 downwards.
GGGCTCATGGGCAACAAGGTACATGGAAGCGCTCGCTCCGTTGTTTTTCGTAGCTCACTTTCCCGTCTTGTTCTTAGGCTGAGACCCCGGCAAGCTTGACATTGCATCCCGAATATCAGACGTGGCGCCTTGGCCTCGAGAGAAGGTCGATGCGTGCGACGATCCGCTGTTCCCCATAGTTCCGAGCTCAGACGGCCTCTGGTTGTTCTGAGTGGCCTCCTATAAAAATGAAACCCCACCGCCACCTCCCTTGGAGCAGGCAAGATGTCACGGCAGCAGCCAGAGAGCAGATGATGATGGATGGAAATAAAAAATAAAAAAGAAGGAATAAACTCGGGAGTTCCACATGGCTTTCTAATTCTATCCACCCGGGGTTCAACTTCGCGAAATAGAGGCAAAAATGGGGGGGGAAATCCCGCACATACAGCACATACATGAGAAACGCAGCCGACCAAACAAAGCCGAGGGAGCGTCTGCAAGGGTGCGATTTAGGTATAGGGCTCCAGTGGTGTATAAGATCACCACAACAAGGGGAATGAGGGATGAGAAGGTCGCCTGAGTTGCGACCAACGGAGGGCGTCTCGAGTTGGACTGACTTTTCATCACAACTCCGTACGTACTCGCTGCAACTGGCGAGTGCGTTGCGTTGGCATCCATCTCAAACGATCGTTGCAATGAGCCTCGCCCTCCGTTTAAAGTCGTGATGTTGGTGCCGCAGAACGTCGCCTACAACGTCTGCACTCCAAACGACATACCTGGCAGGACTGGGCGGCTCTTAGAGAGATAATTCGTCACGAGAGAGGCCAGCCAAGGATAACCGCGACCAGGAGGATGTACCAACTGTTGCCGTAAAACACGCAAGATATCACACCCCCTGGGACGGGTTTCAGACCCAGTTTCCTCCAAAATATGGGGGGCACACACAACGAAAATGGGGGCTTCGTAAATATTTCGTGGAGAAGATTGCATAGACGCATCGGGCGGCGTATACGACGCCTTCCCCCTTTTCGAGAAACCCAGCTTTGAAAATAGTCCGAGGGGGTATGTTATCTTAAGGGTTTTACGGCACTGCTGTTGTTGTAGTAGCCTCTCTGGATAGATACTATTGTATGTAGATGTATTGATATACCATACAAACAGGCGTAAAATTAGGTCCGTGTTATTACATACGTGATACCTGTAACGTAGACCATACCAGGGATGAGCTATTAATAGCAGCAGCAGTAGCTTACTCAGTCAGCTCTGACTGGGTATCGCGAGGGTTCTGCTGCTGCTGCTGCTCAGTACGAATCATACGACAGGCAGAGACAAACGCCGCCACAGGGCGACTGGCACGATACCACCGATCATGTGCACGGCAGGACTAAGATCGCGCTTGGAAGAGTACTGCGCTGGTACCCTCCACATCGCCTACTCTGGTCTTGACGACATCGCGTCAACGAGATCGCCGGTGTCCGTGTCGCCTCCCGCAACCGAACGGTTAAAAAATCTCGCGGTCGGCAGTGGCCGCACACACCCGCAAGCTTCGGGACGCCGGCTGGGCCATCTATTTGTTCCCCTGATTATTTCCATGGCGGCCGTCAAAAACGACCCTCCCTGGCCCAACGACAGTACTGTACCAAATTATACGGCGTAACCTGGTACCAGGTATCAGGTATGTATACACAGTATGGGCCTGCCAACAAGAAACACCCACGTATTCTGAGCAAGCCTTGGAACCTTTATTGCGGCCACCTTGAGCATAAGGTATTGTATAGTATTAAGTGTAAGGTTTAGTGTAGGTAGAATAGCACTCTCCGCTGAGTACTCGTACGACTTATTAATCCAATTTCCTTTCAGTAGCGTCCCCCGAAAAGTGAACTTTAGTTTCTCATTCGGTTATTCATTTGTTTTTTCGTGGGCCTATGCGCACCGTATGATAGGGCGGGCCGTCACGAGGCCGGCACCGACTCCCAAAGGGACTCTGTGATGTTCACCAACTAACCGGACAAGCAGTGCAACACCCGCGTTGATTTACTATACATCCTATCGGCCCCCCTCCTTCGCCTGCGCCCAGAGCGTACGTCCGAGAGTGAGCCGCTGCCAACGTGTAGGCTGTTTTTCAAACGCCGAGAGGAGGCGCTGATCCGAGGCCCAGCGTGCCGAACCCAATTATGGCAAGGTCGATTCCGAGCAGAGGACGCTCTCCATCTTCAACCGCGACTACTTACCGTGACGCCGTGCCCGCTACGCTTGGTCGGTGAACCCGCTGCAAAAATGGCCGGTACCTCCCGCTCTTGCACAATGTGTGGGCGCACAAAAAAATATTGTGGAGACATTTAAAAATACATCGCACCATTCGGCGTACCGAATTGAGGCGTTGTCGAGACCTTTTGTGGGGTTTGCCACATTGCTCGACGTCTCCGCAATGATTGTTGTGCGCCCACATTGTGCAAGCGGGGGAGTCCCGGTTACTTGTGTTTGCGCGTGCTGCGTGCGCTTTCTGACAACAGGGAATATGTTCAGTACAAGCACCCCTCAACAGAAGAAGGGTGTGGGGCGGAAACCGAAGTTTTCCTCGTGATAGCGCCTGCAATAAATAGTAAAGTAGATGGCACACGGTCGACCTGGAAATAGTTGTGCAGACTGGCCGACAGGTTCGAGCGGGAGCCGGGACATTGCGGGAAGAATTGCGGAAGGTTGTTCGACCTCAGCTTTGTATTGCCTCTCACGCTGGCACAGTCGCCCGTCCATGGTCTCACTGTCACCGGTCGGTGTCCTTATCACACAACAATTGCTACGCAGGTGCGCAGAAGCATGTATTGAAATCCATCTTAGCATTAGATGTCCGCAGCCTGCAGCTTTTCTTTGTAGCTATGCCCCGCAGAGTCTAGAATAGTACCCGCCAATACCGGGCTCGCCAACGTACGACTCACTTTATACGGAGTGCGTGTTCTGCTGCAACGGAAGGGCGTCACGCTGCACTCGGGGTGAGCGCAAGTAGAGGAAGGCGGCGAAGCGACACGGGCAACCCAGATACATGCCAAGCTCCATGTTTTTCGCACGATCGACGACTTTTTGCCTCCAATCGCTCCCTCGTTCTAGGAAAATCAGCGAAGAAGCAAAAACTGCAACTCCAGCCGGACAGGAACAGACTCTCGGTAGGCACAGACATTATTATTCTGCCTCAAAGCATCGTTCCGTGTTCGCGTTACACTGGAGCATTGCCCCTTGTTTGGAGATGGATTTTCTTTTCGAAGACAATCATCCTTACTTGATACCTGGTACCGGTAGCTATCGCCCCGGCAAGAATTAAAGCGCCGTGGGGGATCGAGGCTAAACATGCTCGTAAGAGACCAGTCTTCTTGGGCGCGTCAAGGGGTATTTCGACCTTGGTGTACTACAGTTGTTTAGTGTAGGGGGCGGTCAGCCAAGGGGTCAACCCGGTCTTTTATGGGCGTGTCAACGTCTCCACTGACATTACGACACTACCTGGTAGTTTTTAGTGTAGGGGCGGTCAGTCAAGGGGTCGACCCGGTCTATTTTGGGCGCGTCAAGGTCTCTGTTGGCCTTATCATACTGTTTTTAAAGCAGGTGTCGGTCATTCAAGGTTATCCTTCCTTTGGGGGTGTCAAGGCGTTAACCCGATCTTCTTAGGGCGCGTCTAGGTCGCCTTTGACCTTACTCTATTGGATTTTAGTGTAGGGCGGTCAGTCAAGGGGTCAACCCGGTCTTTTTTGGGCGCGCCAAGGCCTCCTTTGACCTTATTATACTACCTGTAGTTCTATTACGGGGGACCATAGTTAACAGGACCTATCGTATACTTAAAAACCTACATATTTAACAATTTTTACTAACAATATTTGGTCCTATTAACTATGGACCCCCGTAATAGTCTAGGGGGAGGCCAGCCAAGTAAGTGGTCAAGCGGGTCTTTTCCGGGCGCGTCAAGGTCTCCTTCGGCCTTATCATACCGGTTTTAGTCTAGGGGGCGGTCAGTCAAGAGGTCAAACCGGTCTTTCTTGCGCGCGTCAAGGTCTCCTTTGGTCTTAACCGTGTGACAATGAGCCGTGGCGCAGTTTTTTTTTCTCAGTGGGCTTGGTCAAGCGGCCATTCCGTAGGGGGTGGGGGCTCGCTGAACAAACAAAAGCTCACACCTCCGACAGATCATCTACAGAACATCGATTCCCACTTGATGATCTAGGTATATCGAGGCGGATCTGTTTGTCCCGATCTTGTATGATCTACTTGTAATTCATGTTGCCGGCTGGCACCGTAAAATCTGCGTTATCTCAATTAATAGCACATGTTTCCTGGGCTGGATCTGTACTACACGTGCAGATCCTGCGCAACCTCTCACAACGCAAAGTGAGGAACTAGATGATCTACAGATATATAGATAGATAGATAGAGCATGATCTGCCCGAGGCATGCTAACATTATTCTTTTGTCACGGGAATGAGGACTACTCTGTGGCGACACAGAGTGCTCTTGTCACATGAAATTAAAAAACCCATGCGCGGGTGCGGTTGAACGGGGCCTCCGCCTTTGTAGTAGACAAAAGTAGAAGCATCAGGGCTAGGCTCGAGCAGCCGTTACTGTTACGTAAAGCTGGATGATCAAGCAGGAGGGAGAGCGGAGCGGGTGTTTGTGGTGGAGATTCAAGCGGCTACTCCCTCACGCGCCAAATAATCGTGTATGTTTCGAACCCTACCACGCCCGTAGCTCGATAAACGGGGTGGGGGGGGGGGGGGGGGAGGGGGGGAGCAAGAGTGCTGTATCACAATACAGGCGGGTAGTCGGCTGACAGGACAGAGTGGTCAAAAAAGAGGTTTTCCTACAGAACGGCAGGAATAAAAACTAAAAAACTAAAAACTGAAAACAAAAAACGCGGATTTTATGTTCTGTACGATATTTTCATCTCGCCCCGTCATCGTTCTTCGAGGAGCTCTAGGATGACCGGTAGGGCCGCGAGCCCGACGAGAAGTAGCAACGTCGTCATCCGTGCCCCTCCGATCCCACCGCCGAGAGCCAGCAGGTCGCCGCCTCCCGCAGCCATCAAGACAAGCGCCTGGGTACAAAGCGAGGCGAGGCATGGCAGGGTTGTGACGAGAGAGGAACGGTGATTGCTTGTTAAACGTTTTTCCTGGGATAATTTTCCACTCCTGCCCTGCCTTCGACCACAGACTAGATTTTTCGGCGATGAGCTAGCGTAAGAACAACAACATCACCGACAAGCATGGTCGGGGATGGTGCGCGGGTGTCATGCCGGAGAACGATAACGTCGAGAATGTTCGGTGCGCAGGCTGCAAACGGCGTACGCACCAACGCTATTACAGTAGGTACCACCAGGTATAGGGTATGGGGCTCTAGCGCTGCAGTCGATCGCGGCTGTTTCTCACCGGAGTCAAGCTTGTGAGCAGCGGGGAGGCGTTCAGGGTCCGTTTGAGCATTGGGACAGTTGAGACAGACACGAGGCGCGACAGCAGTACAAACGCAAGAAAATAACAAAGCATCCAAGGCACGGTTGCTGGCACGGCCATAACACGCGCAGTCCTCCGGCTACCCCATTCCAAGGGCGTGCCTGCACGCTCTTTCTGCATCCAAGACGGGCAACCGACCGACACCGGAACAGTGCGCAGCACTCATCACGGAGCAGGAAACATACCGCTCCCTGTTCACGGCGCGAGAGACAGTACGACACCAGAGGCATCGCCGAGGGGAAACCCCACAAAAAAAAACGCCTCGACCTGTCCTCCCCTCTTTTCCCGCTACTCGTACTGTACGAACGTTTCAAAACAAAACACGCCTTCTTGTGCTTGAAGCCCACCCACCGTCAACGCCAGCGCCGAGTACGGTCCAGCCATGCGCAGCTCAGTAAGCGCCGCCCCCGTCGCCCTCTCCACGACACCCCCGGCCGCCCCAACCCCGATCGCGCCCTGCTCCCGCCCCCCCCCGGTGACTGCAGCCGCATTACCCCCGACCCCGCCCCCCACTCCTTCCTCTCCAGCGACCCCCCCCCCCAGCCCCCGCCCAGCTCCCACTTCCGTGTCTGCGCCGCTCCATCGTCGCCGGAGAGCGCTGAGATCCCGTCGGGCGTCGATGTCGCCTCGCAGCCCCACCGATAAAATTTCTTCAGAGGTGTCGCCACTACTGCTGCTGCTGCTGCTAGAGGGCCCCTCGCCGTCCTTGCCGTTGCCTTCCAAAGACCAGTCTTCAGACACCGAGGGTTTTCCCTCTTTCGAGGGCGTTTTCAACGGAGGGGAGGGAGACGACGACGACGAGGGCGAGGAGGAAGAGACCCCTCCCCCGCCGGGCAACACGTCTGCCGTAGCCACGGCGGCGAGAGGCGTGAAGCGCGTGGTCCAGAGGTCGAGGTCCAGGGGCTCCTTGATGGACTCGTTCAAGATGTTCCCGTCGCGGTCCACAGAGGGGCGGTGAACACCCAGGAGAAGGTCCACCGCTTCTTGGCGTCTGCACAAAAAACAACAAAGATGGCGGGAAAATTGTGAAGAGCCCCCGGAGGAAGCAGGAAGGGAAGAGACGGGAAGGGGGAAGAGAGCGGCGGCGGCACGGGGGGAACGGAACGGGGGGGCATACGCTCCAGTTCAAGACGACGCGGCGAGTTTCAGCGACAGAAGTAAACACCGACGGAAAACAGAGAAGAAAAAATAAACAGATAAAAACACCACCGGTACGAAATACGAGAGGGTGGCGGCACGATAAAAAGACCCGAGAGGCTCGCAAAAATGTTTGATGGAAATCATGTTTGCATCAGCTCTACGTATTCATCTGCCACGAAATACCGAGACGATGGCGGCTGTGGCTCACTACGCTTGTCGCGAGAGCACCTCCTCGAAAACCCCAAACGTGCTCGAAGCTCCTTCGTCTCTCGACGGGCGGAGACGTATTTGACAACCGACGGAAATTCGGCAAACCGCCGGAAAAAAAGCGCGGGGCAAATCGACCAAAAGGCGCCGGCCCTCCTCCCCCCCCCTTCCCCCCCACCCCCCCCCCCCAATGAGCACACACGGTGGGTCGCACGGGCAAAAGCATGCACGCGCACGAACGCAGCCTCAACAAAACACGCCGCGTGCCGCGCTTTCATGAAAACTGAAACCGGCGGCGAGACGAAAGACTAGCGAGGCAAATACAAAATTATGTTTCCCTTTACTCCTTCGCTTTGCCGACTAGGGGAGGAGGTAGGCCCACGACCCACGGATGTATATGAACCCTAGCCAAAGAAACGATTCGTATCGACGACTCCGGAGGTCGGCGTAGGGCAGGAAAAGCCAAGCTTGAGCCATGCTTCTACAGTGCGGCATGGGAGGGGGTAGTTTGGGGGCTCAGGACATTCTGAGTGGCGAGGGACTACCCAGCTTTGGACTCGTGCCTCTACAGTGCGGTAGAGGGAAGGGGGGGGGGGGGGGGGGGGTGTACTCGATGTCATGCATGGTCGTAGTCGTATGACCGTAGACCCTCGCATCCCTACAACGCCGGGACGGGACATGTCGGGTTTTTACCGACCAGGTAGACATTGCTTGCAACCAAGCGCGAAGCGCCGTGAGGTGTCCGGCGAGTCGCATGAAGGGTGAGCTGCATCCTACTACGAACCGCTTTTGAGGCGGAGTTTTTTTCATACGGATGACAGCGTCAATGAGGTGATTTATCTCCCGGTGTGGCCACTTCCAGGGAGGGGTATTGTTGGTGCCCAGAAGATTCTGACTCACCCTAAACCGAGGGATTTCCTAACATCTTTGAAGATATTTGCAAGTCTCGTTTGATTTTTACGATGTTTGCGGCTTTAGATATAATATATATACACCAGCAAGTAACAACGAATTAGCGGTTACATATTGCAGAGTTATGCTACATTCTACACCTTCCGCAGGCGTTTACGAAGAAATTGCAGGCTTCGGAGGTGGGGACACCGAGGCCTCTCCACCCAGCTCTCCCTCGTTTTGTCCTCTGGCACACACAACGAACGTAAGCAGTCCACACTCCGGGGGCAGATGGTCGATTCCACTTCACGAGCTAGGTCTTTCGAGGCAGATCAGAGAGATCATCTATTCCCGATTTTTGCGTATACGGGCCGTTCGTAGCTCATGCTGCCGGGTGGGACCCCAAACAATATGAATGATCTTTAGCGCATCCACGTTTTGTGTATGGACAAATCTACTCTGAACTTTCAAGAGCTTGTTCCGTTTCGCCATTTCTTAGAAACGGTTACACTGCAGACAAACTGCCCGGTACATACTTCACAAGCAGGCAGGAGAAAAAAAAAATGGTTTTCCTCCGCGCGTTTGGCTGATCTGAACCTCTCAAGTATGAGCGGAAAATGTCCTCCGCACGAACGAGGTACTCGGTATTAGTAGATGTTTTGAACCCTATTAGGACTGCGTAGTCCCGTTATGGGGACAAAACCAACTCAAATCCTAAGCAGTCTGTCCCCGTAACGGGACCGCAGCTTTTTTTCCCCTATGACGGGGGGGCCATAGTGAACAGGACCAAATACCGCCAGTAAAAATGGTTGAATATATATAGGCTTTTATGTATACCGTAGGTCCTATTAACTGTGGCCCCCCCGTAATAGAAGGGCCGAGTCCACGAACGTACAATACACGCGCGATAAGATAACACACCCCCTTCGGAAGAACTTTAAATACAAAAAAACGCCTCGGCAAATGGGGAGTGTGTGCGCGGCAAAACGCCGAGCGACGCACGCGTGTATGGAACTGCAGCTCGACGACATCTCCCCAAAGCGCCATTTTCGTTTTGTGCACCCCGCCCCCCAGAAAATAGGCTCTGAAATTCATCTCAGGTCTTCTCAAAGCCGCCATTTTAGCTCTGTGCGCCTCAGCCCCCCCCCCCCCCCCCCCGCTTCCTGGCTTTGGATAAAAGCGGCTCTAAACCTCATCCCAGGGGGGGGGGGGGGGGGGACTGTCTTATCACACGTGTTATACGATGGTGTCATCTTATCACCCGTGTGATACGGTGTGTTATCTTATCACACGTGTGATACGGCGAGTTATCTCATCCCTCCTGTGATAAAGTAGTGCTATCTTATCACCCGTGTGATATGGTAGTCTTATTTTATCACCCGTGTGATACGGTAGTCTTATTTTATCACCCGTGAGTTTACGGCAGTCTTATTTCATCACTCGGGTGATAGGGTAGTGCTATCTTGTCACCCGTGTGATACGGCAGTCTTATTTTATCACCCGTGTGGTACGGTAGTCTTATCTTAACACCCGTGTGATACGGTAGTATTATTCTATCACCCGTGTGATAAGGCACCATACCACTACTAGGTGCATGTACACCACTCAAAAATCTGAAATGAAACAGAATAAAAATGATGCACGGAGTTCAGAAAGGCTTCTAGACAGAAAACATACGTACTCAGGAAGGACAGATATCTGCTGCACGGAGCACGGACGAAGCGACACGAAAGGAGAGGAAGATACCGGCAAAAAGACTGTAAGAGCTGGTCGAACCGATACCTACTGTGGCCCCCCGATCTATCATTTCGTTTCTGCACTCTGGCGGTAAATACAAGGGGCCGCGTGGTCTTCACATTATTAGTAGTATCTAAACGTTCAATATATTCACGCTAAAAGCGGCATGCTACATGCAGCACGCGCGTATCGTTAGGCTCTAACCGGTGGTCTTGGAAGTTGTTGACGACGTAGCGGATGGCCGAGTTGGTGCCGTCCTGGAGCAGTCCCATTTTCGTGCGCTGCCCCGTCCGGGTGAAGTCACCCTTCAAGGCTGGCGTGCCAGCGTAGAGCATGCTGTTCGAGGCGTTTGGAATGGGTTGGGTTGGGTTGGGTTGGGATGGGTTGGGTTGGGTTGTCTTGGGTTAGGTTGGGGGTTGGTTTGAGTTGCGTTAGGCTGGGCTGGTAGTTCGGTTCAGTTCGCAAGCGGCGGACGGGTGGTCGGTTTTGAGCGTAAACGGCCTGGATAGGAGAGAAGCCACCCCCCCCCCCCCCCCCCACCGTCCCTCTCCATAACCTGCTTGAAGTCGTTACACTGCTCCAACCGACAGTTCCCGTCGCACGCTCGCTGCAGGCACCGCACGCGGTGTCCTGTCCTCCCCCAGCACCATGACAGCACTAGAAAACAATACGTATCGGTATCATGTACGACAGGTTAACCGTAGCGCTGAGTGAACGACGACCGCAACCCATGCCGCCCTCCCCCCCGCCCCCCCCACCTCCCCTCCCCTCCCCCACCGCCAAAATAACCACCAAACCCCATCACCCCCGTCCCTCGCCCCCATTTGTAAAACGCCACAGAAACAACTTGAAAACATAAAATACGCGCCCTCTGCGATAGACATCGCCCCAAGCTCTCCCCGCGACGTCTTGGCACTCGTCATCCATCCTCCCCTCCCCTCACCTGATCTCATCCGCGTTATTTCCCCACACGTCTCGAAAACGCCTCTCCAGCTCCTCCGCCGGCATCTCCAACATGTCCAAGGTAAGAGCGAGCGCCGTGCTGTTGCCCCCCTCGGGATCCGGCACGTCCACACCCACCGCGTGCAGCTGGACCTGTAGCGGCGGCGGCGGCGCAAGCGGCGGATGCGGCGGATGCGGGAGCAGTGGGTTATAGGGGGCGTCGGTAGCCAGACCCGTTCCGTCCCATGCCGGCGCGGAGTGGGGTATTGATGCGGCCGGCGTTACACAAGTATGTCGCGCGCGGCTTCCAGAGCGTTACCGGAGCGTTTCGAGGCCTTTTCGGAAAGGTTTCGGAGGCGTTCCGGGGGTTTCGGAGTTTTTTGGGGCTTTTCGGCCGCTAAGATAACTCGTTCATTACAAAAGACGTCCCTACTGTAACTAGAAAAAGGCTTTCGGCAGGCTACGTACGTGAAGTTTATTGAGTAGAAGAGCGTCCCCACGAAGAAAAGCATTTCGAGGGCTACCATAAGCTGTTGGTTACAAGCCCCCCTACCTCCTAACGACAAGACGAAACAAACAAAAAAAAAAACAGGGTGGTGACCGTCGGAGCACCGGAGGTCAAAGCTACGCTCAAAATATTACGCCCAAAAAACATACGTACAGGCGGCGGGGATGCATATATTAAACTTAAGCGAACGCGAAAAAAAGGCTTTGCCCCACCCACCATCCATCATGAGCTGCACGAGCTGAGCGAAGCGACATACGACTGCCGTTACGTCTCCTTCCGAAAAAGCCCGCACTCGTCTCGTCTCTCTTTCCCCCCCAAAGCCCCGTTTGTCGTTGAAGAAAAACGTTTTCTAGCCCTAATAGGCACAGCCTCAACGATCAACAAGCAGATAGTCGCCAGCAAAAAAAACATGCTTCAGGCAGAGTTGTGAATGAATTTCGGTCGCTTTTTTTCTCTCGTTTTTTCCAGACCGAAAACCGACTTTTTTTTCGGTTTGTTCGCAAAAAAACGACCGAAACAGACCTACATTTCCGTTTTATTCTCGGTTTTCTCGGTAAAAAACCCGACCGAAACCGACCGACTTTTCAGTGAAAAACCGAAAAATCGACCGAGAGCCATCTTTCGTTTTCGGTGCACAACACTGGCTATATGTACCACTCTAGTCGGTAATATAGACCTTCCGTTCCCCTCGCTGCCTCGGTAAGGAATGCTGCGAGGCATGCCCTATCAGGCTAATAGCGAGTGGGGTAGGTCTTTCTGGCGGGTGTAAGGCCGGACTCACCCTCAAGGAGTGATACCTTCTTGCTGCTGCCTGTGGCCGCGAGGTTCAGGCGGCAGTAGAGCTGGGTCGTACGTGGTGCGTCAGGCACGGAGACTACGATTCGCGCGTCTTTTTTAGGCAGCTGCGGCAGAGCAGCAATGCTCAATCGGGGTGTCCGTGCGCGGAGGCAGGCGCCACCACAGGCCACACTACGGCACAGTCTATTGCGCCGGTAGGAGGCTGGATTCGACGACGAGGGAGGAGGGAGACTGAGCGTCGACGTGCGGGGAAGAGACGGATTGACCTCCCCCTGCGCGAGAATTTTCATTTTTCAGATCAGAACCGCAAGTGCGAGGAGCATTTTGTTTTTCAGGATGACGGAGAAAGGGAATCGACTGGAAGGGAACGGCAATGAGTGCACGAGAAAAGGAGCGGGTGGATTGGGCCAAGGCGATGAGGCGGCCACGAAGAGCGGCAGGAAGACGGTGCACGGAGACCCATGATCTGCACGCACACTATCATCACGAGAGAAGCAGTCATAGTTTGTTTTTTCCTGGTATTGTTTTTCACGAGGCAGAATAGTATCTACCGGAACTTGTTATTAACGTCGTCACTGGTCTTTGTAGTTTAACGACTTGTATACCCTTCATGGGGAATAACCTACGCAATTCAATCAGGGATGCACCTTTTTGTGTCATACAGTCCAGGAAAAGATGGCGATCGTTGATATTCGTGTGGTAGTAAGGTTCGATTGCTCCTTTTTTCACTTCATATCCGCGAGTCTTCACTCTGACAGCACTCCAGATAGCAGGCAGGTCTGTTCCTCTTTCGTTTTCACGACTACCGTGCGTTTCGTACGGTGCAGGCAGCACTGCAGACAGCATCCGCTGTAGTCAGCAGCCACAACTTGGTTAGTGGTGGGAACGGGGGTACTCTATGTTATAGTTGAGAGGATATACCCGCGGCCATGTTAGTTCAGTTTGCACATTGGTTTTAGCTCGTGTGCGCTTTCTTCGTCTCGTGTATTTTGAGGCAGCCGAATTTTCGGGGGGGTTTTTCGGATCTTCCTAGGGCTCCAGCACCTTTGTGTGACCACGGACTCCTACGTCAGAGAGTTATGTGAAAACAACAACAACAATAACAACAACAACAGTACCCGCTTGGACTATTACGGGGGACCATATTAAATACCTGGTAGGACCTATTATACGGTACACACAAAAACCTCTATATTTCTCTATTTTCACCAACAATATTTGGTCCTATTTACTTTGGTCTCCCGTAATATGCTCGGTGGAAAGAGTACCCCGTTCGGACTCTGCCGGTAACGTGCTGTATTACGGGGGGCCATAATAAATAGGACCTATGGTATACATTAAAAACCTATATATTTAACCATTTTTACCAATAATATTTGGCCCTACTAACTATGATCCCCCGTAATAGTAGTCCCCCTGTGGGACTCTAGCGGCAATTTACTCGTAGTACCCGTCTGTTCTCTGATAAGAGTACAAAGAAGGGGCTTATATTTCCGGCCACACAGCGCAGTGGTCTGTCTACACAGCAGGCCGCGGGCTCTGGCCCCTTTCTTGACCGATCGCCTCTTGCACTAAAACTGGTAAACCGTTCAAAACGCAAGACAACACAGCCAGCCCCTCACAAGCCGTTCTCCGTAGGAAGCAGCTCGTCCTTCATGCGACTCGCCCAACACCTGACGGCGCTTTGCCGCTTAGTGCTATAATAGCGATGTCTGCCTGGTCGGTGAAAACCCGACGTGCTCCGTCCCGGTACTGTAGAGATGCGAGGGTCTATAATCATACGACTACCACGGCCATGCATGATAAATGAGTACCCCCCCCCCCCCCTTGGGCTGAGCTGATTTTCTGAGTCGTATTTCTCCAAAAACCGGAACGAACGGGGTGGCTATGGCAAAAAAGAAAATCAGCTCCTAGAAATACGAACTGCTGTCTGTCTCTTTGTCGAGAAAAATCAGGTTGGGAAAATATTCCGAGGGTGTACGTGCATCGTAACTGCGTCTTTTACCGTTCGCGACAAAAACTTGTAACCCTTTTTAGGACTGCAGCCCCGCTTTGGGGACAAAACCAGTCAAATTGCAACTATTTTGTCCCCCAAAACGGGACCGCAGTTTTTGCCCTGCTGTAAAAGGGTTAAGAATCTCCCGAAGTTTGGCTGGTAAGGCTCGCGGCCTATTGTGATGTCAACGTTGAGCATAGGCTCTCCCGGGCTATATTGTATACCAGCAGGGTTTTAGAGTTTCAGAGGGTCGCTGCTCGCTGAGCACAAACGCTTGCAACTGTAGTATCTTAATAGCTGAACATTCTTAAAAAAATATATATATATGTATATATATATATTTTTTTTTTATTTTTTTTTTCTCATCCCATTCATTATCTTCGCACATCTTCTTCTCTCTCTCCTTCCAACTCGTAACTCAGATCCGGGGTCACATAGCAGGCTCTTCTCCCCCCTTCCCGCTACGGTACGTGCCTTCATTTTTGTCGTGAGAAGATTCCAGCCTTTTCTTCCCTCGTCGACTCGCATCGAATTGTGCCTAACCACGCTGCAAGGCGCTCTCAACAATTGAATCATTTTTTATTTCTATTTTTGCAAATAAAGTCAAAGTCCGACCCACCTGGGGCTCGAACCCAGGACCCAAACAAGTAGAATTCGAGGTTAACCACTTGAACCACCGGGGCGACCATACCAAGTATATTAGTCTGACCTTCACAACTAACCCAAAATATTTCAACACATGTCGCGTACTGCGTATACGAAACACAAAATAGGCCTTGACCCCCCCCCCCCCCCCCTACAACAATTTCGAAAACACCGAAAAAACGGACCGGAAAAAAAACTGGAGACAACAAAATACCGTCAAAATACCGATTAAAAAATACCCGTCGTACGAGTACTCGACTCGGAAAACACCGGGAAAACAACATACTCGTACATACCTGATACTGTAATTTAATCGAGGGACGGAGGATTTTTTCTTATTTAACGACCTTTTTCTTCTTTTTTTTTTTTCACGGTGGCAGCCATCACCGTTACTACGGAGGACCATAGTTAATAAGACCAAATATTGTTCGTAAAAATGGTCAAATATATAAGTTTTTATGTATACCATAGGTCCTATTAACTACGTATGGTCCCCCGTAATAGTACAACACCAGGTACCAGGTAGTTTTTATAAAATCATGAAAACCGTCAGCTGTGAGCTCGACTGATTAAATTAGTTGATAGTCAACTTTGCAAGCTGCGTATTAATATGATAGTACGTCTCGTCTATATCCCACTTTTTTTACTGAATTTACAAATTATATGATGAAAAGCCATTCGCGAGTATTCTAACGTAGAACACGTATTTCCCGGTATTACGGGGGACCATAGTTAATAGGACCTATGTCATACGTAAAAACCTATATATTTAACCATTTTCACTAACAATATTTGGTCCTATTAACTATGGTCCCCCGTAATAGTTGTACTTTTTTCCTCACCAGCATGCTCCGACGGGCCAGCAGGCTCTGTACCACGTTCGTGCGGTCCAGGCAGTCCATGCAGTTCGTCCGGACGACGCCGTCCTGCAAGCTCAGGGCCTCCCCGTCGGGGCCAGCGTGGTAAAAACCCTGCTCTCCGAACTCGCGGTCCACGATCGCCAGCAGCTTGTCCAGGTTTTCCCAGTGCATGTTGCGGCACTGGTGGGCGCGGGCGGGTAGCGGTGGGGTGGGGTGGGGGTGAGGTGGGTGGGGGTGAGGGGGGGGGGGGGGAGGAGCTTCTGCCATGAAACGATCGACCGAAGCATTCCGCGGCCGGGTTGTGTGCGGTAGACCATGCGCGCGCGCGGATGAGCGCGTCCCTCGTGCGTCAAGCTAGGCGGTCTCGAACCGTCGTCCGCTGGCTCCACCGCTCCTCGCTCCCCGCGAAGACCCGCCGCGCCGCAACACGTGTCCTGAAGAACAAAACGTATTCTCCGACGCACGCACACGCACTGCTCTGCGCAAGACGGGCCATAGAGAGCACCCCTGACCAAAGTAGGCCCCCGCACTCGTTGTGCGCATTAAGGCCCCAATCCCGCCGCAGATTCCCGACGTCAGTCTTTCCCGCCCACCCTCGCCCCCCGATCGAATGCTATATGGCGCGAGCGCAAAACCCACCTCGTGGTGAAAGTCAAACCAGACATGCCGCAGGGAGCCTCCCAGGTCAAGCCCCTGGCCCCCGACCCCGACCGCGCCCCCCTTCGCGGAACTCCGACCCGAAGTTTTCTTTTCGTCCGCTTCCGTTGGGGGGTTGATGTCAGAGCCGGCCCCGTCTGCTAACGCCTCCAGAGCGTCATCGAAAGCTTCGCCCAGTGCGCCCTGCTCCTTTTTCTTGTCGACGAGGTTGACGAACACTATCCCTCCGCCCCCCTTTCCGTAAAGGCGGATGAGGTCTTCCGAGTGCCGCCTGGGTGGGTCGGGGGGAGAAAAAACAACAAAAACAACAACAAAAAAATAACGAGAAAATTGGGAATCATACGTAAAAGAGAAGAGCAAGAGGACAAACAAAACTCATGTGATGAGAAAGAGAGAGAGACAGAGACGGAGACGAATGAAAAACAAGAAAAGAGAGAAAGGAAAAAGAGGGAGAGGGAAATAGATCGACGGAATAAAAAATCTGATAAAACTTGTGGGCAACAAATAAACAGCACCTACCTGGGTACAAAGACTGAAACAAAGCGGAAGAGAATCATAAGCACTCACCTGGTACGAAGTATATGTACATACATTACATACATGGTCAGAAACATAGAAAGTGCCAACTATATGCAGAACGTCCGCTCTGCTATCGCCGAAAAAAAAAACTCTCAAAGGCCCACGCGAGCACCGCCATCTAAAACAAAAAAACACGTTCAGAGGGGCGTGACGCATACATAATCCCTCGCACGAACACTCGCAGGCGAGCACGCGGGGCGGAGGGTTGAAACCCTGCGAGGGCATGTTTTTTTTTTTCGTTCACTTCGTTTTCACACCTGAGCGCTCGTAAGGAGGCCTCCTGGTCCGGGTCTATCCGAACTTTGGGGTGGTACCGGAGGTTGGTCGGAGAGCTCCACAAGACGGGGATGGACCCCCTGATCTGGACGTGCGACGTGACGCTCTTGTCCTCGTGGAGAAGCGACTGCTTGGTTTCGTTGTCGACAATTTTCACGTCACAGCAGTACCAGGTTACACCCCACCGCAACGAGGTCAGGGCAGGTCACGTTCCGTCACATGTGAAGGTCACAAAACGTCACAGATGAAGTCACGCTCCGAAATAACCACTAGGCTACAAAATTCCGTCGCGGTATGCTGAGCCATCCCAAAGGCAGGGGTGCACCAGACGTTCCTGAGCCCCCAACATCAGGAGCTCAATATCTCACCCGATAAAATACTTGGAAGAAATTCGTTCGTGCCACCCCGACCGGCCCCTGTATGCGCTAGTCCTGAAACGAACACGAGAGTAAAAAAAATTTCATCCTCACTGGTAGTTCCTCACTAGAGGAACTCAATTGGTCAGAAACCTTTGTCCCACAAAGTGCGACCCCTGCCGTGGGGTGACTCTGCTACGCCATGAGGGCGATGGCATCGGGAGGAGGAGGAACAAAGAGGAGCGACGAAACGAGTACACAAAGCGAGGCAGTTTGTAGAGGCGACAGCGGCGGCGGCGTCGGCGTCGGCGGCGGCGGCGGCGTCGGCGGCGGCGGCGGCGACATGCACAATGTCGGCCGGTAAAGTACATGCGTGGCGTGGTAAAGTGGACGGGGGTGAGGGAGTCTCCTAATGTGCCCCCGGACAACTTTTGCGAGGAGCACAGGCCGGCAGAGCGCTTGGCGTTTCGAAAGGGGCCCTGAAGCGCAACTACGAACCTGTACGCGATTTAATGACAGGACCAATCAGTCCAATCCGCGGTCTCTGCCGCACACCCAAAAAGGACGTCAAAACACACCACAAAAGGCGAACGGACATTCTGTAGCCTGTGAGTGGCCACTTTTCCAGCCTCCCCCCCCCCTGCTTTCCTCCCCGCCCCCCCGTCACCCCCCCCCCCCCTCCCCTTTCCCGGTCCTCCTCCCCCGTCTGTCGCCCTTCCTTCTCACCTGTTCCGTCTCGACAAAATTGGCCACGTTGCCTCCGTCATCGATGCCGCGGCGGGTAAACCGCGTCCCCTGTCTCAGCCGGCTCCGCCTCGAAACAAAGAGCACGTCGAAACCACGCTCTCCCACCCGACAACCGCGCTCCACCTGCAAGAAGCCACTCATCACCGGCGTTAGCCATCGGTCTACGGCCGCCACCCCGGCCCCGTCCGCCGCCGCCGCCTCACCCCCCCCCTCTCTCCTTCCTCCCCCCACCGCACCCCCTCCTCCTCCTCCTCCTCCTCCAGCCGCAGCAGCAGCAGCCGCCGCCGCAAGCGCTCGTCGTCTAGCAAGCGCCCCCGCCCCCACACTCCTCACCGCCCCACCGCTGCCTCGGCCCCCGCTACCCTCAAACAACTGTTCCCGGAGCTCCAAGAGGGAGCCCAGCACGCCCAGGTTCCAGAAGAACCGCTCATCCGACGCAAGCGGCGACGACGACGGCGACGGTAAAGACGAAGATGAAGACGACATGGGTTTCCCCGTTGAAGGGAAGGTATTCTCAGCCTGATCCATCAACTTTTTCCGCAACAACTCGTGCCGTCCGCGCGTTTTGCTTTTCTCCTCTTCTACTACTTTAGGCGTACGCTTTCCCGTCTCGTCGTTGCTGAGGTGAGAAGAAGCCGCCTTCTTCTTCTTCGTCGCCGGGTTTTCCATGCGGTCAGAAGGCGCCTTGTCGGAGGAGGAGGGGGAGGAGGACGAGGGGGCGGCAGCGGCGGCGGCCGAGGCCGAGGCCGAGACGCGGAGTCGCTGCAAGGTGTGAGTCACGTCGTGGGCGTGCGAGAAGTAGAACTGGTGGGACCGGAAGGCCAGGGCGAGGAGCGCCAGCAGTCTTGGAGGTGGAGGTGGAAGTCAAGGGCGGCGACGTGGCGAGGCGGCGGTGGGGAGTAGGGTTACAGCGTGGAGGTGGATCGTTCGGGTCGGCGCAGTAGTTGGGATACGGTTCGGAGGTCTGGTTGCGGTTGTGTAGAAGAGCCGTTGGGGCGGCATGTGGGCGGTCACGCAACCAAAGGGAAAACAAAGAAGACCGACCGACTGGCGTACTTGGTAGACGTATCGACCGGCCACTCGACCGACCAATCCATGTACCCACCCATCCCTTCACCCACTCATCTCTCCATCCACACACCCACCCGCTCATACATCGATCCATATATCCATCTACCCATCCATCCATCCATGCATTATCCATCCATCCATCCATTCATCCATGCATTATTCATCCATGCATTATTCATCCATCCATCTATACATCCATCCCCCCATCCACCTACCCATCCATCCATCTATCCATCCACCCACCCATCCATCCGTTCATCCACCCAGGTGCAACCACTCGCCAATCTCCCTTACCTTGCCTCCTCCCTAGCTTCGCCTTCGTCCAGAGCCCTCGGTGCAGCGAGCACCGGCACAAGCCGCACTTTCGAGACCTGTCTGAACTCCACCCCCAGCTCGCGATTGGCGTACCTGGTGCCGCAACACGACGAAACGGATAGGAGGCAACGTAGCGGGTGGTGGGTGTGGGTGGGTGGGTGGGTGGGGCTGACGGTGTCTGAGCTGGCTCGCGCCCCCATATCAAAGTTTGTTGGCTTTGATTATTGAAGGTCGCGAAGGAACCGATCGGATTTCCCCCCCCCCCCGGCAGGAAAAACAAAATACGCCCGCCACGCGAGCTTCTAGAGGCCGGCGTGCCGTTGATAAAAAGGGGTTTCCTTCAGCATCACGTTTGGGCGTGTCCCGTGGAGTGCTCACACCTCGGAAGAGGCAAGCGCGCACGTAGTTGCAATCATACGCTATGGAGCAGCAGCATCAACACGCGCAGCAGCGGCAGCAGAAATAACAGATGCCCACGACAAGCTTCGTGCAGGCTAGGTTTATATATACTGGAAGCCGCTACAGCAGCAAAAACATGCATATATAATATATATATATATTATATATATACAAGGCGCTTCGCTCCGCGGGCGGCCTGCGCCGCCCGCTACGCTCGCTCAGGAAGGAAAAAAGTACATCAAATTATGCGAAGCGAACAGAGGTCCACGATTGAGTTTAGTTTTTTCAAGGATCGTAATTGCAAACCGTCGACTTGATAATGCCAAGAGTCCCGCCGCCATACTTCAGGAAAAAACAGCTCCGACGTCAGCTTGGATGCCATATATACGCTTCGCGTCGCGGATGTCATACGTACGTACATACACCCCAGGTAGGGTACTACTGTCTATACTTATTTTCTTCTTTCGATATGCTCTATGTCTGTACTGTATGCACGAAGAAAGCGAAAGCACAGCACGGCACAGCAGCAAAAACAATGAAAATGTAACCGAAAAGTCGGAAAGGAAAAAAAAAACCCGTCCCCTCTCGTGTAATATTTTTCTGCCTGATTGGAACACCTTACACCCGGTCGAAAAGAAGAAAAAAGAAAATCGCACAGAAGAGCTTCTCTCTCAGCCTCGTACGCCGCCCGCCCCTCTCGCGACCACCTCGCTACCGATCCGGTGCGGGTAAAGCTTTTATCACTCTCTGCCACAATCAGCCCCGTCGCCCGCCTCGCGTGAAGCCCGGTGCTCACCGTGGCTGTCGTTCGCCAGCTCGATAACGTTGGTGTTCAAACTGCACACCTCCCTCTTTCAACTTTAGCGTGGTCGCAAAAATAAGCACCGCTTGAATATTATCTTGCCCTCCCGAACGACCTTCATAACTCGTACATACTCTATCAACAATCATAAATCGAAGCCAGACAAAGCCCGTTCATGCATCCCTCGTGTCTCGAGGAACACGCGACGCCTAGGCACGAAAGCGGCGACCGCGCCCCTTGCAACCCCCCCTCTTACCCGCCAGCACCCACTGACACCCGCGAAGGTGCCGGGCCCTCCCGCGATGCCGTGCTCGGAGAACACGAACGCACACGAAACGAAAGAAGAAAAAAGGAAGAAAGGACCGAGAAAACAAATAACTGCTGGAAAGGTCCCGGCAAGTAATGAAAGGAGCCGGTTTGGAAGTGGGAGCTCTGAGAAGCCAGGGATGCACCAACGGAGCACGCTCAGGGGTTGTGATCTAAGTATGTAGTTCTATATATCCATGGTCCCATAGTCCTATCTCCGTCGCTCCCGGACATCGACCCACTTGTACGATACCTCCATCGCTCGCTCCCTTCCTCGACAACGAAAATCATGATATATATAGCACTATTGCACCATAGCAACTATACGAATTGTACAACAGTGTGTGTCACGCCGTACGATACGCGCCGAGGTCGTTTGAACAACAACGAAAATCACGCTGCCCCAGCACCCCCCCGCACACAGACAAGAAGCACATGGTCTACATGCACCCCTCCCCCCCCCCCCCCCCTTCTTCTCCAACACACGCCTCCTATACCTCCCCCCCTCCTCCTCGCCCCCCCCCCCCCCACCCCCCACCCTCCCCTCCCTCCCGCACCTTACGGCGCTTCACGCTTGGTGCCAGCAACGTCTGCCCGGTCGGTGAAAACCCGCCGTGTTCCGTCCCGGTATTTTAGGGATGCGAGGGCCTATAGTCATACGGTAAGACTACGGCCATGCATAACATCAGTATATCCTCTCCCACCTGAGCTTGGACCTGCGGATGACCGCGACGAAGGGACCGCTGAGGAGGTCGTACACGCCGAATAGACCGTCCACCGGTATGGTGGTCACGTGCCCGGGCGAACCGGGCGCTATCCCGGCATCCTTCTTTTTGACGACCGTCACCACTGCGCCACGGCCGGACTCGGGCCCACGGGAAATTGACAGGCACTATTGTTGTTATTTCGGGGGGAGACGGAGGCGGGGAGGGTGGTCACACGGAGGAGGAAGGGGCGGGGAGAAGAAACGTTAAGGAAAACATCGTGCTGTACCAGCAGGGCATCAAAAGCAGCTACTATTACGTATCAATAGGTGATACCATACTTATTGATAGCGTCGAACACGTTTACCACTATTGAAAAAGCAGAAAACAGATGAAATTACAAGATGAGGTTAACGGCAAACAGACGACGGTGTTGGCGACGACACGGCTGGGAAATTGGGCGGGAAGGAGGGAGGGAAGGAGGGAGGGAGGGAGGGAGGGAGGGAGGGAGGGAGGGAGGGAGGGAGGGAGGGACGGAGGGAGGGAGGGAGGGAGGGAGGGAGGCGCGTTCCGCCATCGAAGGCTCCGGCGCCTCTTGAAAGGGAAACGAAAAAAGTCGTTTACCTGGTACCTGGTGTATGTGTGTTAGCACGCAATTAATAGGCAACTACCCAATTTCCATGATACCGCGCGCGGTCGCTCAACGCTATGGGGGGTGACGTAAGGCGAAAGGAGGGCCCAAAAGGAACCAATCACTCGTAAGCAAGGTACGAGTAGGCCTTGAGAACGGTAGACAGCTACCGGAAATTGCTAGTGCCAGACGAAAACGACGCCCGCCGGGTTCGGGTGGGTGCGCGTCCTGCCTAGCATCAGAAAAAAACGCACACACACCACGCAATACCTCGCCAGCGCTCAGCACAAAACCACCAATGAGCATATCATCATCAACAATCAACAAGCAATAATCAGCCCCCGATACAATCAAACGTCGCCATCTCAATACTCAACCACCAAAAACCCAGTCAGTCACCAATATATCACCAAATAAAAAAATCAATGACAGAAAAGCAGATAGGTAATCAACATCAACAACGAAAAAAACCAAATGATCAAAAATCAGTCAACACTGCCCAAGGACTCTCTTTTCTGCTTCAACTCTGTCCTCTCCGCGTACCTCGTCGTCCCCCTCGACTTCCAAGACCAGAGCGCCCGCGGTAACATGCAGAAAGCGTTTGGCGGTGTCGAGTCCTTCGTCTAGCTGTTTTTTCCCCCACAGGTTTAGGCCAGGAGGCTTCGGCAACAAGCCTGCTCTCGGGCATGGATGGAGGCGTAGTAGCACCGGACGAAACCAATTCGATTTTATATTTTACCTGGTACATCGCACCGCCTGAAAAAAAAACACAATGCCGCATGTAGAAAACAAAAACGCCCTTGAAGACTAAACTTAAGCCAACGTCTTCGGGGGCAAATTACTTGGAAAGTAGACACTGTTTTTAATGTTCTTGAAAATAATCCACGTATGTTCACCGGACAAAGCGACGCCGAAACAGTTACCCTGGGTATAGACCAAAACGCCGCTGGAATCGCTCGTGCGCGGTAAATCGGAGGATGGCTCCGGCCGGACGACATTGCAGCAAAAGCGAGAGCGAACCCCTGAAATAATGTGTGTTATTGCTGGTGAGACGCAACATGCAGGCACCGCAGCCCCTTCTCGTTGTTATTGTAAGTACCCTATCTTCTCGCTGGCTGTGCGCATCGTCACCCACCGTTCGTCCCAGCGTGTGCTCGTAAACGTTATACGAGTATTGTATATGCTCGGGGTACACGCACGCACACGGAACGAGAGAAGAAAAAAAAGAAGAAAAGGACCGAGAAAACAAAAGAACCGCTGGGAAAGGTCCGGCAAGGAATAAAAGGAGGCGGTTTCGAAGTGGGAGCTCTGAGAGGCTAGGGGTGTACCAACCGAGCACGCTCAGGGAGTGAGATCTAAGTAAGTAGTTATTACAAGGCGCTTCGCTCCGCGGGCGGCCTACGCCGCCCGCTACGCTCGCTCAGGAAGGAAAAAATACACCAAATTATGCGAAGCGAACAGAGGTCCACGATTGAGTTTAGTTTTTTCAAGGATCGTAGTTGCAAACCGTCGACTTGATAATGCCAAGAGTCCCGCCGCCATGCCTCAGGAAAAAACAGCTCCGACGTCAGCTTGGATGCCACATATACGCTTCGCGTCGCGGATGTCATACGTACGTACATACCCCAGGTAGGGTACTACTGTCTGTACTTATTGTCTTCTTTCGATATGCTGTATGTCTGTACTATATGCACGAAGAAAGCGAAAGCACAGCACGGCACAGCAGCAAAAACAATGAAAATGAAACTGAAAAGTCGGAAAGGAAAAAAAATCCCCGTCCCCTTTCGTGTAATATTTTTTTGCCTGATTGGAACACCTTACACTCGGTCGAAAAGAAGAAAAGAAAAAGTCGCACAGAAGAGCTTCTCTCTCAGCCTCGTACGCCGCCAGCCCCTCTCGCGACCACCTCGCTACCGATTCGGTCCGGGTAAAGCTTTTATTACTCTCTGCCACAATCAGCCCCGTCGCCCGCCTTGCGTGAAGCCCGGTGCTCACCGTGGCCATCGTTCGCCAGCTCGATAACGTTGGTGTTCAAACTGCACACCTCCCTCTTTCAACTTCAGCGTGGTCGCAAAAATAAGCACCGCTTGAATATTATCTTGCCGTCCCGAACGACCTTCATAACTCGTACATACTCTATCAACAATCATAAATCGAAGCCAGACAAAGCCCGTTCATGCATCCCTCGTGTCTCGAGGAACACGCGACGCCTAGGCACGAAAGCGGCGACCGCGCTCCTTGCAACCCCCCCTCTTACCCGCCAGCACCCACTGACACCCGCGACGGTGCCGGGCCCTCCCGCGATGCCGGGCTAAGAGTACACGCACGCACACGAAATGAAAGAAGAAAAAAGGAAGAAAGGACCGAGAAAACAAAGAACTGCTGGAAAGGTCCGGCAAGTAAAGAAAGGAGGCGGTTTGGAAGTGGGAGCTCTGAGAGGCTAGGGGTGTACCAACCGAGCACGCTCAGGGGTTGTGATCTAAGTATGTAGTTCTATTACAAGGCGCTTCGCTCCGCGGGCGGCCTGCGCCGCCCGCTACGCTCGCTCAGGAAGGAAATAAGTACATCAAAATATGCGAAGCGAACAGAGGTCCACGATTGAATTTAGATCATAATTGCAAACCGGCGACTTGATAATGCCAAGAGTCCCGCCGCCATGCTTCAGGCAAAAACAGTTCCGACGCCAGCTCGGACGCCACATACGCTTCGCATCGCGGATGTCGTACGTACGTACATACCCCAGGTAGGGTACTACTTATTTTTTTCTTTTGATATGCTTTATGTCTGTACACGTATGTACCTGGTCCGAAAGAAGCGAGAACACATCACGGCACAGCAGCACAGCAACAACAATGAAACGGGGAAAAAAAACGAAAGTTCGGAAAGAAAAACCCCCCCGTCCCCTCTCGTGTAGTAATTTTCTGCCTGATGGGAACACCTTACACCCGGTCAAAAATCGAACAGAAAAAAATCGAACAGAAGAGCTTCTCTCTCAGCCTCGTACGCCGCCCGCTCCTCTCGCGACCACCTCGTCACCGATTCGGTCCGGGTAAAGCTTTCATCACTCTCTGCCACAAATAGCCCCGTCGCCCGCCTCGCGTGAAGCCCGGTGCTCACCGTGGCCGTCGTTCGCCAGCTCGATAACGTTCGTGTTCAAACCGCACAGCTCCCTCTTTCAAAACCAGCGTGGTCGCAAAAATAAGCACCGCTTGAATATTATCTTGCCATCCCGAACGACACTTATAAGTCGTACATACTCTATCAAAAATCATAAATGGAGGGCCAGACAAAGCCCGTTCATGCATCCCTCGTGTCTCGAGGCGCACGCGACGCCTAGGCACGAAAGTGGCGACCGCGCTCCTTGCAACCCCCCCTCTACCCGCCAGCACCCGCTGACACCCGCGACGGCGCCGGGTCCTCCGGCGGTGCCGTGCTCGGAGTACACGCACGCACACGAAACGAAAGAAGAAAAAAAGAGGAAAGGACCGAGAAAACAAAGAACCGCAGGAAAGGTTCGGCAAGTAATAAAAGGAGGCGGTTTGGAAGTGGGAGCTCTGAGAGGCCAGGGCTGTACCAACCGAGCACGCTCAGGGGTTGATATCTAAGTACCTGGTATGTATTTCTATACCTGGTATATGATAGCTGTGGGGCTGCCGGCACCGCAAGCTACGTACGAGAAAAGAGGGAAACTGTCAGCGAAACGAGAAACACAGATGTCAGCAGTAGTAGTCTCCACCGGTTGGCTGCATCGAGTGGCGCCGCGGCCTGGGATGTTATTTTAATACACATGCACAGAAAGAAAACAAGATTTCGCTTCGGAGCCTTGTTACAAGAATACCTATTGATAGGGTCACGCAAGAACCAAGAAGGGTGCCCAAAATCAACCTGACCGAATACTCGTGTATCTAATTTCTATACGAGTACATTATTCGAATTGCGTGATACACGTTTTTACATGAAAGCGCTGGGGATTTGTGCTAACAAGGGTGTTGCACTGAAAACAAAACCCACGGCTGTTTCCTATGCGGTTCGATTTTTGAGCTTCAGATTTTGACTCGATCGCATTTTCAGTTGCGCAATTGGCAAATCGAAGCAGTCTTTCGAGGCGGAAAATTCTGATTTATTGTGCGTGCAGAGATTCGAGCAAACGCCGCGACCAACTGCTGTTGTTGTGGTCTGGCGCCGCGAAGAGACGCGCTGGGTGCGCCGCACTGCGCGTAGGACCCAAGCCTCCGAGCCAAGGCTGACTGCCTCTGGTCTGGCGGCGAAGAGCCGTGGCGAGTGCGCTAGAGTCAACTTTTCTTGATAAGTTTTGTTTCACAATGTGACTGCTGCAACAGTAGTGTAGTCTACGAGTACGTAACCCACGCAGAGGTGCGCGCCGAGTGCGCTTCTCTTGGTCTCTAGGCCCGAGACCGCGGCAGCCTACTATAGTCTGGTGTTCAGGCCTTAGTCTGTTGGGCTAAAGGTAAAAGGTTAACCGATCGCCTACCCAATCTAAGCCGCACAACACTCTCCCCCCCCGCTGGAACGGGCCGGATTTTACGGGTCGACGCGCCACCACAAACGCGGTTCCAATTTCTGGGGATCAAGAAGCGCATTTTTTCAGATTCTTGACATGAGGAAACTCACTTTTCTTTAAAAAGCGATTTCATGGTGGACGTGAGATTCGAACTCACGACCAACGCCCCATGTGTTCTGCCGTCGTCGACATTTGTGAAGGTCTTGTAATAGTCCGTTGGGCTAAAAAGGTAAATGGTTATAACCAAAATCGCCTGCCCAATCTAAGCCTCATAACACTGGCCACGGAGAAACGCGCCGCCCGCCGACCGCGCGTCGGGAGCGAAACAATGTCGCTAGAAAGCTGTGTCACCGTCCAACTCATCGATCGTTCTGCTGCTGTTTGCTGTCGTTGGTAGCATCGTGACTTCAGAGAGCATGCCATTTTTTATTTGATAATCTGATGTCCCCAGCCGTCGTATTTCCGCCCAAAATCCGGCGACTTGGGTCATCGGATTCTCAAATCGATTTTTTTCCAGTCGGATTTTGCATACAGTGTTTGGATTGCGTAAGCAGGGGCATTCATTTTTGAGATCGAAAAATACTAATCTGAAGCTCGAAATCGAAGCGAATAGGAAACAGCCTGAGGAGTAGAAGAGCTGGCGGCTTACCAAAGTAGCACATCAGTACACTTTTACAGTACGCAGGTATTATTAATATTAATAGTTGTTACAGGCACAGACAACAGCGTCAGCAGCAGCGAAACAGCAGTGCCTAAACTGTAAAAAAGCTACGAGAAAAGCACTCAAAACCCAAACCATTTTCGCCAAAAAGAAGCGATAAGAAAAGACTTCTGTAACCATGAGTATATACTCGTACTGCTTCTGAGTTTCAACCCAAAAACAGGTACGATGTGAGGCTGGCCAGTGGCAGGGCTCCTGGTGTGATTTTTTTACTCATTTTTAGTGTGTACCTGATTTGGGTCCAACATATAACAGGTATGCCTGATTTTGGTTAATGCCCAACAACCTATTGTTGACGCCAGCCGTTACAACTCGTTACATTCTGGGCGAGCCAGCCAGAGCGCAAATCGCGCGCGACCAACGAACTACTCCGTTTGCAATCGAAGGCGAGAGCGCGAGTACCCTAGACAAACCGGCAGGCTTTTGCAGTACCTGGTACGGGAATACAAGGCGCTTCGCTCCGCGGGCGGCCTACGCCGCCCGCTACGCTCGCTCAGGAAGGAAAATTACATCAAATTACTATGCGAAGCGGAAAGAGGTCCATGATTGAATATAGTTTTTTTTCAAATTAATATCGTAGTCGCAAACTGGCGACTTGATACTGCCAAGAGTCCCGCCGCCATGCTTCAGGAGAAAACAGCTCGGACGCCACATACGCGTCGCATCGCGGGCGGTTGCCGCACGTACGTACATACCCCAGGTAGGGTACTTAATTTATTCTTTTGATATGCTGTATGTACGACAAAGGAGATTGCACAGCACGGCACAGCGGCACATTGTTTCCTTTCGTTTCTCTATTTTATAGAATGTGTATGTCGTGCCTGTCGTACCTACTATGATGACATGGCATTGCATTGCCCACTGTTGTGCTTACTGCATACATACGTGGCAACGTGGTATACCTGTGGCGTAGCTTTGTGACCACATAACTTGCATCTCTTCTAGGATTGAAGAATCGGCACGGACACTGGTTGTGCTGGATGTCGACGGGTAGAAAGAACGGTTTAATGTGAAGAACACACACAGCGCACAGCAGCACCGCAAAAACAATATAAAATGACACCGAAAAAATCGGGAAGAAAAAAAAATCCCCGTCCCTCTCCTGAAATATTTTTCTGCCTGATTGGAACACCTTGCGCCGGTCAAAATAGAGTAAAAATGAACAGCAGAGCTTCTCTCTCAGCCTCGTACGCCGCCCGCCCCTCTCGCGACCACCTCGCCACCGATTCGGTCCGGGTAAACTTTTCCTCACTCTCTGCCACAATCAGCCCCGTCGCCCGCCTCGCGTGAAGCCCGGTGCTCATCGTGGCCGTCGTTCGCCAGCTCGACAGTATTGGTACTCAGACTGGGAGCTTCCTCTTTCAACTTCAGCGTGGTTGCTAAAATGAGCACAGCTTGAGTGTTATCTTGCAGTTTCGAGCGACCCTTATATATTGTACATACTCTATCCAAAATCACAAATTGAGGCCAGACAGAGCCCGTGTATGCATCCCTCGTGTCTCGAGGCACACGCGACGCCTAGGCACGAAAGCGGCGACCGCGCTCGTTGCAACCCCCCCTCTACCCGTCAGCACCCGCTGACACCCGCGACGGCGCTGAGCTCTCCCGCCGTGCCGTGCTCGGAGTACACGCATGCACATGAAACGAAAGAAGAAAAGAAGAAGAAAGGACTGAGAGTGCCAAGAGAAACGGAGAAAACACAGAACCGCTGGAAAGGTCCGGCAAGTAATTAAAGGAGGCGGTTTCTCTGAGAGGCCAGGGATATACCAACCGACCACGTTCAGGGATTTGATCTAAGGGCCGGTCTTATCGAGGGCAAAATAAACGAAAAAAAAAACGAAATGAAAAAACGAAAAACAGAACTAAAGAGTACGTGAGTTTTATTGGTCAAATTGTAAAAATTAGAAGTAGAGATCCCGATACCTCGGTTTTCACATTTCGTTTGACTTGAAAAAAAACGAAATGGGTGCCAAATAAACGAAATACCTGGTATGGGATACCCAGGGTCGAAGAGGAACATAGGAGGAGCTCGACGCGTTGGGAGGAAGTTCCGATAAAGTTTCTACGACCGGTTGGCAAGCGCACGATGGCCGAGGTAGTGCATGTGGCTGCCACGCGGCTTGTCTGCTGGCGGCGCGAGCACATATGGGTAGGGAATCACCATGGGGTGCCCTCGTAAGAAACCGGGGGATCAGGAAGTGGCTGTGGCGGTATATTTTTGGACATGAGTCCCACACAACATTCAAACGTCTGCCATCGAACTGCGATGGCCGATACACAAGTTCTAGAGCACTCCGTGGAGAGCGGGTTGGACCACGAGACCCGCCTGCTGTGGAGGGTGCCTTACGTGTGCGAGTTGTGTCTATCCACCGTCGCTGTCGAGCGCTATCGCCGGGAACCACGTGCTGTGGCGGTTGAGTCATTCCGAAAAATTGCACCGCGTAAAAATTCGACTCGGCTTCTTATTTTTGTTTCGTTTTTTTTTTTCGTTTTTTTTGCCCTCGTTAGGACTCAACCTGCTGTTTTTTGCGAAAAACGAAAGTCTGTTCGTTTTATTTCGTTTTTTTTTTCGTTTATTTTGCCCTCGATTAGACCGGCCCTAAGTAAGTGGTTCTATACTCGTAGACGAACGCCTTCTGCGATGATTGTTCATGTGCAGATATGGATAAGTATGTGCAAAGCGAGGATACCTGGTGTCCCGAGTACCGGTATACAGCAGTACTCCGTGTGATCCACTTCCGTGCTGTGCCGTGTCTTGCCAGGCTATAACAGCGGTAAGGTATGTCGGAAGCTAGCGGTAAGCATTGACAGGAGCAGTGCTTCGTATAAATGCCTTTAGTGTTGTGCGTTTGACGGTAGCTGCCATACGAGCTACAGCAGTACCACTGGTACGTACGGACATCGATGTTCAAACGCCTTTGCAAGAAGACTGGCACTGCTGCAGCAGGTCGAGGGAGAGGTCCACCGATGACCACCTTCGCCTTTCCGGTCACATCATCAGGTGCAACCGACTTCGAATCCCGTACACAAGTTACTCTGAGGCTTCTCCACTCTCCACTTACCTCGTACGCCGTTTCTCGTCTTCGTCTTGAAGCTTATTTGACCGCTGATCGGTGTGCCTAACCGGGGCAGTAGGGGACTGTCAGTCTCGCCATGAACATCATCGAAGAGTGGGGTAGCCGGTTTGTTGAGGGCGCTAGAGGGCACGCTGGAGGGGCTGGCCCACGTGGGAGTCCTCAGGAACCCAGCCAACAGCTGCACAACGAACACGTTCCTGATCATGGCGAGATAGCCACTGCTGACTACACAATACACGGCCCACCGGACACGTGCTGCCGCTGCTCTGCTGCTAAAATGCGGTGGAAAAAGGAAGTGAACGTAAAACATGCCCCATATTCACTGCAAACCCCACTTTTGAGCAGCAAGTTGCAAGTTGATCAAACGCGAGCTTTGTGTTTTACATTAGATGAGTAGGAGAAGGCCACGGAAATCGACCGGAAAAACAAATCGCTCGGCTATGGACCTACAGCTGAAACGGGGCGACGACTCTCCTTCGTGGACCTCGAGAATATTCGGCTGGCGATCGGAAACCTCCTTTCTTGTGTCGGGTCCAGCGAGAGGGAACAACTCGGGTCTTATCGGAGGAGCGGAGGGTGCAAGGGAAGCCATGTTGCGGAGGGGCAGGAGGAAGAGGCCGTCCGCCGGCGTCGTCGCCGTGTTCTCCACGCTCTGCGCCGCGCTCCTCTGGGCCGGCGCGTCATCCTTCTCGCGCGCACAGGTGCCGAGCGGGACGGGTTCCAACTCTACCCGACGCACATCGGAGGTATTAGATGAATACACGTCTGTATTGCAGTACGGCGGTACAGATTATAGAGTGCCGATCAGGCAAAAACAGGAAAAACGAAAAATGTCTCCCGCGAGCGCGAACGCGGGGATTATGGTGTGTCGACATCACACTGTCTCGTTAAACACTGCTGCTGTCTGGTACTGCTGCTGCTATTCTCGCTACGTCTCTTGCGACGACGCACTGCACCACTCCGTACTTGACGCGGGGTGCATCATGCATCATTACTCACGCCCTCTGGGTGATGTGCCTCTCACATGACAAGACAACACTCTCCATGTGCCTTGTCCACGCCTCTCTTGCTCGTTTCTCCGCCTTCAACCTTAAACTGACGACCCTACTTGGCGCCACGGCGGGCTGTGTACGTTTATTGTGCTGCTGCCACTGCGGCTTCGTTGTCGTCGAACTTCGGCGCAAATGCGTCGCCCATCGCGTATGATATGAAAGGGAGTTGCATCCGCAGGCGTGTCAGCGACCGCCGCGGGCAAGGCCCAGGAGGCCCCCCCCCCTTCTGCTTCCAGAAAACTCAAGCGGCGCCCGGAGCTCAAGACTAGAGGAGGACAGGTGTGTGTGTTGCCCCTACCTACATACGTACTGCTGTGTACCTGGTAGTACTCTACTATCACGGGGGGCTATAGTTAATAGGACCTATGGTATACATAAAAACCTATATATTTAACCATTTTTACAAACAATATTTGGTCCTATTAACCCTTTTAGAACCGCAGTCCCGTTTGGGGACAAAACTACTTGAAATTTGACTGGTTTGTCCCCAGAACGGGACTGCGGTTCTAAAAGGGTTAACTATGGTCCCCCGTAATAGCTGTCTGTGTTCTGCAGCTGGCGTAAGTCTGTCTGCCCGTTCAGGCGAAATGTTTCACCTGTTTTGAGGTAGCGCCCGCCGGGTCAAGGAGCGTCCTGCACAACCTTGAACGTCGGCCGAGGCCAACCCAACCCCGGGCCTGACCCTATAACCCGAACCGGAACCCGAGCCCGAACCCTTTGGGGGGGCTCGAGGTCGGCAGGGGCAGTTACGCGGCTCCGCCGCGTGTTTTGGTCCCGTTTTTCCAAACAAACGCCGGGCGGCCAAAAGACCCGCTCTGACCAGTAAGACCCGCATGCTCCTGCACGCAGGTCAAGTCGTATTGATTGAGGTAGGTTTTTGTCACGAACCTGCTGTGAGGCATTTTTTTTCGCGACGGCTATAATTTGTTTTCGGCTCTGTCTAACGGTGGCCAACACCCCGATCCGGAACTCTCAACTCTAACCTCTAACCCTAACCAGAGAGGCCTGCTTGGTTGGTTTGCCAGCTGGTCATTGTGCTCGGGAAGGCTCTATTTCCTGTCCGCGACCATCTATGGACGCTCGCCCGAACGGGCAGATATATATACGGGAGATCGCGAGATCAGAGAATACCGAACACCTGAACAGAGATACCCCGATGGCGTTGGTGGTGCAGTTGGTGTGTGCCAGGTACAGCAGGTGTATTTTACCTACTCGTAGGGCTGGGCTCTGTCACAGTATGTCCTATTAATAGCACAAGCAATCTGTTTCACCCGGCTACTATATCCGCCACTAGATTTTGTCTCAAGCACGCCC
Organism: Nereocystis luetkeana; assembly: GCA_031213475.1. Taxonomy (NCBI): domain Eukaryota; class Phaeophyceae; order Laminariales; family Laminariaceae; genus Nereocystis; species Nereocystis luetkeana. Next base: position 4,689,357 of record JARUPZ010000011.1, on the reverse strand, counting down.
AAGAAACACGCCATATTTTACTACGGAAACCCACCAAAGCTGTTATAGGGGGGCAGGAGAGAGGGGGGACAGTATACGTGATTGATTTTGACGACATCAGTACAAGCGCTACTGACTGAGTCAGCCAATGCCCAGCCCTACCTTTACCGCCTACCAGATATTGGAGAACGTGTTTGAGACACTGCTGTCTACGATACAAAATACTATAATAACGCTAGCGATTAGTTGATTGGGTCTGATTGACTCGAGTTAGGGTTAGTCCCATTTGTTTCGTGTGTGTGTCCTTCATGCCAAATATAAAGCCGTGTTTTCTACCCGGCGACATCCAGCACACCCAGTGCCCGTGTCGATTCTTCTATCCTAGGGAGATACTGGTAAAATATTTGGTACAAGCTCTTTTTTCTTTTTCTTTTTCTTTTTTAATCATCACTTTCACTTTCCAGCCTAACTCGTAGGAGGCTTTACCCTCGATGACCTTCTGGACAAGCCGTGGCCACAGGTGTCCACCCTTCTCCCCCCCGGTACGTGCCTTTATTTTTTGTAGCGCGCAGGGTTCAGCATTCCCACTGCTCGTCGATTTGCATCGAATGTAGCAAACTCACCCTCTCGCGCTTTCCGCTAATCAATTTATTTTATGCAAGAAAAAGCCCCTACGAGCATGCACTCGGTGGGACTTGAACCCACGAAATCGATCTTGATAGGCTCGCGGACCCACCTACCAAGCCACCGGGGACGCCGGCACCTAAAAGTCTGTGGTCACATAACTACGACACAGAGATACTACTGCAGTACGTTGTTCTGCGGTAAGCAGAGTAGACAACTGCAACGCCATGCCATCGTGCTGGAAACGACAGGCACGACATACACATGCTACGAGCTACGAGCAATCCAGACGCGTTGAAAGAGAGAGGAAACGAAAGAAACTAACACGAAGGGAAAAACAAACAGGTGAAATAGGACAAAAAACAAGTTTACTGCTTGTGTCACCCATTTTCTCGAGTAGCAGGTGAGAGGTGAAAGCTGCAGTATGTACGGGTACCATTGGTTTGTAGGCTGATGAGCCCCTGCCGGCCTTTTTTTGTGTGTGTTTTCGGGTTCAAAAAAAGAAAATCGGCTCTCTAGATTTTCGCCAAAATCCAACAGAAACGGTTTTCACCTCATTTTGGCTCAAGTAAAGTCGGCTCAAAGAAAAAAGAAACGGCGGACACCAAAAACACCGTTTTTCGTCTTTTTCGGTTCCGACGAAACGAGAAAACACTCTGTCGTTCTGTTCGGCTCGAAAATATCAAATCGGCTTGAAAGCTTGAAAATCCCCTCGCTTACACGACTACCTGGTATAGGATTTTTTCCTGCGTGTTGGAAGCAGGCTCGATCGACGTGCATCTCAGCAGAGCGCTGCCCACATCGGTCAGCAGGCGGCAGAAATCCGTCTTTCGGCTCCCATTCAAAATATATATGTATACCTTCCGTGAGAAGTAACAAGGATCAGGCGTTGTTGTGCAGGGGCCGAGTGAAGATTGGCGATTTGGCAAAATTCGGCCCCCGGGACTAAATTTCGGCCCTCTCCGTCCAAAGTCGGCTCGAGGGGGGGGAAACGTTCTATTTTCAAAACTCGGGGGCTTTTTTACCCCAAAAAACGGCGTTTTCGGCCTTTTTCGGCAAAAGCCGGCGGAGGCTAGGTATGTGATGAATATCTGTGGTGCAAAACCGCAAAAATGATCCAATCTGTTTTCCAACCACAGTATTTTTTACTGCTGTATCAGGTTCATGACATATTATCTGCGACGTAGTACTGTTTGTCTGTTCCTCTTATACCCTGGGTGCAGGTTGTATACGTGTATTATATCTCAAATGCCGCGTGCGTGCGGTCTCCTGCGTAACAGGTAAAGCAGTAGTACCTGGTTAGTATCTCTGCGTCGGATGCCTGATGTGTTTTGGTGCAGTACGTATAGTTCTCCATGCTGTAGATAACTATCTTTCTGGGAATATTCTCCATATAAAGCGGGGAAACGAAACAGGCCCCTGCTTGGCTCTCCTGATCCCACCCGGATGCAATCGCATTTTGCACCCTGCTCCCACCCACAAGGGGTTAAACATATAATTAGCCCTCCGCAGGAGCCGCCGGAGACCGTGAGCGCCAAACGCTAACCGTAAACGGTCAGAAATCGTCGAACGGTCAAGTTAGAGCCATCCCATGCTAAAATTCAACAGCAGTTTAATCAACATTTGTAAAATGAAAATATTTCAACGTGTTGCAAAGTCGTATTACCCTCCCTTTACGGGTCATATGGTATCAGTGCGCAGAATGATTATGTAAATTGTCCTTTTGACCCGGGTAGCATCCAGGGGAGTCACTGGCCTATATCCTTGACAAGGAAATACATATAGAATACGCTCGAACGGCTTATCATACAATTTGTAAATTCAGTAAAAAATGGAATATAGACGAGACGTATTACGCAGCTTGCAAAGTTGAGTATCAACTATTTAATCACTATTTAATCTGTCGAACTCACAGCTGACTTATTTCATAATTTTATAGAAATTGTCGGATGCAAAAGAAAAAAAACGTCGCAACCCGCAAAATCATGGTACCATAGAACGCGGAGCTGTATCACCCGGAGCTAAATCACCCCCCCACCCCCTACCACTTCCACGTTATTTTTAGGCTACGCGTATTTATATTATTAATAGTAGTTGCAACCCCTACAACAACACCCCTAATTGCATCCTCTATTGTAGCACGCGTCTTTTGTGTTGTGTTGTGCCGTGTCGTGTTGTCGTGTTGGGTTGTATCACGTCGTGTTGTGCCCCCCTCCCCCCCGTGCGCGCACTCATTCCTCCTCTCCCCCCCCCCCCCCCCCCGCCCCTTCGTTCGCCCATTCCTCCTCCTGCTACCCCCCGTCCCCCCTCGCGCGACACATCTGCACTCGTGACGCGCTCGCAGTTGGCGTTTGCGCAGTTCACCTTACTCGCGGAGTATCCCCACGACAACACTGCCTTCACGTGAGACGACAGGCTTTGGGATGGCTAGACACAGTAGATGAATCCTCGTGCGCGGTGCTGGCCAGTGTTTTATCTCGTCTGTTTGGCTGGTCTAGCTTTTCGTAGTCCCTCCCACTTATCGTTCCCACGGCTTAGCTTTATGAAGTGGCCTTTACCACACCACATTAATGCCATCTGCGATGAAGGTGTTGCGGTAGAAAAGTATGAAGGTTGGGTCGATATTTGTTGGGAAAAATTACGGGAACAAAAACGAAATCAACGGGAACAAGGCGATAAGAAGGCGATAATTGGCCGGTCGCCCCGTCGAGATCTACTGCTAGTGGTACACCCTCGAGTGCTGCTAGAGATGATTCCGTGCGGTGAAATCCCATCGCGGGGACAGTTTATTTATCCGAAAAAAATGGAGAAAGGAATCACCTGCTGAGTGTGCGTCGCGTAGGTAGGCGCAATTGGATGCGAGTCGACGGGATAAGAAACGGCCGGAGTATTCTGTCGCAATGAAGGTTAAGGCGCGGACCGTAGTAGGGAGGGCGGAGAGGAGGAGGAGAGAGAGAGAGAGCCTGCCATGTGGCCCCGGATCTGAGTTATCGACTACTGCAGGAGGGAGAGATGAAGAGAAAGGCGAAAATAATGAATGGGAAGAAATAAAGGGGGGGGGATCGGGGGGGGGGGGGTACTCATTTGTTGCTTGCCTTAGTCATTTGACTATTGACCACGCATCCCTTTCGAAACGGAGAAGGGGGGGGGGGGGTAGGTGTGTGCCTCATTGTGTATGCAGGCCCTCAGTTAAGGAAACCCGCCAGTCCCAGTGACAGTTTGGTCGACAAGTGCTATTAATAGCACGCCTCTATCGTAGCACGCATCTGGCATGTATTTTTTTCCGTTTTTTTCCCGGACGACAACGCTCCTGTTGATGGCTGGGGCTGAGGGTTTCGTAAAGTTTTTTTTTTTTGTTTCGTGTGATTCTCCTGTAAAAAATGGTATGAAAGCCTTATCCTAATACTGGAACCACGCTGCGGGGGGGTGGGGGCGGGGGGGGGGGGGGGGGGCATCGTTTCCCGTGCGGCAGACTATATTCCAGATGTTAATTTGGGATTGTCGTAAAAGGCAGCTCGTTTGTGTACATGTCTAACCTGTCCTCCCTCCATAATCCCGTGTCTTGAACGACGCTGACCTTTTTTCTTCGTTCCCCTATTCTTCATCCAATGAAAAATCTCTTCTGCTCGTGGTCCGTCTCGTTTTTTTTATCCAGCTCCAAACGAATATCTGGTAGTTTTTGTTGTTGTTGCTGCTGCTTGTACTTTTTGTCTTCGTTTCGAGTTTTTTTCGTTTGATTTCGTTTCGTTCCGTTTCGTTTTTTTTATTTCAATCTCTTTTCAACTAAATTGTTTTCCTCTTGTTGCTGCTGCTGCTGCTGCTGCTGCTGACACTGGCATGTCAGTCAGGGGCTGTGCTACGACGGCGGCTTCCTGTACGAGAGCACGGGCCTGTTCGGCGGGAAGTCCACCGTGAGAAAGGTGGAGACGGACACGGGCAAGGTCCTGCAGAGCGTTCACCTTGGCGACAAGCACTTCGGGGAGGGGATGGTCATTCTAAACGACGAGGTGACGGTAAAATAATTGCACACGTTCAAAACGCGCGCACCAAAGTACCGGCACCATAATACACGCACCAAATATGCACCAGAATACAGTCAACAACGCACCAAAATGCAGGCACCAAAAATCACCCCACCCCCCAAAAAAGGTACACGCACCAAGACACACGCGCGCACAAAAAACACGCAAATCGAATCGTAGACGGTGAATAGTACCACCACAAAACTGTTGTAGACTCGAAAATGCTTTATTTTTACCGCGAAAACGCCCACACACACTCGGCACATACGTGCCAAGAGGCAACCATGGCCACGCCCGCTCTCGAGCTGTAGAGCTCTGGAGCCCTAACTTTGTTGTTGTTGTTGTTGTTGTTGCTAGTGTTAGTGTTAGTGTTGTTGTGGTTGTTGTTGCTGGTGTTAGTGGTGTTGTGGTTGTTGTTGTTGTTGTTGCTGTTGCTGTTGTTGTCTGGGTGCTGTTAAAAGGGCGGGTATCGTATGCCCCGCTGGTAGCTGATTGGCGAATTTCCACAAAACAACGTCTTCGTCCGCAGGATTCTATTTTGAATCTCCTTCGAGCAGCCGCCGGTGCCTTCCTACCTTCCTTCCTTCCTTCCTTCCTTTCTTTTGACGTTGGTGTTTGTTGCCCGGCGGTTTTTGAGACCGATTGGGCGACGGAAGCATGTGCTCTATATACAGTAGGTAGTCTACACTCTAGTCTGCAGCAGTAGACTCTTCCCCGGTGTCCCTAGTTTGTGTATGCCTCCTCCGCGCGGGCGGCTGCCCCCGTCGACTTGTCGAAGGTATACCGTATACGAAGTACCTGGTAAGGTTTATTCTGTACGACTGCGTTGGGGGTATATACGGCTGTACGGCTTTCACCGTACGACGTTTCCCGTACGGTGTTTCCCGTACGGTGTTTTCCGTGCGGCGTTTTATCGTACGCCGTTTGCCGTACGGATGTTCCCGTACGGCCTATGCGGTACGGCTTTTGCCCTCTGTAGTTTGCCGTTCGGCTGTTACCGTCCGGCTTTTGCCGTACGGCCTTTGCCGTACCTTCGAGGTACGGCCTTTGCCGTACGGCCTTGCCGACTGGCCGCATCTCGTTCGTGTCGTCTCTTTTTGCCTACTCCGCTGAACAACATCTCGTGCCAAGCTGTCAATCAACCCCCCCCGCTCCGCCAAGATGGATGCGCTTCAAGTCTAACGTCACCCCCCCCTTCCGCTCCCCCCTCCCGTCCCCCGCTCCCCACATTGGAAACCCTTCGAACATCCGTGGATTACGTGACCCTTGGATGAATGACGTTTGCTGATAGATTCACTCGCTGACATGGCGGTCTAAAGTGGGCTTCACATGGGACCTGGAGACGTTCGAAAAGAAAAAGGAGTTCAACTTCGAGTAAGTCTTTCGTTTATTTTGTGCGCAGCTCCCGGGGGAGGGGCGAAACATTTGGTCATGGTGTGGCAGTGATGGTGTTGGTACGGGCGCTTTGATCGAGCAGCGCGTGTTGGGAGTGGGGCAGGGGGCGGGGGGGGGGGGGGGGGGGGGGGGGGGGGGGGGGAAGAAGACCCCTGCTATGCTTTGTTTGCTGGTTGGGGCGTGCCGCGGTGATTGCATGCAAGCAATAGCAATATCCCCCCCCCCCCCCCCCGCCCGCCCGCCCGCCTGTTTTCCGCCCCCGTCAAAGAGCCGAACGTCTACGGTTGTATGCTTCCATGGTTGGGTGTTTGATCGATTGGTTGATTAATTGATTGATTGCTTAATTGGTTGGTTTGTTCATTGGTTGATTGAATAATCCGTTGAATAACCATTTTATTGATTGGCTGGTTGATAGATTGGTTGAATGGTTGGTTCACTGTTCGATTGGTCGATCGATTGCGTGTTTCTCCATGCACGTGGGTTGATTGATTGAAAATCACAGCGCCCCCCAGGGCATTTTTCACCACCATTTTTTCGGTACTCTCACCTTGCAGCCCTGTCGATTGCTCGACCGGTTGGCTATATAGTTGGCTGATTTTAATTTATCGATTGGTTGATTGGTTGATTTATTGATTGCCGTTTCGTTGGTTTCGGTTGATCGCAGCACGAAGAACCACCAAGGGTGGGGCATAACTACCGACGGCACGAGCTTGATCGTGAGCGACGGCTCCGAGTACCTCCACTTCTGGGACCCCGAGACGATGGAAGAGACCAGAAGGGTGAAGGTACGTGAAAACGCCCGCAATATAAGCAATCATTTTGTGCGTTTCATCAGACACGTCGAAAATCCATCGGTTGATTTTTTTTGTGTCGTCGATGGGAGGGGCGTGCCGACGGAAGTAGATTTGGAACGAGATGTATGTACACCGTCATGCCATACGAAGAAGGAGCAAAAAAGTTTCCTCGCCTGCCCCCCCCCCCCCCCCCCCCCCCCCCCGCCTTTATGCGACTCGCCGGACATCTTACGGCGCTTCGCGCTTGGTGCAAGCGAGCAATGTCTGCCTGGTCGGTGAAACCCCCGACGTGCTCCGTCCGGACAGTGTAGGGATGCGAGGGTCTATGGTCATACATACGACTACGGTCATGCATGAGATCGAGTACGTATCTCCTATCGAGTACACTCCCCCCCCCCCCCGAGTGTCTCGCTAATAGCTACGTGGGCATCTTACAGCAGACGCACGGGGGTGAACGGCGCGACACCGCCTGCTGCTTGGTGTGGGTAGGCCTCCAGAGGTTTTAGGCTATATCGCTGTGGTAGTCTTCTCGTTCATTGCGGGGGTCGACTACTATTAGGGAAGTATGGCCGCGACCTTGGGACAGCACCGCGTTTTTGTTTTTTGTATGCACGGCGATGACCTCTGCTACGACAGAAGTAAACTATTACGGGGGACCATGGTAAAATAGGACCAAATATTGTTATATAGTAAAAATATATGGGTTTTTGTGTGTACCGTAGGTCCTATTTATTATGGTCCCCCGTAATAGGCCCCCCCCAGCACGGCGGTGGTGTGCCACAACAACATATATATATATATATATATATATATATATATATATTATAACATCTATGTACTCTATATACGTATGTATGTATGTAGTGTAGTACCTGGTATATAATATACCTGGTATATAACATGACTGCGTTATTGGGGGGGAAGGCGCCTTTTTCGTTCCAGGTTACGGAGTGCATTCAGTCCCCCAGTCGCGCTAGGCGATTTTGACTGCCTTATATATGTAAATATATATATATTTATGTCGGGAAACCGCCAGAACGCTCAGACCGCCTTTCGGGGAAACCCGTATCACTGCTGTAGTAGCACTATTTTGGCCATTGTGAGGTTTTCGGACTGACGGGACTCCTCAGCTAAAAATTGCTTGAATCTCGTGTGTGTTTATTTTTACTATCATGTTCGTCATGCACATGAGTCATGGGAATGATCATGATGATACACACATATTTGTACCAGGTATAAATAGGGGTACAATGTTTCTCCAGGCCAGGGTTTGGTGTTTCGGTCAGTACGTAGCTCGGGCTGCGTTTTTTTTTTCCTCGCTCTTTACTATTACGGGGGGCCATAGTTAACAGGACCAAATATTGTTAGTAAAAATGGTTACATATATAGGTTTTTATGTACACCATAGGTCCTGTTAACTAGGGTCCCCCGTAATAGGGCTTCCTGCAGTGGATTTTTTTTTTTCAATGACGATCTGTTTTCCACGGTAGCTCTTGCAGCAGCGGCAGCAACAGCAGCAGCAGCAGCAGCGTAGGCATCTACTCCGTTGCTCTCACACTGTTCTCTCCGAAAATCGCAGCAGGTGCTGCAACAGCAGAAGAGGCTGTTGGCCTATTAGTACCTCTTTTTGCAGCTGCGGTCACTCGAGCTTTACCCAACTCTGGGAAGATTAAAAGCCCCCAGCCGTAACTACGGAACAGACTGTACGCACGGCATTTCGTTTTGGAGGCTTCAGGGGGGGAAGATGGCGCATGGAGAGCTGTGACCCAAAAAATGGCCTTTGAGGGGTGATACTAACCCATTCCAGCTCCAGCAATAACAAGGACAATAATGCGCACACCGGGCAGACAGGTCATCGATTTTTCATGCGATGATCTACTGTAGACCTTTCAGCGTAGATGTATCCCTGATCTGTAGGAGCTATTCACGGGGGACCATAGTAAATTGGACCAAATGTTGTTGGTAAAAATAGCGAAATACGTACCAGGTAGGTTTTTGCGTTTGCCGCAGGTCCTATTTAATGTGGTATCCAGTAGATAGCTCGTGTTGCGGGGGTGGGAGCCGTACAATGTGCGTGATCTATCTGATGATCTATCTGATCTATCTGTTGTAGGACATGCTCCCTGGGTTGGACGCTTACATGCTGTGCAGATGGTGCACAGCATCTATCTCATAGACGCAAGTTGGGGATCTACGATCACGGGGGTCCATAGTTAACAGGACCTATGGTACACATAAAAACCTATATATTTAACCATTTTTACTGACAATATTTGGTCCTACCAGGTATTAACTATGGTCCCCCGTAATAATTGCAGATGATCTAAATATAGATGACTCGACGCATGTATACACGTGCAAGCTTTGAGCTTGCTACCCGATACGCCCATCCTGCTTTGGTGCACGTAGCATGCTTTCATGTACATGGTGTTTCCCCTTCTTTGGGATTATGTGCGGGAGGGGGGGGGGGGGGGGGGGAGCTGGACTCGTTTGTTGCTTGCCATAGTCATTTTACCATCGACCGCGCGCCTCTTTCGAGGCTGAGCACCCCTTCCTACTTTATGCAGAGACACGCCTCCAACATTAGGGGGCTCATTTTACGTTTTTTTTTTCAGATATTACATCACAAAAAAAAAACGTTTTTCCTTCCTTGTATCTATCTCCCTGTGTTGCCTTTTTCTGGCCGTGGGGGGTCCGCGGGAACGCAGGTGACGCGAAACGAGGGGCAACCGTTGGCGCGCATCAACGAGCTTGAGATGGTCAAGGGCTACGTGTTCGCGAACGTTTGGTTCGACGACCACCTGTACAAGATAGACCCGAACACGGGCTCCGTCGTGGACTCTTACAGCTTCAAGGAGCTCTACCCCAAGGTGTGTGAGGCAAACCTCTGTTTTTCGGGGGGGGGGGGGGGGGGTTGCTACGTACGTACCAGGTATTATATTGCCCCTGCTGCAGTTCTCTATTGCGGAGGACAATAGTAAATAGGACCTGCGGTACACAAAAAAACAATACTAATTGTATATTTACCTATTTTTACTAATAATAGTTGGTCGTATTTACTAAGGTCCCTCGTATTATTACGGGGGACCATATTGAATAGGACCTACGGTACATACAAAAAACTATACATTTACCTATTTTTACTAACACTGTCTGGTCCTATTTACCATGGTCCCCTGTATTTGCTGCATGCCTTTCGTTAGTCAGATCCAGGGTGACGTGTTGGGCAGCGCCCCTGCCCCCCCCCCTAAGCGGTTCTTACTAGGATGCAGCTCACCCTTCATACGACTCGCCGGACACCTCACGGCGCTTCGCGCTTGCTGCAAGCAATGTCTGCCTGGTCGGTGAAAACCCGACACACTCCGTCCTGGCAGTGTGTAGGGATGCGAGGGTCTATGGTCACACGACTACGGCCATGCATGATAATGAGTACCCCCCCCCCCCCCCCTGCCCCCCGATCCTCCGTTCTACTATCACGTGCCTCGTGTGCACAGGCTCTGCAGAAGATCGAATTGACATCCAAAGAGGCGGTGCTGAACGGTATCGCTTGGGACCCTGTGGAAGACGTCTTGTATCTGACAGGTGATATATATATATTTTTTTTTTCCCATGTGGTATAATAACCTTGGACTGATCATTGATTCCCACTGATTGCATTGTCTACTCTGCTGTATATCACTTGTATTGCAGTACCTCTGGAGTAGATTGGTGACCACGGAGCTTGTATCTCTTCGCTTAAGATTGAAGAATCGACGCGGACACTGATTGTGCTGGATGTCGACGGGTAGAAAAAATGGTTTCATGTGAAGAACACACTTCTGATCTGTACGATCTACTCGACCCTTTTAGAACCGCAGTCCCGTTCTGGGGACAAGCCACTTGGGACTAGAGTGGCTTGCCCCCAAAACGTGACTGCAGTACTTGCAGGGTTAAGGTCATGTTGCCTGGTGGGGACCCGTAAAAATCGCATGCTGCAGGACATGTTTACCGGGTTGAACCACCCTGCACAACGTCTCATGAAGGCAGGGAGTTATCTACATGGTCTATCGGTAGGTGATCTATCTGTCGATGATGTATCTGTAGATGATCTCTTTGTAGATGGTCTATCTGTAGGTGATCTATCTGTGGGTGATCTATTTGTAGATGATATATTTGTATATGGTCTATCTGTAGGTGATCTAGTTGTAGATGATATATCTGTAGATGATCTATTTGTAGGTGATCTATTTGTAGATGATATATCTGTAGTTTATCTATCTGCAGATGATATTTATCTGTAGATGATTTATTTGTAGATGATCTATCTGTAGATGACATATCTGCAGATGATCTATCTGTAGATGCTCCTTCCGACTTGTGGGTATGTATCAACAGCTGCCCTGATCGGTGTCTCGCGCTGTTGGGATTGTGGTGTGTGATTTGTTTTGGCGTTAAACGAGCGAGCGGAAAGTTCCGGACATCGGCCTCTGGGCGAGAGAGACACCAAGTTTGTACGAGGGGATTTGTCTTTTTTTAATCGTGAAATTAATACGTAAGGCACGAAGGCTGTGGGATGTGGAGGATTTTTTTGTCGAAAACTCATATTTGCAGAAGCTGCGTGTGACAAGATGACTACTGTACCTTATCACACGTGTGATGAGATAACACACCGTACCACACTTGTGATAAGATAACACACCGTATCACACGTGGGATAAAATAACACACACCGTATCACACATGCGATAAGATAACACTACAGTATTATACGGGTGATACGATGACACACCATGTTACACGGGTGACAATATAACACCCCGGTGATAAGATACCTCACCCATATCACACGGGTGATAAGATAACACACACCCCTGGAATTAATTTCAGAGCCGATTCGAAAATGACGGCTCTGGAAAGAATCTCGTGGAGACATTTTCCATACATGTATGCGTCTCTCGGCGGTTCGTTCACTGTGTGTTACAATAGTTGGCACTTCAATCGTGCGTATGATAGATGATCTCATAAAGGGTATACCGTAGGCGCGATGGCTTTATCTAGTATGAATTCAGTCCATAAAATGAAGTACACCCGGAACATCGGTTGGGGCTAGACACCTCCATCTCCGGGGGGGGGGTAATTACAACCCATCCTCTGTGTTTACACGCCAAATTTGGTTCTGATTACTGTCTTCCCCTGTAGTGCATACCTGGTACATAATACCTCTAAAGGGCCGTGCGTGGTGTGGTTTGTTTGGGGTTTCGTATGGGGCTGAGGCGTTCGCTCGTTCGTCGGTCACCTGGGGTCGGGCCAGTCGTGGAAAACTTGTGGGGTCAAGATTTTTGTTGTTCGTGGCAGGTATTACCGATGGTTGATGGACGCTGTTTGGTGAATGCGTGATCGGGGCGTGTTTTGTTGACTGCCGGGTCGTGCTGCGCTGTAGCTGGTGTCTTGTTAAGCCTGGGGGGAGTTGGTAGGGCTGATTGGATCTGGGCTCTGGCGGTGTTGTTGTATTTTTAGGTGCAAGATAGCGTGCGCTACTACTCTCCGTCCTTTTTGGGTCATATATCTCGTGCCCACCGTTGTTGCTGTTGTTGTTGCCGTCGGTGTTGGTGATGATGCTGTTGTTGATACTGTTGTTTGTGCAGCTGTTGTTGCGTTTGCTGCTGCTGATGCTGCTGTCGATGTCGCTGTGGGCATATGTGCTTCGCTCGTGTGCTTGTTTTTGGCGTCTGTTGTGCACCAGGCAAGCTCTGGCCGAGGGTGTACAAGGTCAAGCTTCACGACGAGGACTACCAGGGCGGAGAGGGGCCGGAGGAAAGCACCGGCAGCGAAAGCGTCAGCGGCGACGGCAACCCGCGACGACAATGAATATCCGCCCGACCGACACCCGCGCCCCTATAAAGTTTCCGGCTTACAAGCCACGAGCGGGCGCAGGGGGGGGGCGTAGTCGTTTGACCATAGACCCTCGAGCAGGGGGTGGGGGGGTGGGAAGGGGCACGCACGCACCCACCCACCCACTCGAATCAGTACCAGTTGCTGTCTGGCGAAAGAAGGGTGCTGGTTAGGGATGCGCACGATGCTAGGTATCACCTCTGGTCCCCCGCGACACGGCGACAGCTACCAAAGACAATGGTTGGTAACTTTTGGCGTCTTATCAGAGCCGTCTACGAGCGGCGTGGACGCCCAGCAAGCAAAAATGCTCGGGTGGGTATATGCTGCACTCGCTCGCGCCCGCGCCGCGCGACTTCCTCGCGCTGTGAAGACCTGGTACCTGGGTAGCTATGATGTGGTAAACACAGACCCCAATTTCGTTGCCATGGGCGTAGGCTCCCCCGATCGCGCAGTGGCCGGCCGTTGCTGTAATATTCGCCTTTCAAAAAAAGAAGAAGTTAATTTTGCCCCCCCCGTCTGTGTTCCCGAGAGGATTAATAACGACGAGGAAGCAGACTGTCTCTAGGGTTGCCGTGAACGGGAAATCTTGCTGCAGCAGGAGGGAAGGTCAGGGTGTTTTCCCGCAGTGCTGTCAGCGCGAAAGCCAGCCGGCTAGCTAGCTAGCTAGCCAGCTATTGAAGGAAGCAGCCCGTGTCATGCCACACTGGCTTTTTGATTGAAGTAAGACACGCCAGCTTTTTATCCTATATAGCTTGCGTTCTTACCAGGTATGCTTTAGTTTCAGGTTTTCGTTTCTTTAAAGATGTCAGCTGTGTCGGTTTGATATCATATATTACTGGGGGGGAGTGTGCGTTACGTTTTTTTTTGTGTAATTTTTTATTGTTTTGGAGGGTTTTGGTTTTGGTCACACCTCGCTCTTCATGCAAGCGATCGGAAGTTGTGTTGCGCACCGATAGGTAAGAGTAAGAATATTTTTATTATTATTATTTCTCTTGCCATCCGACAATGTTTTTTTTTTTTTTTTTGTGTTTTCGTGAGCGAGAGAAAAAAACAGAGACCGGGGGGGGGGGGGCGTACTGTTCATGACGACCTCTGCTTGTGCCGGTGTGCTCTGTTTGCGGCATTCTGCTCGTCCTTTTGCTTGTGGAACGGGCTGCTCCTGCTGCTGCTGCTGCTGCTGCTGCTGCTACTCGGTGTGCCTTTTCTTTCTTTTTTTTCACAGGGAGGCTGTTTTTTTTTTGTGCTGTATGCGTTTCCTCCAGATGCTACGCAGTACAAGCGGTACTCGCACTGCCATCCCGCCACTGCCAAATTCCAGTGGCAGCAGCAACAGCAGTAGGTGACGTAGGGCATGGCAGAGAAGCTTGAAGTTGCTTGAAACACACACAAGAATCAAGGGAGAACAAAATAGGGAAGAGTCGATAAGGCATACGCCTGATGCGACAGCAAGGAGAAGCAGTGCGCCGCCGTCGCAGCAGCAGCAGCAGCAGCAGCAGCAGCATGGCGGGGATAGCATCAGTGAGAGAAGCGTAAAAGGTGCCGACAGTTTCCTGATTGATCATTGAAAAAATAAAACAGAGAGAGGGATTTATGACTGATAGAAAAACCCTTGGTCGACCATGGATGTACATGGCGTTGTTGAGACGCTTGAAAGTTGCTGGAAAAGCGGTGTCCGAGGAAGTAAAATAGGCCACGAAACGGGTAACCAAATGCACATGGGACCGTTCCAACTTTTCGCCCAGAATGCACGAACCCCATCACCTGATTATCCGTAATTGGTTTTGGATTTCCGACCGAGGACCGAGGTCCCCCTCCCCTGTCACAAAAACACCCACGATTCATCGTTTTTTTTTATGATGCCAAAAACTGAACCCCAAGAGGCAATTAATAATGCGGTTTATCGAGGGCGCCAGTTTGCTGTTTTGCGGTTTTCTGGTTGCGGTGTAAACTATTATTAGTACGGGCGGTATACTGTTTTGGAGGCCTTGTCGGGGTGTATACTGGTGTTCAGGGGGCTACCCGTATACTGGCGCGAGGCCTTCGTGCCGGGGGGAGGGGGTGTACTCGATAGGAGAGGTGTACTCGATCTCATGCATGGCCGTAGTCGTATGACCATAGACCCTCGCATCCCTACAATGCCGGAACGGAGCATGTCGGGTTTTCACCGACCAAGCAGACATTGCTTGCACCAAGTGCGAAGCGCCGTGAGGTGTCTGGCGAGTCGCGAGGGGGGGGGTGTACTCGATAGGAGAGATGTACTCGATCTCATGCATGGCCGTAGTCGTATGACCATAGACCATAGACCGCATCCCTACAATGCGGGGACGGAGCATGTCTGGTTTTCACCGACCAGGCAGACATTGCTTGCACCAAGCGCGAAGCGCCGTGAGGTGTCCGGCGAGTCGCATGAAGGGTGAGCTGCATCCTACTAAGAACCGCTTGTGAGGCGGACTTGCATAAGGAGGACAGCTTCAATGAGTTAATTTCATTTCCGGTGTAGGCGTTTTCAGAGACAGCAATGGGAGTACTATGTAACTGCCTCTTGGGTGCCTCACCTTGAACACTACATGATACGATCAATCCCCTTGTGTGAAATAAAGGTTCTTCACCTCGCACACATGATCTGACTTGACAGCCAGCTAGCTGTGGGCGACCGCAAAAAAAAAGAAAAAAAAAAAGAAGCGGTACACTGGTTGTCTAGCTCACGTAGTGAGCGGCATGTTTCACAGGATCGTTGCCAACCGACGCCAACCCAACCCATATAAAATAGGGCACGGAGGGGGGGGGGGGGGGGTACACTGGCATGCAGGGGATTTGCAGTGTACTCGTAGGTGTACTACCGTAGCATACGGGGGGTTGGACACCAGTTTTTTATATGCGGGTACGAGACCTGTTTCGAACGGTATACTGACATGTATTGGTCGCTGCTGCTGCTTGCTTGTACCGAGGCCGGATGAATGCATCGTTGTGGACGGCAGGAGGTGCCGTACGTAGTTGGGAAGGCGGGGAGGGGCGGTCGCTATTAATAGCTGATGTTTTTTGGCCACCCCGCTGGCCTTGTCTTTTTTTGGCAGTCCCCCCTCCCTCCCGTCCCCTCCCCGCCAGAACCGACCCCCCCGAAAAGCTTTCGCATTTGTTTTTTCGCGTTTCGTTTCGGTTTGTTGAAAGACGGTTTGACACTTCGTAGTTGGTTCTTGGCAGCCACGTCTTCAACAATGCCCGTATTATATCTTTTAGAAGGGACAGGGGGGTGGGCGAGGAGGGATGCGGGGGTCTTGGGAGGGCGTACTCCTTTGTTGCTTGCTTTAGTCATTAGACCATTGATCACGCAATATGCATCCATTCCTCCTTCGAGACGGAGCGATCGGAGATGGGGGGGGGGGGGGGGGGGGGGGTGAGCAGAGGACAAGTGTGGGATGGTGATGATGGTTATTTTTGTGGTAGATATCGTACTATTAGCAGGTATATATACCAGGTGCTACTCTCTATCCCGCACTAGAATGAACGTTCTGATATTGTGTTAAAATGCAAACAGTACTTACATTCTGGGAGAGAGCGATATGTAAGAAGAGAGGGCGTGCTTGCTACTTGATGCGGTGCTGCCTATACTTCTATATATATATATAATACATTGATCTATTGTTCTTCCCATAACAGTTAGTTGGTCTACGTACTACCTGGTATTACGGGGGACCATAGTAAATAGGACCTACGGTACACACGAAAATCCATATAATTCCCTGTTTTTACCAGCACTATTTGGGCCTATTTACTATGCCCCCCCGTGATACAATACACCAACTGTTTTTGAAAAAATATCCAGTTTCTTCATCGCTTGTATTTCTCAGTTCCCCCCCCCCCCCCCCCCCCGTTTTTTTGTATCTATCTTGTTTCGATTTTTATCCCGGCATCGTTCTTTCAAAACTTCTGCCCCCTTGCCACAATCGACGGCAGTCTGGGTCACGAGTTAGTAGCGTGGACGTGTGTGGCGTGTGCTGCAGTGAGTGCTGAGGGGTGTCGTGGCTGCTAAACATGTGTCTATGTCGGCATGAAAACGCCATCCGTTTTATGTGTCTATGTCGGCATGAAAACGCCATCCGTTTTTCTACAAGCAATGATGAAGTAATCAGCGGCCGCAAAAAACGAACTTATATATTATATACTTCGTACTCGTACCTGGTACGTACGTACGTGTAAAGAAGCAACAAACTGTCCGTTTTTCTACAAGCAATGAAGTAATCAGCGGCGGCTTGCAAAAAACAAACTTATATATTATATACCTCGTACTCGTACCTGGTACTTGTAAAGAAGCAACAAACTGCCCGTTTCTTCCCGTCGATTCCCAACCCTATACTGCCTGCAGCAGCAGCAAGCAGCAGTATTTTACGGGGGACCATAGTTAATAATATGGACCTACGTTACACACAAAAAACTGTATGTTCACCTATTTCATCAACACCATTTGGTCCTATTTACTGTGGTGCCCCGTAAATAGTGGCAGTAGTAGTACAAGCAGTAGTCAATTGTGCCAGAAGACAGGTTAAGCAACGCTATACGTGCGCTGTGAAGCGTGTAAGGTCCGAGTGTTCCACACTAAAACCTAGTCGTTTGGTGTCAGTCGGGGCGTGAATGTCAAGACAAAGTTGCCGTCTTTCAAGGGGTGAAAGTGCTGTCTCCTAGCTTCTTTGGTCATATAGTATCATAGTATTATCAGTCCCGTTCAGGTATATTATATGCATCTGGTTTATTTCTTCTCCACGCAGTTACTTGTACCGAATCCCAGTACACGATACGTCGAACGTCTCCTACAGTAGTGCTATACCAGGTATATACTACTAAACATATGGTATGTGGAGGTTACACGTATAAATATGGTGTTCCGGAGGAGTTACTTTTTTTTTGTTTATTGGTTGTATCGTCGTTGTACGAGTAGTACCCGACAGGCAGCCGTTAAGAAGTAGCTCCTATTTTCGCCCGGGCTAGAGTCTTGTGTTATGATGTTAACGTTGAGCATATGACAGCAGTAGGTTTTGTTCAAGGTTTATCATGTACCGGCATAGGATTCAGAGTGGCATCCCTCGCTGAGTGCAAATAAAATAATGCTACATCTCAGCCTGAAATCTATCAACTAACTATCAATTATTGAACGCCGAATTCTCAGTTTTTTTTTATAAAATGATGAAATACGTCAGCTGTGAGTTCGACTGATTACATAGTTGATACTCAACTTTGCAAGCTTAGCTGCGTAATATGTCTCGTCTATATATATCCCGTTTTTACTGAATTTCCAAATTTTGTAAAACTGAGTCTAAGCTGCGGGAAATGCAAATAATCTGTCTGTCCGCACGCCTTATATTTTCGAAGACTTTCCAATGGTCGATATATAAGGTCGTTGCAGATGATATGCGTACGACGTATTCGACCCTGACGGACCTTATATATATATACTGAAACATACCATACCACCAGGCAAAATTTAGCCATATAATACATCCACGACACCGTACCATGGTACCATGCCGGAAACATACCATACCATACACTGTGTTTTTCCCGCACCATACCGCCAACACATACCTTACCACATACGGTGTTTTTCCTATACCATACCGAGCTTAAGCTTTATTTTTACCAATCTGCCGGAGGATGAAAATAAAAAACTGCATTGTCGGATGGCAAGCACAATAGTAATAGTAATGATAATAGTAATAGCATTAACCCTTTAGAACCCGTTGGGCGGAAAATTACTTGGAATTTGAGTGGTTTGTCCCAAAAACGGGAATGCAGTTCTAAAAGGGTTATGCTAATTAATGTCAGAGCATGCGGGACACTTTGTATCCCTTAATAGGCCTGCCTATTGAGTCGATACTCGTTGGTACTCACGTGTGTTGTTTGCTTAGAGATGGAAACATAGCAGTTATATTCCTTTCGTGCAAGGGGAGACTGAGACCAGGCTCGCGCGTCTCTGGAAAACCCTTGGTTATCTACCTAAGATATGCCTTCCAAGTACTATAAATACGATCCCAGTGCCTACCCAGGTAATTACCGGGCTTTCAACCTCATTCACAAGGCAGTATCATATCCCTAGCCCACTCTAATGAGCCGTATATTATGCAGAATTATGGGAAATTCATGGAAACCCCGATTCCACGTACAAAAACATGAGTCGAAGATGCGGCTCCTCAAAACCCACTCCCACACCTCTGAATGGCAAGGCAACGAAGCCGGCTAAGTACGCAAAACAAAAAATGAAAGGGAGACCTAGCCTTAGGGGGTAAGAAGCAATCGTCAACCGAAGCCATCGCCATGCCACCCACACGACTGGGTGGGGAAGGCGAGGGAGATGCATGGAAAAGTGAAAAGTGAATCTCAAAAACGAGAAGAGAAATATCACGGAAGATGTCAAGAACCACCGAAAACCCAGCCTACAACGTTGGAAACGTGTCCTGTGCCACAAAATGAGTGGCCCGATTGCCCAGACCAGCCCCGACACTGAGCGGGGGGGTAGGCAGGACAAAATACGCAAAAACCATCCCAACCCAAGCCCAAGAAAAACAAACAAACCAGGAACACACCTAACAACGGAAAAAAAACCGACCCCAAAAAGTCGGAAAACGCCAAGAAGTAGAAAAATCACCCCTCAAAAGTCCAGGAAAACGTCAAGAAACAAATTATGTCGAGAGCAGCCGAGAAGCGAAAATCAGCTATCTACGGCGGTGCCTCGAGATTCGTCTACGTTACGCCGGACCCCCCGTGCAAACGCGCTAGCCAAGTGAATTTGCAGACACCAAGAGCCTCGTACGTACAGCTCTCGTCGAAGTCGTGTAGCGCGCCGGAGAAAGATGAAGCTTGATCGGTCCTGGGTCGTCCAAAAATCGAACTAAATATACTCCATCCGTGGGCGTAGTCGCGCTGATTTTCCCGAGCCACCACAGCCCGTCGTCGCCCTTGTACCAAAAATGGGCCCCGTTGGGAAGCACGGTGTTGCAGTATCGGCGGAGCCAGTCGGCGTGCGAGACGCAGTCATAGCCGGATGCCAAAAAACCGCTGGCCGTTATTCCGAGAGAGCTCCCGTTGTGCCGCGCCGATTATCATTCGGCGGTACAGGCGGTTCGTTTGGCGGTGCTGGTTCAGGGGGCCGGCCCAGTAGCTCAAAATTGCGTGGCGAGAAAGCTGAAGGTCCATTTCCGGTTCCCAGGATAGACGGCGGGATAGTCCTGTCCAGAGCGTCTCGTACATCACTGCGATGACGCCACCTCGACCTCGAACCGATTGGTGTCCGGTAATTTTTTCCACTTCGAGTCGTTGAAGAGGGATCCAAACGGCGTCCTGGGTGACGTGGTACGGGGGAGATATCTTGGGAGAAGTTGTTGAGCACGTATTGCGTCCACCCCGCTGGCAAATACTTCGGCATGTCGCCACGGTCGTGGGAGTTGGCACAGGGCTTGCAGCGTTGAACTGATACACGCCGGCGAGCATCCGCGCCGGGCATATCGGAAGGAAGATCCAAATACAGGGAGTTTTGCCCCAAGAGGAGATCCGTCCGGGGTGTCTGCTGAGGAGCAGGGGCCAACTACGAGGACTTTGTAGGGGCCCGTCCAGTTGAGGGAGAGTTTGGCCTTGAGGACCTTGGCGTCCGTGTCGGGTTTCGCGCCCAGGCGGATGATGGCCGCCGTATTGTACACCCACGCCCAGCCGCCAACGTCAAATCTGGGGACCGGACGCAGAGCGTCGGGGAGGGCGGAGTTGCGGCGGTTCAGGCGGGCAACAGTGAGGCCGTGGTGTTCGCGAACGATATCGTATGCGCGCTGCTGGCGGCCCGTCGCCAGGTTGCAATAGGCGAGGTGGTCGCGAGCCAAGCTCTGCTGGCCGGCGACTCCAGCACGCTCGAAAATGGTGAGAGGGAGGCGTGGCAGCCGACCCATATGGATCTCGTTGGGAGCCAAAGCCGTGGCGGCGCTGACCGAATTGTTGTACGCAAATTCGACATGAGGGAGGTGTTCATCCCAGTTGTTCTGGAGCTCGTTGACGAGCATTGCCAGCATCTGGGCCATAGTGTGGTTCACACGTTCCACCCCACTGTTGCCGTTGGGGTGGTAGGAGCTGGTGGAAATTTTGCGAAGCCCGAAAAGTTGATATACGGCGTGCGAAAGCTTGGAGTAGAACTGGAGGCCGTCGTCCGAGAGAATGCTGTGCGGGCACCCCCAGAGAGGAATATACCGGTTGATGAGAATGTTAGCCGTGCCCTCAGCGGTGAACTCTGCCGCAGTGACGGCGTACATGTCGGCTCGGCGGCTGAAACGATCAGTGAAAAACAAGATGTAGGTATTTCCTGGAGGGGTCACCGGGGGAGGGCCGAAATAGTCGATGCTGACGGCGATGCCGGGCCCTTCTGGCAAAAGCAACGTGATGATGGGCCACCGGACCGTCTGCCGCAACGTTTTCCGTGCTAGGCACTTCAAGCAGTTAGTTGCGTAACCACCGCCGGGTGCAGATGCTCATACCCATCCACCAGTAGAACCGTTCGAACATACGTAGGGTGCGCGCGATTCCTAGGTGGCAGGAAGCCGTGGAATGGCTAGCCTGCATGACCCAGGGGCGCGTGAGCAGCACCACATAAAAATGCGAACAGGCTCGTCGTTCAATCAACAGGCCGTACGACCCACCGGGCGTTGCGTGTCTGGCGCAAGCGGGGGGGGGGGCGGGTGTCGGACGAGTAGAACGGTGCCCGCGTCGGTGGTGTGCAAAGGGAGGGCGCTGGTGGGAAGGGAAACACGACAAAAAGCCGGCTGGCAAAACTTTTGCCCGGCCAAGGGCTATGTAGCGCATGGTGGCGTTGCACGCGGGCTCGGCCTGTTGTTCCCGAGCCCAATCGGTGTGCGAATAGCGCGCTGCAGAATCACCGAACTGAAATTCGGCAGCTGCGCCGAGGGCGCCCAAGTCGGTCGCGGTGACGGGCGGTGCGTCAGTTGGTGGCGGAAGCATCCCTGGACAGGTTTGCCTATTAAGTCGGTACTCGTTGGTGCTCACGTGTGTTGTTTGCTTGAAGATATAAGAAGATCAGCTTTAGTCCTTTCGTGCACGTTGTATACCCGCAGTATCGCTGGAATGCCATGGTTAGTGTTTTACGAATACACCATCAGTACTGCTCACGGTATACCCACAGTAGAATAGGCTATGGGTTTGTTCATCTTCTCAAAATCAGTTTTCGGGCGAGAGGCAAAAGCGCGCTCCTTGCGGTCAAGTGGATGAGCCTGCTGAGGAAACGCACAGGGCGCACCACTAGACTATCGCAGCTTGAGTTCGTCTCATGGTATCATACCATGGGTCGTCGGTTTGCCCTATACTATGATACTGCTGTGTACTTACCAGGCGACTTTTTATTGAAATAAATCAGTTTTTGCGTGAGGAATCTCAGAAAAACTAAGACACCATATAGTAACCCTATTCCGCTCTGACCCAAAATAGAAGGACGGTTTAGATTGAACGTTTATATGCGAAACTGTCCCTATATTTCGGGTCAGAATGGTGGAGCATTATTATTAGCACGCCTCGTAAGGGTACAACAAACACACGGATGATGGCGTTCCTATCGACACTGGGTGGCTCAGCCCCTGGGTCGACCCTTTTAGAACCGCAGTCCCCTTTTGGGGACATGATCCTCAGAATGTAGGTGGATTTGGTTCGTACGAGCCCCCGGCGGTCAGGAAAAAAAAAAAAATGATGCGTACACCCCTATCTAAAAAAATACGTTTTTTTTTTTTTTGTTTCGGGAGCTGAACAATCAAGGCGGCTGTCGTTGCAGAGGTGGTATGGTGGTGCGGGAGCACTACGTTCGGCTGATTGCCACCAAAAACCGACACGTTGTCCAAAAGAGAATAGTAAGCCCACATACACGCCCCTCTTGTAGTTTCGTACGTACGTAGGAAAGACCGTTTAGAGTCTCCTCCTTGTTCAGCACACGCACCACACAGACTCCTGGCAGTAGTAAATGTCTATATACCAGGTACCTGGTATACCTCTGCCCAACCGTTTTTATACGTGTATGGAAAAGGGTGCCCGACAAACACAGAAAACGACCCACCATGGTACACTTCTTTCAAGCGCCGCAACGAAAGACAGATGAAAAGCAAACCAGTGCGTTGGGATCAATGGACGAAACTACAAGAAAAAACCGACTTTTCCTTTTCATGTTTGTATTTTACTCGGTTTCAGTATACCCCCCCCTGTCTGGGAACACTCTCGAAAGTGGGTAGTGCGGTGTCGTGAAACATTTTTTCGTGGGCCCCTGCTCTTTGTCACAGCATTTGCCGCTGCCCACGTCTCTCGCTCGACTCCCACGGGCAGATCATACGCAGCCCGGTACCGCTTGCACGATACCGCGATATGGCATCACAGTATCAAGCAGCATAGATCCTCGATCCCCACTTTTTGCTCCGTTACATATGTTCATGCTCTCCTTCCCCACCCCCCCGACCCCCTATGCTGGCCGCCCCTAAGCGTTCCGCGAAAAAACATCTATCCCTCCACATCATCATATTTTCTTTTTGCGAAAGTGGTCCGATATACCGAAAATACCAAAAAAAAATGTAGAACCAGAATCCCATCTGCTCTTCGTACAAAGCGCTCTCGCATCACATCCATCCACCCCCAACCCCCGCCCCACGTCAAGCATGACAACGACAACAACAAAAATACACGGGGATCGTCAACCCCCCGCCCCTCCCCATCTTCCTACAAGCACCGCAGCAAAGCCACTCACGCCTCATATCCATGATCAGCGAGGTCACGAGCAAGCCATGCTGAGTTGCGATGCGTTGCGTAGCGAATTGCGCTTCGTTCTATTTTCGTTGCCTCGACTCCTACCCCCCCCCCCCCGCCGCACCCCTTACATTCACACCTTCCAGCTGACTCGCAAGAGGATGTACAGGGAATGACACCTACCCGGTGCCGGCAAACAAGTGTTTGCTGTATATTGATGTCTACCCCCTCCCTCCCTCTCTCCTTCCCCCCCCCCCCCCCCCCCCCCTACCTCGCCAGACACCTCACGTGTTGCTTCGCGTTTTGGTACAAACAATGCCTGCCTGCCTGGGGGCAAAACCCGACGTGCTCGGTCCCGCCAATGTAGGGATGCGAGGGTCTATGGTCATACGACTGCGGCCATGCTTTACGTTGAGTACACCCCACCCCCTCCGTGCCAAAGGTGAAGGGCGTTCTCATGTTCAAACCCGAGCTGTAGACGCACTAAAACGAGACGTCATGACATGATACCCCCCCCCCCCCCCCCCCCCCCCCGTCTCCCTCCCAAAAACACGCCTACCTCGATTCCCATGAAATACGCCAAAAAAAAATATCGATATTTCATGTGTTGCCTGCTGTTTTGGACGACTAAACGAAAACGGCAAGAAATCCTTTCGACCGATAAAAAAACGAAAAAAAATGAGACAAAATATCCTCCTATAATAGTAACAGAATACGTCCGACGCTACGTATTCTATTATTCATATCGTACTTCGTCACAATGTTCGTGGTTGACGTTTGCACTGCACGTTGTCAGATGGCCGACAAAAAAAGCGCACCACCCTGGGTGATGAGGCAGAGCACACCCCCTCGGAAGGATCTCAAAGCTTCCTTCTCGACAACACGGAGAGTGCAAACATAAAAGCGATGCGTCTATGGACATCAGATCTTGACAAGATCCCCCAAAGCCGCGATTTTTTGTCAGGTACGCCTTTGGTTCCCCCCCCCCCCCCGCCCCTGATTTTGGAGGAAGTCGTCTCTGAAATCCATCCCAGCGGGGGGTGGGTGTTATGTCATCACCCGTGCGTCGAGTAGAAAAGCATCATACCCTACGAAGGTAGTGGTACTGTTTTCGACAAAAAAAACAAAAGGCGACACTAAGCTAACCCGTTAGACACGTGCTCGAGATATCGTCCTGTTGCCGCTGACTGCTAGATAGCTGGTAGCATGCAGGAGAGTCATGGGGGTGTATGTCTTTTCCAGAGGGATTTGCAGAACCCATGCGAACCATGTATCACTAACGCAGCTTCCAAAGCTGCGAGATAGTACCGACACCTCGCCGGCTGACGTGTACAAGCATACGGCAGACGTTTTTGGGAATAGTAATATACATAGAACAACCACAAAACGAACAAAAAAACAAGACAAAAAGCGAAGATATGCAATCCAAATCCTAGTACTAATACTGTATACAGCAGTGGTCCTAGGCCCCTCTATTGTGCCGGCATGATATGCGCCAGCCAAAAATACCGGCACTATATATAGCGGCAACCAACCGGCACTAGTTACTCCGCACACTTGGGAAATCCCATCTTCGCCAAGCGATTCCACAAGCACTACAAGCATAGCGGGCAACCGGCACCGGCACTCACAGGGACCACTACTGTCTGTATCACACTCTGCTGAACGAGCATCACCCCCCACAGGCACGCGCTAATTGCGAGCGAGCTCCTGGAGCAGCAGCTGCATCGCTTTCAGCGACCTCGCCGAGCGCCCCCCCCCCGCGCCCCCGCCTCCCCCGCTCGCAGCCGACTTCGCCTCAGTCGCCGCCTTCCGTACCAATATGTCCCTCAAGCCCTCTAGGCGCGGGGCGTGTTTTTGCGATCGACACGCCTCCTGCAAAAATGCGATGCGAGATTACACAGCAAAACGCGGCAGCGCGGGGTAGGCCAACAACGGGGGGCCGAACGTCAAACAGGGATGGGAGACGCCGAAAGCGACGAAAGAAAAGGGCGCGACGAGGTTAGCTATACGTACAGTAAAAAAGATACCTGGTAAGTGTGTAAACAACGAGCAACCAAAACATATACCTGGTATGGAATTAGTATTACATCGTTTGCCTTTCGACAATGTGCGCCTGAGTTTCAACGTTTTCGCTTGTTCGTTTGTTCGTTCAGTTTTTTCTTCCCACCCCACCGATTATCTTCGCCGTCATTTTCTCTCGAATATCTACTGTAGTATTACAGGGGACCATAGTAAATAGGACCTACTGTATACACAAAAACCCTATATATTTCCCTATTTTTACTAACAACATTTGGTCCTATTTACTACGGCCCCCCGTAATAGTACCTCAGATCCGGGGTCACACAGCAGGCTCTTCACCCTACCCCTTTCGCTACTACAGCACCGCGTTTCGTGTCTTGTATATTCATCGCGACAAGGCTGCATTCCTTTCTCTCCTCGTTAACTCGCATCGAATCGTGCCTTCATCTTTCACCATTAAGTAATCCAACAAATAAAAAATGAGCAAACGAAAAAAGAAGCAGTAGTGCGTACGTTACGTCTCGACGAGGTGCTCCTCCTACCCCCTACCCCTCCCCCCCGGGCACGGTGTCCGGCGGATACCAATGTGCCTTAGCCAATGAAGGTACAAGGAGTTTGTCCCCATAACGGGACTGCGATTTGCCCTAAAAGGTTAGCCCCTTACTTTTCAACCATTTTAGTACTGCAGTCCCGTTTTGGGGACAAATCACTCAAAAACTGACTGGTTTGTCCCCAAAACGGGACTGAAGTTTTGCCCTAAAAAGTTAGCCCCTTGCTTTTCAGCCATTTTATTACTGCAGTCCCGTTTCGGGGACAAATCACTCAAAAACTGACTGGTTTGTCCCCAAAACGAGACCGCAGTTTTTTTTTGCCCTAAAAGGGCTACCCCTTCAAGACCGCACGCCCGTTTCGGGAGCAAGCTACGAGTATGAACACCTCGAAATGCTAGACGGAGGTCATATGCTACTGTACGGCAGTGCTGTACTACCGCGGTGTAAAAGGATCAATCCCTCGGGGGCCCACGACAATAGGCAGGGGGGATAATGTAAGGGGCCTGCAAAAAAATCGGCAGGAAAAACATAAGTTGAGGTCACGAACCGTCGCGCTCTGTGAGACGAATACGGCGCAAGATAATTTCAGACCCGGTTTCCTCCAAAACATGCCGTAAGGGGAGGCAGGCACACGCAATCGAAAATGGTGGCTTTTGGAATGGTTTTTTTTTCGTCGAGAAGGTTGCATAATAGACGCATCATCCCTGGTCGTCCTCAGTACGCCCTCCCCGTCGACGAGTAACCCAGCTTCGAAAGTCGTCCGAGGGGGTGTGTTTACGTTTGTGATACGCTGTGCTCGAGACTTGGTCGGGGGATATCTGACGGTTTCATATGTATTATGAGGTTTCGCCGTATTGTGTCTAGGCATTATTTGGTATGCTTGGGAGTCTGCTGGTATATGGGCATGGCTCGCCTTGCGGGGAAGTCGCGATGTTAAGATGCGACCCGGGATTTGATGCTAAGATACTCCCCGTATACATGTGAAGGTAGAGCGTGACGATTAGGTACGGCTTATTCCTGTGTGGTGTATGCGGCGGGACCTCTGACGTCAATATATTGGCTAGCCTGGTCTGAATGTTTTACATCGGAGCCTTGGACAATCAGGTACTCCTGTGCTTCCTTGGATGTGTTCGGGTAGTGACATGGTGGTGTAACATATATCTGCCGCTCTTCCTATTTATAGACGATCTTGGCGTAGACCGCGGGTGCAACACGTCGACGTCTCCGACAGCTACACGTACACAAACATGTCATACTTCGTGTTACCAGCATACGGTAGCGTGAGAGCCCCACTCAGAACGGGCAAGAGAAGGACAATGCTGCGCCCGTGTCCTATTTAACTCCTCCTTTCTCTTGTAGTTGGGACATGAACTATTCACCCTTTTAGTACTGCACTGTACATGTACCCAAGTTTGGCTCTAATTCCAAGCAAAATGTCCCCACAATGAAAGTGCAGTCCTTAAGGTCTAAAGGGTTTAATACTGCCTTCCGCCAATCAGGCAGCGCCCGATACTGTAATTGCCAAGTTTTCTCGTTTTTTTTTTTCCCTATAACGCCCCAAGAGGGTCACTACTGTA
Source organism: Nereocystis luetkeana (assembly GCA_031213475.1). NCBI lineage: Eukaryota > Phaeophyceae > Laminariales > Laminariaceae > Nereocystis > Nereocystis luetkeana. Next base: position 4,661,758 of record JARUPZ010000011.1, on the reverse strand, counting down.
CGCCGCGAATGATTTGTAACCCCTTTAGTACTGCAGTCCTGCTTTGGGGACAAACCACTCGAATTTTAAGTAGTTTGTCCTTAAAACGGGACTGCAGCCCTAAAAGGGTTAAAACATGCGTGCCACCGTTATCTCTCTCTCTCTCTTCGAGAAAAACAACGTAGACGCACACGGTAGGTACCTCTTGAAGGCAGCAGAGGCACATGCATATCTTCACACCGCACACATACGGGGGTCGTCGTTTCTGTCTTCTCGCGCCTTCCGCACCAACACGTACTGAATAAACTTTATGCTCGCCTTTCTTTGCTCGTGCGGCAAGCCAAAACAATGCTCATGGCCGCCGGGACAAAAAACTACCCTTCCACCCCAAAAAAATCAAACGAGCGGGCAAGGAACGAAGACGAAAGAACCGAGGCATGACAGTCAAAACACAAAACGAAAAGCAGAGTAAAAAAACAACCAAATAGCAAGAAGAAAAACAACCGGATGATGAAATGATCAAACTCCCAGCTGGACCTTAATTTATCTCGTATCTGGTGCGGGCACCAGACACTGATAACTCGAGCAATACCTGGTGCTGACAATTATCGCGTACACAAGTAGCATGTCACGGTACGCAACACCGTGCACAAAGCGCGTCAAACAGCATCATGCACGTCCCCGCGTACCTTGGTCGGCCTGTGGGCGGCCACGAGCTGCTGCAGGAGGCGCACCGTGGGCAGGAACACCTCAGATCGCTCGCGATACATCTGACACGAGAGCAAGGGGAGGGGTGAAGGTGAAGGGCAACCAACGCGTTGCAGCGGCGACAACAAAAACATCAGGACCCGCAGCTGGGGCAACAACACCATCAACTAAAAACATTAGCAACAGAGCCAGGACAGGCATCAGTCAGCAGAGCGCCGACATCAGAGCCACCGCTCGCGGAGAAAACCCCCCCAGCAACGCACGCGATCACGGGGCGACGGCGACAGCCACTCTTCTACACTATTACGGGGGACCATAGTTAATAGGACCTACGGTATACATAAAAACCTATATATTTGACAATTTTTACGAACAATATTTGGTCCTATTAACTATGGTCCCCCGTAATAGTCCGGTTCGTTAGGTTCCCGGTTAACCCTCTGCGGATGCGTACACCAAACACGCCAAGTACCCCACACAAAAAAAAAATACCCAGCTACATACATGCACCTCTGACAACATGCATGGTAATCAGAGCCGAAAGTTGGTGTGTACACATACAGGAATACCTAGCTTTAACCCTTTTAGAACCGCAGTCCCGTTTTGGGGACAAACCAGCCAAATTTCAAGTAGTTTCTCCCCAAAACGGGACTGCGGTTCTGAAGGGGTTAAGGCCCGTCGTTGGTCCTGATTACGAATAAATAATGTCCCTCGTGACATGTATCATTTCGGGGGGGGGGGCAGTGCCGGTATGGCCCCTCTATAGTGCCGGCATTATGCGCGCCAGCCAACAATACTGACACCATATAAAGCGGCAACCGGCGCTGCTACTCCGCGAGCTATTTCACCACTCAGGTGAATCCCGTCTGTGATATAAGTGATTACACACTGGCACTATAACGGGGGACCATACTAAATAGGACCTACAGTACACACAAAAACCTATATATTTCCCTATTTTCCCAACACAATTTGGTCCTATTTACTATAGCCCCCCGCAATAGTACCTGCAAAAGGTCGACGAAGGTGTCGGCGGCCACGGGCGGTGCCGCTAGCAGCGCGGGTAGGTTTTCCCCCCTCTGGGCGATGTTGCGGAGGGTAGTGATCGCGTACCTGTCATAGAAACAGCCAAAAAGCGAACAAACGCGAAAAACACAAATGTGCGACCGAGATAGCACAAGCACAAGCAGCAACACACATGAGCAAACAAACGAGCGTACGCGCAAAGAAAACAACATACAACCCGAAAAACAAACAACAAATAAAACTTGAGCAGCCTCGCAGCATCACGGCGGCAGCAGCAGCAGCGGGAATATATTCAACCCAAAATAGAGTCACGACGACGGCAACCTTAGCATGCGGTCAAGCAGACTTTTTCTAGGAATAAAACCATTTTTGTTTCAATGACCGATTGCCCCGTTCGGAAACGCGAAATCAGGAGGAGGACGGGGATGTGGCTACCTGGTACATGGAATTTCGAGCCCACCGCACACCCACGAAAAACAAGAACGCCTGAACGAAACACGCAACCGAACAAACAAATACACAACGAAACATACGAGGTATCATATGCCTGGTATACAAACACAAATACGGAAACAAACACGAATTGATGACCACACAGCAGCGACACCGAAAAACAAAACAAAATTGACATCGAAAATAACCACTGCCGTTGCGACATACTCCGAAGTACATAAGCACCAATCGCAGAAAAAGACACACGAACCAAAAAACAAACAAAAAACTCACAGCTGACGTATTTGTAAATCAAAAACAAAACATAAATACACACACACGGAATACTCCACTCACTTGAGAATCTTCTGGTGCGGGGGGCTGCGGTTAAGCCCGCGCATTAGGTCGTACAGCACCTGGGGGCACCTGGACGCCGCCATCACCTCGCAGCAGACTTTAGAATACCTCGACGTCAACTCTGGGTGGGCGGCAAGGGCGAGCGGGCGGGTTGAGCGGGGGGAAGGGGTGTAAAAATTACGGCGACACCGCCGTGACGCGGCTTCCTTGTCTCCATCCCGTCTACTTCGTGCCAGACACGATACTATATTACCCCTATTACGGGGGACCATAGTTAATAGGACCAAACATGGTCAGTAAAAATGGTCAAATATATAGGTTTTTATGTATACCATAGGTCCTATTAACTATGGCCCCCCGTAATAGTTCTCCAACTCCATCTCTTTCGCATCCGAGACTCGGGGGGTTACGTAGCGGGCACTCCCCCCCCATCCCCCCTACGGCGAGGCAAACCGTCATTTCTGCCTTGCGGCATGCGGTATAACACAGTCAGAGACGCGATATCACGTACCTAGAACCAGGCACGAACAGTGTACGACAGCACCCAAGAAAATCATACCCTGGCACCAGATACTGTAGTTTCACTCTGAAATTTGAGAGTTACAACCTGCCTCACAAAAAAACTTCAGGCCTCGCACATAGCCCAAAATCAGTGTGGCCGGTGCCACTTCTTTATTGCCCCCCAGTCTAGGATCTCACGGGAGCATAACCTGCCGGTGTGGCCTAAACCCTTTTAAAGCAAGTCATGAGGACAAAATCACTAATATTCTACAGTAGGTGGAGCTGCTCACCGAAAACGGGACTGCAAGTTTCGCCCGAGAAGGGTTGCTGAGCAGTAACATAGAAAAATAATAAAAAAAAACAAAAAAATCGAAACTGCCCATACAAATCGAGGACTACAGCAACGGACATTTGCGTGATCGGGGAACACGATACAAATCGACGTCCGGGGTTACAACCCGAAAGGAGTCGTCGTGCGGGACGGGCGCGACACGGTCCTACAAGGCTACAGTACCCTTCGCCGCTTACGCAGCCTGTAGACTGTTGTAATGCACCTGGTATATATATGCCACTCTGACCGAAAACATAACCCCCATTTGGACTCTGAGACCGATATCAAACGGTGTTTATATTTCAGGTCGGAGTGGTATATATTATATATATACCAGGTATTGTTGTTTCGGTGGTTATGTCGCGGTTCCAAAGGGAACGATTGAGCAGTGAAAACAAAAAAACAAGAAAAAATCCTAAAACTGCAGTCTATAGACGCAAAGGTACCATTAGAAGGAGGTAACGACAACGGGAAACTACCGCGCCGGACCGAAACATTTACGAAGACAAGATCAATATCGAACAAAAAGCATACATGAGCGTTCATCAAGGAGTAGGGTCAATATATATATATATATATATACACACATAAAAATACCACCATCCCACTTTCCATCTGCAAAATCCAGACATAGGGTGTACAAAAACCAAGTAGACCACACCGGTTAAAAAAAAAAACGCTTTTCGTGAAATTTAAATTCGGCCCAGCCGCTGCTCTGGCTCGTTTCGTATCTTGACCATGGGAAGGAGAGTGTATTCAATCAAGGTCAGCCACTCTCTTTGTCGAGCATCATTCACTCACCGAGGGCGATGCAGGCGCGGATGAGCGACGTCAAATGAGTGCCATGCTCCAGAGCTATCAGCGCATCGTTAACCCTGAACACACAAAAAAAAAAAACGAACGAACGAACAAACAAACGTACAAACAAACAAACGAGGAACAAGGAACCAGAAAAACAAACACGACAGACGAAAACAACGAACAAAAACGAAACAAAACGAAACAAACAAACAAAAAAATAAAGTAGGGCGTGAGGGGAGCGGGGCGCGATGGAGGAGGCGGCGGCGGGGGAGGCCGTGGGACGAGGCGAGGCGAGGCAAGGCGAGGCCGCCGGGGTGAGGCGCAGCGGCGGATCAGAGGTAGGCTCGTAGGCCGCGCGTGCTTGGGATACTCACAAGCGAAAATACACAATCTTACACCCGTTATCCAATCCGTCTTGCTTCTTGGCGCTTGTCGAGACGCCCGCGCGGAGAAGGGGCGTAAAAAATACGGGTAACTTGGGGCGCAGTAATCATACACAGAGAACAGCGGTGAGGGGGAAAAAACGAAGCAAACAAAACAGACAAACAAGCAAACATAAATAAAAAAAAAATGCACAACACTCTGGACGGAATTGAAAGTTTTTTTTAATATCTTTATACTCATGTACAAGCGCTCCTTCTATTAACGCGCAGAGTTGTATATTTTTTTTACGTTTTTGTTTTTTTTAAATCCTCCGGCGGATCGGTAAAAATAAAGCTTGTCCCTTCTAGAACCGCAGTCCGGTTACGGGGGCAAACTAATTAGAATCAGAGTGGTTTGTCCCCGATACGGGACTGCAGCTTCCACGTTTCGAGTTGCATTCAGACGTACACAGCGGTGCACGACGAAAAAACAAAAAGACAAAAACGGCACCACACTCCTAAAAAAAAGTCAAAAACAAAACGAAAAACGATGGGGTGGGCTGTCTGAGCACATTTACCAAAAAAATCTACCGGAAAGTACTTCCCCCCCCCCCCAAAGTTTGTTCTACTCGGGGTTAAATATACCCTACCCCTGTCTGGGTCTCCAAAATGGATGGTGGGGTGTCTCGTATTTTGTTTCTTACGTGCACCGCTGACAGTGTACTATATATACACAATGGTATACTCAACATAGGCGAAAAAAAGCAACACGATAACATGGCCCCAGAGAAAATAAATCAATCCCATCACACCCATTTTCGCAGAAATACCTCAAACGTTCGAATTCCACGGTGGACAGGGCAATTATCAAACAGGGGACAGCAGCAGCAGCAGCAGCAGTAAAGCGACACGCACCTGGTCCCGAGTATCTGGGATGGGTCTGCGCGGGCCCTCGCGTCCGCCGCCGCTATCCTCACCCGGACGCTCGCCATCCTTTTACCCGCCCCTCTCCGTACAGCCGCGCCCCTCGCCGCCGCCTATATTGTTGCAATCGGCGAAAATTAGGTTCAAAACGTGAGAATAAAAACAAACACACACAGGCAGCAGAACCGGGAAGAGGGCTTACGAATCGAACTACCGCTCGGAACGGACATGTAATGACCGTTGTAGATCAACGGTCCTCATCTTCAAGCGTAGAGTGGTAGCACACAAGGGCCCCTCCGGTACCGTACCCCTCATATTCAATATCGTCACCCTAGGGACAGCCCCAAACACCACAAGACAACCACAACCAGTTTCCGACCGAGTTGAAAACGACTTCTGCCTCTCTCTCTCCCTCCCAGCCACACCACCTCTCCACCCAACCCCTCCCTTTCTCACCTCAGTACTCTCTAAAAAACCCCGCTCAATCATGCCCCATTCCATGACCTGGGCGGTGAAAACCCGATGTGCTCCGTCCCGGCTTTCTACAAGGATCAGATGGTCTGTGGTCATACAACTACGGCCATGCATGACATGAGTACCCCCCCCTTCCCCCCCACCCCCCCTCCTGGCTTGCACGCCACGGTGCCCTCCAAACCCCTGCCCCCAATCACCCTCCCGCCCTCTATTGCACGCCTCCATGCTCTCTAAACCCACCCACCCACCCACCCACCTACTTCCTCTACCCCGTATCCACCAAAGCCACCGCCACCACGACCATCGACAACGGCGCTCGCGGGGACAATCACCTGAATCATCGTCGCCGCCTTTTGCTTCGAAAAACGGCGGCCAAGAGCAAGCCAGCGAGCCGCCACCTCCTCACGACCCCGTCTACCCCGGACGACACTCTGCAAAGCGACAACGCCGCGGCGGGCGCCCTGGTAGCGGGCGGTCTCTCGTCTGGCACGCCAGCAAGCCGCGATCGTGCTGCTCGCGTCGCTATGCACGAGGGCCGCGCTGCGCGCGGCGCGGCCGCGAACGACGGCTTGGAGAACGATGGTCCCACGCCTGGGCACGTGGATGTGAATGAGTGCGTGTGTTGTTGGTGGGAGGAGGGGTGTGTGTGTGAGCGGGAATAGGGGATACACAACAAGGGCAACAGCAACAACAGCAAAAACAACGACAGCAATAAAAACGCTACCGCCTACAAGGTCGGCGACAACGATAGTCACAACATCATCATGTCACATCACAGCACAGACGCGATGCGGCCGTCCAATTGACCCATGGTAGAGGCAGGAATAGCGAGCGGTACGCAGAGAGAGTCTTCGGCGTGATCTTTCAAGTCGCGATGTATTTCTTTGTGCGGGGAACCACGTCTATGCTCGGCGTACACCAACACGTAGGTTACACGCACCACACGCACCACTCAAACACACTAGGTTGCCATGGCGGCGACGTATGTGCAGGCCGCGCGAGCCTCTAAACAAGACAAAACTTTACCAATACAGCGACACGACAGACCGGCAAACCACCTGACCACCAGACAGATAGCCGTAGAGATAGCCACACAGAAAAAAAAATAGATCAACAGGAAATCACCAGGAAAACAGATTATTAGACCGAAAGGCCACCGGACCGACGGGCAGACATATCATCAGACCGACAGGCGGAAAGATCACCGGATCGACAGATAGGTGGACAAAGAGTTGTGCAGCCGAACAATGCTACCGGATATACCTCGGTACCGTACCTGGCTCTGGAAAGCTCCGCCGCCGCAAAAACCATCCTCCACCACGCCTGCACCGCCACCGCCGCCGCCACCGCACGCAACACCTCTCGCGCCTCCGTCAGCCTCGCCTCCCTCGCCCGCCAAGCCGCCTGCACCGCAACAGCCGCCGCGACCGTCCTCCCGTGCTCCGCCCGCCCTAGCCACCCCCGTCCGACCGCCTGCAAGGCAACCGCAGCCCTTTCCTCGCGGGCCATCTGCACCTTGGCCGCCGCTACCACAGCAGCTTCCTCCGCTAAACGCACCCTGGTCGCCGCGCCGCGCCAGCGCGCCTGCACCGCCACTGCGGCCACGCAACGCCTGCGGAAACGCGCGGCGGCAATCACCAGCCGCGCAAAAGACCGCAACCGCGCCCCCGCCCCGGAACGAGCAGCGGCGGAAGCCCTCGCGAGAGCGCCCCGCCAGCTCGCCTGGATGGCCAAGGCAGCGGTCTCCCGGCGCCAGAGCGCTTCACGGGCGAGGCGGCCCCTAAACCTGGCTTGAAGAAAGACGGTAGCGGAGAGAAGAGCGGCCGCTTCTCGGGATTCTTCCGCGGCACGAGCAGCAGCGGCGGCGGCGGCGGCGAGGCGAGCGTTCTCGACGCTCAATCGCCAAGACCTACACATAAGCCAAGGCAGAGAAAAAGGGGGGGGTTGGCGGCAACGGCGGGGTCTCAGATGGAGAGAGAAGATACATACCACTCTGTCCCTACACATTAGGAACGTTTGTATTGAATACTGCCCCGAAAAAAAAAACTTTGGTGTTGGAATATTATTGCGGGGGACCATAGTAAATAGGACCAAATATTGTTGGTAAAAACAGTGTAAATAGGACCAGCTATTGTTAGTAAAAATAGCAAAATATATAGGATTTTGTGTGTGAGCACGGCGGGAGTCGAAGCCGAAAAGTTGTTGTCGGATCGATCACGGCAGATGTAGCAGCGTCTTTTTCCCCCTTTTCAACCCGGAGGCTTTCTCCATCCACGCAGACATACTTCTTTTGTGCCAGCATTTTGGTTCCAAGATTGCCGAATAACCCTAACGCCGCCCCTGCCACCCACTTTCCGCGCGAAGCCGAAACAACGAAACCGCACATTCAGATCAGTCCGACACCAAAGACACCAGAATACTACAAAAAACTCCCCACCCCCCCTTCCTTCACCTCTGCACCGTAGTAGCCGCGGCGCTCCTGAGAGCCAGAGCAGCCCTCAACTCCCGCCCACGCCACAGAGCTTGAATCGCGATCGAGGCAACAACCGAGGCCTTCTCCTGCCTCAGCCTCTTCGCCCGGGCAGACGCCGCGGCAGCCCTAGCCACCGACTGTATGCGAACGGCCGCTTCGGAGCGCCGGGACATCTCCACCCTCGCCCGTCTCCCCCGCGCGTGCTTCTGCACCACGGAAGCCGCCGCGGCGGCCGCCACAAGAGCGCGCCGGGCGACCACCCCCCGGACGGCAGCCTGCAGCTTGACGGATGCCGCCCGCCGTGCCGCCACAACCACCGCTGCCGCCACAGCCGCCGCGCGCTCTTCCGCCAATCGGCGCCGTTCCGCTTGCGCTTTTAGAGCCGCCTCTGCGGCCGCTGCCGCCGCCGCTTCCGCAGCGCGACGCTCCCGCAGAAGCCCTGCGCGGGTCCGCACTCCACGAACGAGCGCCTGAATCCCGGCGGCGGCCACTGCCTCCCGCTTGCGGTCAGCGCGAGAGGCCGCGCCCCGCCACAAAGCCTGCACCTCGACGGCGGCAGCGAAGCGACGCCCTTCGCTAGCAAGATCGCGGGCGAGCGAACGGGCAGCCTCCATGCGCCACCACGCCTGTACTCGCGTTGCCTGGAGAACCTCCATGGCGAGCGCTTCCCTCGTTCTCGCGCCCCGCCAGGCGCTCTGGATGGCAAGCGCCACTGAGCGTTTCCCGTGGTACCGAGCGGCCGCGGAATGGCGGCGCCATAAACTCTGGACGACCACGGCAGCCCGGACGTACTCGCGGTACCGGGATACCGCCGCCACCGCCCTCCAACGCGCCTGGATGTCCACAGCACATCTGACCGTCCTGCGGTAGCGGGTGACCGCCATCGCGCCACGCCACCTAGTCTGGATAACCCCAGCCGCGTCAATGCTCCTCCGGTACCGGGCGACAGCGGCAGCGGCTCGCATGCGCGCCTGGATCACCACGACGGCCCTTACGGCCTTGTCGTAGCGCGAGGCTCCCGCGGCTCCCCGCCACCACGCCTGAAGCGTCACCGCGGCGCTAACATTCTCCCAGTACCTCTCCGCCGCAATGGCGCCACGCGCCCACGCCTGGAGACGGACAGCGGCCCTCCTTCGGCGCAAAAAGCACCTCCTCGCGGCACCGGCGCGGGCCCACGCCTGAACGCGTACGGCCGCCCCGCCCACCTTCCGGAACGAGGCCGCCGCCGAAATTCCTCGCGCCCACGCTTGCAGCCGCACAGCCGCCTCCACCCTTGCAGCTTCACGCGTCCGCGCCGCGGATCCCCGCCCCCAAGCCTGCAGCGAAACCACAGCCTCTAGGCGGCGGAGACAGCGTAGGCGGAACCTCCGGGCCTCAAACTTACCGCGAACCAGCGCCTGCAAGCGCGTGGCGGCAGCCTTTTGCCGCGCGAGCCCACGCCTCACCACCATGCCCCTCCACGCAGCCTGAAGAGAAAGCGCGGATCTGAACGCCAGGGCGCGGTGCCTCTGCGCCGCCACCACAACCCGGCCCCACCTCTGCAAGACGCCAGTCGCGCGCAACCGCTCCGCCGCACTAGTCCTCGCCACGTCGCCTCTTACCACAGCCTGTATGAGAGTGGCCGCAGCCTCCCTCCGACGGTGCTCGTTTCGCACCAGGACACCACGGGCCAGCGCTTGAAGGCTCGCCGCGGCGGCGGCCACCACCGCTGCTGCTGCTGCCGCTGCAGCGGCCCGCCGCTCGTTCGACAAAGTCTCCTCCCGCTCGGCAACCTTCCACGCCACCGTCCTGCGTGCCTCGAACATCCTCCACGCCCCCTGCATCACTGCGGCCGCCGCTCTTTCCTGGCGGTAATTTTGTAGCGTCCTGCGCGCCTCAAAAGCTCTCCACGCTCCCTGTACCGCTACGGCCGATGCTCTTTCCTGGCGGTAAGCGTAGAGCGTCCTGCGAGCCTCAAATGCCCTCCACGACCCCTGCATCGTTCCGGCCGCCGCTCGTTTCAGGCGGTAAGCTTCGAGTTCAGCTTGGCCACGTGCCGCGGCTTGGAGACAGACGGCCGCGCGCCGCGCCGACACAAAATTAGCCCTCGCCGTACGGGAACGCCACCAAGCTTGAATGTTCGTGGCAGCGGCATTTTCTCGGGTCGTTTCGAGCTGTTGACACATTGCACCAAGCCGCAAAAACCAACCGAACATACGTACGAGAACATGGTGGGTGGGGGATGAGGGTAGGGAAGATCGGGGGGGGGCGCGCGAAGGGTATGACTTTAACGGGTCGTTGGCGGTACTCTCAGCCTGCCTGTGGGTAAGCCACCACACCATCACAGGGGCGGGCATTGTCAAAATGAAGGAAAGTTTGGAAAAACTATTGATAGGGCATGAGGACACATCGCGGCAGCAGCAGCATCAGGCTGTCACAGCGGTAGGCCTAACAGCGTGATCCCTCCATATCCCAACGTAGGGTGTCCTCGTCGAAAACAATTGCAGCTAAATACACACAAGGCTTGTGATACCACCAAGCTGACTGAAGATATTCCACTGATCACGGCTACGCCAGATAACGAGGAGCATCGACCGGCGACAACTACCACCAATGTCAGTGAACCTTGCCCCCACCCTCAGTCCGATCAATACCCACGCAACTCGCAGCAACATCATTAGTCACCATCAAAAACAGCAGCACCAACAGTAACATCAACAGCGCCAGCAGCATCCGCAACACCAACGGACCGCCAACAACAGCAACATCCCTTCCTCCCCCCTGCCCCCAACAAGAAGCAACAGCACCACCACCAGCAACAATTAAAGGAAGAAACAGCAACAGCGACAACAACACCACCAACGCAAGCGCCAACAACTCACCTGCATCTGACGCTCCTGTCGACGAGCGGCCGCCACCCGCCTCCCGGCCAACCCTCTGGCCAAAGCCTGGATGCGAACCGTCGCGGACACCTGCCACCGCCCGTGATTCGCGGAGGGGAAGTCGCAAAGAAAAAACTATCATACATATTGCATGAACCTGTGCGGTATCACTGACAAGCTCGGTCTTGCCCGAAAAACATGCGCAAATGAAACGGAAAAAACAATGTCGACGCCGATTTTTTTTTCATGCCGCCCCCGCCCCCGAAACCCCAATTCCCCAAGGAGGCGTGTCCCGTGTAGACCTCCTACCGTGTGACACCACCCTCTCGGACGAATTTCCGAGTCATTTTTTGTCTTCTCGGCAACGGAAGGAGAGTGCAAATGCCCGAAGAGATGACCACGTACAGGTAGTTCCTTTCGGTCAAATATGAATGTTTAGGACTGATGGGGAGCCCTCAACCGAGGAGCTACTAGGTCTGGGCACTGGCATAATATGTACTGGTACTAGTGATCTACTGGCAGTATTATTCTACTGATTGAACTAGCCAGTATGTTCGCCGGAACTTTTTCAATCTCAAGTGCGCCCAAGAAACACGCCATATTCTCGTACGGAAACCCACAAAAATCGTTCGGAGAACAGAGAGAGTGAGAGACAGTACACTGCTGCAGCCCAGAATACTTGTTGATTTTGACGACGGTATAATCGCTGCTGACGGAGTCAACCACCGTCCAGCCCTAGGAACTACACGACATTGCTTTTCGATTGACCGATCGTTTTTGAGATAAATACAAAATATATCTATATATCTCTATCTCTATATATATATTTAGACATGACTTAAGCCACGGGAGGGATTTTTCATTGTGAACACGTTATGTTTGCACTATACATTTCTAAAAAACGTCGAATATGGGGGTGGGTTATACAAAGCCCCACAAGCACCCACTCTACCGCACCGTGCGTCGATGCATCTGTGGGAAGAATGCGCACCTCGCACAGGTCTTCGGTTCTCACTCGATGATCTAGGTCTTTCATGGCAGATACTGTAGATCCCTGACCTGTGTGATCTATGTGATCTAGCTCATATTGCCGGGTGGGGACCCGTACATCCTACACGATCTAGCCCGTATTTCTCTGGTTGAATCTGTGACTATGCCGATCCTGCACAGCGTCTCACAGCAGCAGGTGAGGAACCACGGTAAATGATCTATCTAATCTGTAGATGGATAGATGGGTAATTATCGATCATGCTCTGTCCGAGTTGCCAAAGAATCTCGACGACGTCTTTCCAAAACACACGTTACCATTGTTCGTATTCCTTTGGTCTGGAGAAACTCTGCTCGAAAACTTATATCCTACCGCGGGATTGTTGTTTTTCGGGCCTAGACCTCCAGCATCGCACCTGTCCGATCAGAGCCAGGTACCAGCGCCTCTGCAGGCTTCCCCTCACCCACGCTTGCACGGTGCTTGCCGCCGTCTGTAGTACGGATCGTATACCGAACGTGTCCATTGCATGAGCGGAACCGTCATGGTGGTGTCAGGGTGGGACGGGGAGACAGACGAGAGAGAGAGCGAAATTAAGGGATGATATGGGGTGGAGCGGAGGCGGCGGCGTTTTTTTTTTTTTTGCGAACGGAGATATCGCTCACAACCGAGATGTTCACGTGTAAAGAAAGGGGGAAAATACACCACGAAACGATGCAAACCAAAACCAAAAAAGAAAAAAAACTACCGGGTACTGCGGTTGCGGCAGAGAAATATCTGAAAATGAACCCTGATGGAGGCTGAGGCAAAAAAATAGAGAGAAAAAACAGAGAGTGAACGTAGAATAGAGACCGGCCCAGACGATGAAAAAAAGAAAATAATTGAAACAAAGGACAGAGCTAGAGGGACGGAGAAAGACAAAAGACACCGTGTGACGCATATGTCCAGACCTCCTCTTCGTACCTTTTTTCCCTCACACCAATCGTGCCTTCTGTAATGAACACGGCGGTGGGCCTGCAGCTGCACACACAACCCGAGCCTTGCTCGGCACGGTCCGGCATAGGGATCGGCTGGTCTCCATAGTAATGTCTAGACGGTCCTCAGATTTTAGCCCAGGGTGGTACTGTTGGTACTGTTGTTGGAATACCACCACCAAAAAACAACAAAAAAAAATAAAAAAACGATCAACGAAAAAAAAGGCTCAACACAAAGAATACCACTAACCAGCAGCACCAACGACGCCAACGCCAACAAAACCAAGCAACGACACCGATACCGCAACCATAAAAAAACAACAACACCACCAACACCGACACCACCACAAACATCAACACCATCAACCGAAAACATGAAAAAACGCACACACAAACACCCAACACACGCTCACTCACCTCTGCAACCCGCAGCTCCTCCTCACGCTCTTCCCGCTCCTGCCACCTCACCGCCGCTTCCAATCGCCCCATTCGACCACGCCACGCCGCTTGCATGGCGACTGCCGCCGTCTCCTCCCCAAGCCGCCTAAGCCTCTCTCCCGCAGCCACCATCCACCACCGCTGGATAACGCCAGCGGCGAGGTCGGCCCGCTGCCTCTCACTCACGTACACCTGCTGTTCCGGGGGCGCTGCAAAAAAAGGAAACCGCGCGGCGAACCGGAGGGAGCGGGGGGGGGGGGAGTATACTCGATAGGAGATATGTACTCGATCTCATGCATGGCCTTAGTCGAATGACCATAGACATCCCTACAATGCCGGGACGGGAGCATGCCGGGTCTTCCCCGACCAGGCAGACATTGTTTGCACCAAGCGCGAAGCGCCGTGAGGTGTCCGGCGAGTCGCACAAAGGGTGAGCTGCATCCTACTAAAAACCGCTTATGAGGCGGGCTTGCATATGAATGACAGCTTCAATAATTTGATTTATTTTCCGGTGTAGACACTTCCAGAGACAGCAACGGATCTACTACGTTCCTGCCTCTAGGGTTCCTTACCATGAACACTACGTTATACAATCAATTCCCTTGTGCGGAGAAAAGGTTGTTTACCTCGCAAATATGTTCTAACTCGACGACCAGCTGTGTAGAGTGAGGAGGGAGCGGTGGAGGGTAGGTGGAGACGGTGGGGGTAAGTCGTGTTTCTCGGTTGTTTTTCTTCCCGTTTTTTCCCCGACCGAAAACTGACATTTTCCTTTATCGGTTTATTTGCAAAAACAACGACCGAAACCGGCCGACGTTTTTCGTTTGTTTTCTCGGTTTGCCTGTTGTTTTCTTGTTTTTTTCAGGGCTGTTTGCGGGTCATCACCCGACCCGCGGGCCGGTTCAGGAAGTATTCAAAATCTCACGGGTCGGGTCTGGTCGGGTCAAGAGATTTCAGGCCTCGCGGGCCGGGTCAGGTCGGGTCGAGACCTTTTCGAGCCTCACGGATCGGGCCGGTTTGGGTCAAGACTTTTTCAAATTTCACGGGTCGGATCAATAAGCGATGAAATCCTATGGAAAACTCCCGGGGTCGGGTCAGGTCAGAAACTGCGAGAAACCGTTCACTCGCGGTACTGGCTACTTTTGTTTCTGCGGGTCGGACCCGCGCATCCGGCCCGCGGACCCAACACTCTAAACATCCCGCTTTAGAATTAAAGACCTTTCTCGTACCGACGCTGAAAACCACTCCTGTGGTATCATAATCAAACATTAAAACACCTTAAAATGTATATTCGCATGTCGGCATCCATCCATACCCACTGCAACCAATCCCCATATCACGGTGGGGTACACTACTGAAGATAAAACTGTTTTCAAAGCGTCGACCCACGGGCCAGATCCGCGGGTCGAAGTATATGGCCTCGCGGGTTGAGGTGACCCGGCCCGCGACAGAATCGTGTCTCACAGATCAATCAGAATCGGGCGGATCGGCTCGAACCGGGTCAGGAGGTGTCCAAAATATGACGGGTCAGGGCGGGTCAGGACGGATCGGGTCAAGAGGTTTTCAATTTCGCGGGTGGGGTTGGATCAGGAGACTTCCAAATTCTCGCGGGTCCGACCCAACCTGACCCAATGAAGCTTGCCCTGACCCGCGAACAGCCTCTTTTTGTTTCGGTTTCAATTTGCTCAAGTGAAACCGACCGAAACCGACGGAGCCATTTTTCAATATAGGTTCACAACACTGGGTACGGAGGGTTAAGGTAGGGGGCGGGTGTACTCGATAGGAGATATGTACTCGATCTCATGCATGGCCGTAGCCGTATGACCATAGACCCTAACGTCCCTACAATGCCGGGACGGAGCATGTCGGGTTTTCACCGACCACGCAGGGGAGGGAGGGGGGGTAATGGACGCGGTTGTCAGCCCCCAACGGGGGAGCGGTTGGTTAGCCGCATAATGAGACAGACAGCAACACGAGCCAACACAACACAGCATGACACGATAAGACCCCAAGTCCACTCTCTCATGGGACGCCGCCTCAGATGACGAGCTGCATACCTATATAGCTTTAAAAAAACCGATGTGAATTTGCATCGGGGCTCATCTTCTCAAAGTCGGAAAATTGGGTTGAGGTTTTCAGATCCCACACTATAATCAAGTGAGGACCCGCAGAAAAAATAGTTGCTGCCCATTCAGCGGGAAGCCTCCCTACAGGGTGAAAACCCCACGTGCTCCGTCCCCGCACTATAGGGAGGTGAGGGTCTATGGCAACACAAGTACGAGCTAGGCATAACATGAGAACACCCGCCCCCCCGAAAAAACGATCGCTATCCTAGGAGATAGATGGCGGGCACAGGCGGCGAAACAGGAAGGGGACAAGCTTAGCAAAAATATTTCCATGTAATGTACTCGTATGGATAAACCGGAATGAGCGCGCAACTGTTAGAGGTGTCTTTACTAGAAGTAAGAACGGTGCTCCGTCTTGAAAGGGACTCGTGGTCAAGGGTCAAAAGACTAAGGCAAGCAGCGACTGAGTACACCTTCCCCCCCCCCCCGCCCCCTTACCCCCTCGCCCCTGCCCCCAATCCATAACCCCCCCGCCAGCACCACCCACCGCCACCAGGGCTATCAAACCACACCAACACCACACCACACCGAACAGCACCGCACTCACCTAGCCCCTGCCCCCTACTACGCGGCAGCGGCGTCACCGGCGCAAGCCCGCCCCCCTCCCCTCCCACCGCGGCGGCAGCAGCTGCGGCCCGGTCGGCAGCAGCCTTCGCCCGAGCCAGCGCCTTAGCCTCTCGGGCGCGCCCGACGAGGTCTCCCCGGCCAGTCCTCTCCAGGAAAGCGCGGTAGGAGCGCTGGAGGAGAATGGTTGAGCGGATCTCGGCGCTGGACTCGAGGAGGCGTGCGCAGAGATGCGCCACAACCGTGATAATCGTCTGCGGTGTTGTAGTGATAATACAGAAATGCACAAAAAGAACATGAAAAAAAGTGGGGAAAAAAGTGGGATCGGTGGAGTGTTTGTCAATCGGCGGCGGCGGGTTCCAGCCGAAGGTAACACAAGATGCGTTTCGCGGAAGAGGCGTAGCGGGGGTGATATATGGGGGAAGGCGGGGGGGGGGGGGGGGGGGGGCGGGAACTCATGTCGTGCATGGCTCTAGTCGTACAAACCACAGACCCTCGCATCCCCACAATGCCGGGATGGAGCACGTCGGGTATTCATCGACCAAGGCAGACATTCTTGCACCAAGCGTGAAGCGCCGTGAGGCGTTCGGCGAGTCGCATGAAGGGCGAGAGCGGCATCCTATTGATACTAAGAATCGCTTGTGAGGCGGGCTGTCTAGCATATGGATACCAGAGTCGAATACATTGATGGGGGGGAGGGGGATAACCACCCCCTCTACAACTTGGCTATGTACATTTCGGGGAAACCCTGCTTGGGAGTACACCTTAATCAATTTGACGGTAGTAAATGGTGAAGGGGGTTTCGACTACAGTAGAGGCGGTAATGTAGCGGGGTGGGGAAAAGGGGGGTACTAAAAAATAAGATTGACACCTTCACAACCGCAGCCCTTCTTTCAGGACACTTTACTTGGGATTAGCACAGTCACAATTTCAGCAGTATAAAAAATGGCCAAAGGCGTAAAATAAATCATAACATAAATAGGAAGAGCGCCTGTCTACTGCAGAAAGGAGGGGAGAATGTTCGGAGCGGGGGTACTAGATGCCATGCATGGCCGTAGTCCCATGACCATAGACCCTCGCATCTCTACAATACCGGGACGGATCACGTCGTGTGTTCCATCGGCCAGGCAGACATCGCTAGCACCAAGCGCCAAGCACCGTGAGGTGTTCGGCGAGTAGCGTGAAGGGAGAGCTGCATCCTACTGAGAACCGCTTAGGGGGGGGGGGGGGGGGGTCTAACGAGCTGAGAACGCACGAAGATGGGATGGGCTGGGGCGGGGCGGGAGAAGCCACACCGCAATGCCGGGAGCCTTGGTCCGGCGACACCCTTCCTCCTGCCGACAACGATACCGGTACCTGACGCATGCTGAGGTTTGGGGGTGCACTCGCAATTTTCCGAGGCTGCTCGCTCACTTGGGGGGCTCCGTGCACAGCAGTGCCAGCAGCCCTCTATAGTGCCGGCTGCCCGCTACATATAGTGCCTGTGGAATCGCTTGGCACATACCAGGTATACTACAGAACTAACCAGTGTGGCAGTGCACTTAGAAGCATTGCCGGTTGCCGCACATCACACCGGCACTGCAAAAAGGACCACCACTGCTGTATCACCCACTCAAAAACAGATTGAGAGTTTTTTTTTTTTTACCCTCAAAAATCTTTTCGAGAACTGCAATCCCGTTTGTTGGGGGGACAAAACCACTCAAATTCCCGAGTAGTTTGTCCCCCAGAATGGGGCTGCAGTTTTCCCTAGAGTGGTGAAACAAATCAAAGCAAAGTGATGGTCAAACAAAAAACAAAAGCCACATCTGGAACGTCACAAAGCAGGGAATGAGCAAGTTCCGCAACCAAGAACATCCCACTAATTTTATCACCTTCTCCTCCGGGCGGTCGGTGCTGTCGAACGGCGCCAGCATGGACGGAACGCCTCCCAGCTCCCTGACGCAGTGCCTGGCGAGAGCGACGTTAGCCCTCTCGCCATCCAGCGCCGCCTTGCACTCGGCTTCCGTGGTCTGACCACGGCGCAACACCACGGCCAAGCAAGCAGGCAGGCAGGCAGGCAGGCGGGCAGGCAGAGAAAGCGCAGGAAGTTAAGGGCTACCGTACGCTCGTACCCCCGGGCTCCCGAATGAAGACACAATGGAACGCCCTAGAGGTTGCGGAACGAGTATGCACGCCTGCGACAGATCAGACAGATCATCAATTGGCCACTTGATGATCCAGATATTTCAGGTATGATAGATAGACAGATAGATCCCTGATCTGTATGATCTAGCTCACGTCGCAGCGTGGGAGCCAAACAACCTGCAATATCTAGGGGCATGTTTCCCACGGTAGGCTGGATCTGCACTACTGCTGTACACCAGATATGTATCACTACAGAGCAGCATGGTGGGGTCTACTATTAATAACGGCAGATGATGCACTGCTGTAGAATGTGATATGTTCGACGCGTGCAAGCACGTCAACCAAGTGATGTCCACTCGTCGGGAAGGCTCACAACAACCTCTGGTCACAGAATACAACACCTGTTCTCTGCATAGTATGTGCTACTCGTATGCTGTGTGTGTGGGGGGGGTGCACTCGATACCATGCATGGCCGCAGTCGTATGACCGTAGACCCTCGCATCCCCACAGTGTCGGTACGGAGCACGTCGGGTTTACACCGACCAGGCAGACATTGCGTGCACTACGCTGTGTGGGGGAAGACGTGCTCTTCACCTCCTCCCCCTCTACAGGAAATTAAGCCACTCTAATTTCCATTTGCTTTCTCTGAAACAAAAGTGGGTGAAGCTTCGAACGACGAAATCATCTTTTTTCGGACTGTATACCACGTATTCACGAAATAAAAACACTCTTTTGTAAGCCGTTTCGTCTGCAACAATGTGGACGCAAGTTCGAAGGCAACTGAAATCGCACTACTTGCGTTGCTTGGGTCGAACCACCTAAAACAGTGTCGGGGATAAAATGCGCAGTACGTAGTAAAAAAACATACGGGAGCGGGGAGGGTAGGTTAACCATTGATTCTAGAAAAAGGTTTAGGGTCAATGTCTACGAAACGAACGGGACTGAACCTAGCCCTCACCCTGAGCCAATCGGACCCTATCAACCCATGGTTAGCGTCAGTCCTTTTGTCTCATATATACGGACACAGTTCGTATGCCATACCATCTTCTTGAATACCTGGTACGTGATAAGCTCTACTGTGAGCGGGCGCGGGGCTGGGGCGGACGCTGACCCTCATGCCCGACGCGGAAAAAGCGTCGCACCCGCGGTACAATTAGGACGAGGTTGGAACGCGCAGAAACGATGAAGTTCAGAAAAAAACAAGACTGAAATCACAAGCTCATTCAGGCCCAAAAACATTACGAGACTCTTTTCACTTGATTGGGGACCGCTGTCAACCTCACCCAAAAAAACTGACCCAAGAAGAGAAAAAAACCTACGTACCAGCAGAGGGCTCTAATCTGTAACGCAGTCCTACCGAAGTTGTACAGTTGATCATTAACATCCACACCCCTCTCTTCTACCCACTCACCCAAAGTCCTTCTCTGATCGGTAATCGCAGCGTGGAACAGAGGCGATGACATCGGTCGGTACTGCCTGTACAGTTGACATCTACTGGTGCATTGTTTTGCCATGTATATAGTCTATTTAGGTACACCGCACGAATAACGATGCAGCAAATAACCCGATGGTGGGTGGTTCCTCAGCAACAACAACAAAAAATCGGGATAAATGCTTATGGGTACGAGTACCTACAGCTTCTTCGGCTTTTTGCTTGATTATAGTATAAGAGCTCTACGGTATACTCCGCCCAAAAACTGACCTTGAAAAAAAAACGATGGTCAACCAATCTCATGGCCGAGGCGAGGTACATGTAACGTAAAAAACACACACAATTAATAGTATTGTATCGATAAGGAGGCATGCCTTATTGGGTAGTTTCCTCAGTTGAGGAGGAATGTGTCAGACAGCCACAAATATTACCTCATAAGGCAAAGAGTGTTACATACCCCTACATAGCACGCGTCATACTACCCCCATATCGTAGGAGGCTTCGGTTGGCCGCTAACTCCCTGAGCCGCGTACCCCACCTTCGCGACATCGATCGAGGCCGACCAGTCCTCCAGCTCGCCACTGCCGTCGCCCCCGTTCTCGCCGCCAATCCTGGGCAAGTGCGCGGTAGTTCTCCGGATGGCATCCAGGGACAGAATCTGGAGCCCAAACGGTTAACGCGCGCCAAAACAAAAAATGCCACAAATCAAGAGGACGAGAAGCAAGGGGCTTTCAAGAAAAAGAAAACCAGAGACACCAAACCAAAACCAAAACAAGAAACATGAAAAAAAAAATCAACAAGCAAGCAAACAAGAGACAAGAAACGGGGATACGGAAAACGGAAATAGCAAACGAAAAAAACAAGACGCCCGGAAGGGAAGACGCGACCACATGCACGAGACGAAGGGCTGAGACCAAGAGTAAAGACGAAGAGGTTACGACCTGGTCCCCGCTATATATAGATCCCCAGTATTCCTAGTTCAGGCGATAACCCGACAAATACGTCAAGTTCTCAGACGCCGAACGCAGACGCTAGGATGCGGGATCGAACACGGCAGCGCTAGGATGGACCGCACGGAGCCGACGACGCGACCGCGACCTCGCCGCGTTGGGCAAGCACTCTCCGTACCTCCACCCCCGCTCGATAACCGAGGTGGCCGACACAAACACGTACGCAAACAAACCAAAGAGGCAGGCACACACAAAAGTATCTCACGGCGGCCGCTGGCACCGCACGATCGCAGAACGAGCCAATCCAATCCAAGCCATTCCAAGGAAACAGCACAGAAAGCAAGGCCACGATCGGCCCCTTCCCCTCCACTCCCGCCAACTAAGCCCTCACCCTTGGGTGGTAGTAGTGCAGAAGAAGGCACAGCGCGCGCCCATCCGCAAACGAGGTCGTGAAGTTTCTGACGGGCACACCATACCCATGGCAAACAGCCTGGCACCACCCAAGCAAGGCCGAGAGCAACTCCTTGTCACGCTCGCCCCCCTCCCCCCCCTCCTTACCCCAGCTGGCGCGGATCGCAGCCACATCCGGCATCTTAATCGAGGGGTGCTCCCACCCAGCAACGGCACGTCCCCCCGAGGGCGGCGACACGACCGATACCGGCGAGGCGTTCCGCAGGGGGGACGAAAAATCCCCGTCCCCTCCCGGTCCTACTCCCCCTCCACGTTTTCCAGACACGCCCCCCCTAGGCCTGGCAGGGGAAAACCCCGCCCGGCGCCACTTTCGAGCAGCGTCTACCACTCCCTCGACCTCGCTCGCAAGGGAGTCACGGTCGAGCAGTGCGCAGAAGGAGTAGCGGGCGATGATGGCCCAGAGCAGGCGGAGCGTTGCGTCGCGGTTTCCCTCGACGACATCCTTAGCGGTCACCGTGGCCGCCGCGCTCGGTGCGACGACCCCGTCGCGCTCCAGCCTTTCCAGCGCCTGCTTGGTGTTGAACACTTTCTGCAGCCGGCGGGAGGGGGGGAGGGGGGGGGGGTAAGAGCAGGAGCAGGCGGCGGCAGGGATTGAGACGGAGGGGAAAGTTTACACGCCGAACAGATCACG
Organism: Nereocystis luetkeana; assembly: GCA_031213475.1. Taxonomy (NCBI): domain Eukaryota; class Phaeophyceae; order Laminariales; family Laminariaceae; genus Nereocystis; species Nereocystis luetkeana. The sequence continues at coordinate 4,639,837 of JARUPZ010000011.1, read as the reverse complement.
ATCTATCTATAGATCAGCTAGATCATCTATTAATACTAGATCCTAAGCTTCCGTTATGATAGGTTGTACAGGATCTGCATAGGGCAGCTCTCAACCCAGGAAAAATGTCCTACTGTAGACCATGCAGGTTCTACGCCCCCCACTCGGCAACATGAGCTACATTAGATGATACAGATGATACAGACCAGGAATTTAGCCGCCCTTCACGAGCTAGATCATGACGTAGGTAAGTAGGAATCGATAATATGCTCGCGGCATGAAAAAGCCGGAGAAAGGGGATACGCGTCAGATGCAGTCGGAAAATGCGTGTCAACCGAGAGACGCCATAGAGACGAGGCCAAGACACACCAAAGACATAAAATACAACACACGGAGGCACGCAAGAGATACACAAAACCCCCGGTGGAGCTTCGAGGGATGCTGCTGGTCGTACCAAGACGAGGCAGTCAGTGATAGCCGCTGCGTTAACACATTGGTGGCAACTGCGCGGGTCTAGCGCGATCCACGAGAGTCGACGGGAAGGTAAACCAACCATCACACCAGGTGCTCAACGCCCTTTTCCCTACACACAACGACAACTTTTCATATCAAACCCGCTCGGGACTTCGGTGGGGAAAAAATCAGGGCTTTTCGCGGGTCAGGTCAAACCTCACGGGTCGGGTCGGGTCAGCTGACCCGACCCGACCCGCGATTTTTTTTAGGTATGCTGACTTGACCCGACCCGACCCGCGAAATTTTGAAAGCCTCCTGACCCGACCCGACCCGTGAGATTTGAATATCTCTTGACCCGACCCGACCCGCGAAATTTCGAAACCTCCTGACCCGACCCGATCCGACCCGCCACTTTCCGACTGACCCGTGAGACACGGGGTTCATGCGGGTCGGGTCACCTTGACCGCGAGAGCATTTATCTTGACCCGAAGGTTCGACCCGCGGGTCTGGCCACTTCAAAAAACAATTTAATGTTCATTTTAGTGCCCCGAAGCGATGTATGACCTGGCTGTAGTGGGTATGAATGGATGCGGGCATGCGTATATGAATTTGGCGGTGTTTTAATGTCTGAATTTGATACCAAAGGGGTGTTATGGAGTATTGGTACGAGAGAAGCCTTTGGGTAAGAGAGCGGGAACTTATTCAAGGGCCGGGTCCGTGAGCCGAATGCACGGGTCCGACCCGCGGGTCAGCAAAAAACAACTCGCGGGTCATGCTGGCCCGACCCGCGAGTGACCCGCTTCTCGCGGGTCATGACCTGACCCGACCCGTAAGCTTTGCATCACCTCTTGACCCGACCCGACCAGTGATATTTGAAAAACTCTTGACCCGACCTGACCCGACCCGCGAGCTTTGAAAAAATCTTGACCCGACCCGACCCGACCCGTGAGATTTTGAACACTTCCTGACCCGACCTGACCCGACCCGTGACATTTTGAACATCAAGTGACCCGACCCGCGAAAAGCCCTGGAAAAAATGACCAATCAAAAGTAACGGTTTCAGCACCATTGTGGCCGCTGCGTCATCAAAGGGGTGATAAAATGGTTAGTGTCCGAGTTACCCTTCAAGGGGACGCACACACGACATGGGCGCAACATGACCTCCTACCCGTCCTGCTATATACAATCGCTGTTTCGGTCGTTATCTCGAGGTCCCAGGTGGATTACCTCTTTAAGAACTGCAGTCCCGTTTTGGGGACAAACCACTCAGATTTCAAGTAATCTGTCCCATATTGCGCCTAAAACGGGACCGCGTTCCTAAAAGGGCTAACATCACGATACAAACCATCCTTACGTTTCGGAACATAGTGGTGAAAAGCGCTATCGCCACGGGAACTTGGGCTGCAGCAGCAGGATGTATGGAGCGCTCGTCAAGTTGTGCGCTTGCGTTGGTTCATTCGGAGTATTTTTGGAGAATTGCATACTTCTACACCAGTGTAAATCTCGGTCGGTGGACGCAGATTCGATTTCGATGTCGACCATCACATCAATAGCTCGACAGAGGGCCCTACCTTCTTGGCGACGTCTAGGACGAGAACAACATATTCGCTCGAAGTAATCGCGCCACAAAAAAAGGGCATGGTGCCGAGCGGGTTGGGCGCCAATGCATCGCACAAAAAACGAAGGGAACGCGATATAACGATGGCAACTCGCTGGCACCAAACACTCCTTCTGCTGGGCAGCACCGCGCCGAAACACAGCACAGCACAGAACAGCCAGAACCCCGGACCACACATACATCGCTGAAAACTGCGCGACCCTGCCAACCTCTCCCCTCCCCCTTTTCACCCTCTAACTTCCATTCCCCCCACCCCCCAACCGCTACGCCTTCCGAGGCTGCAAACCCAGCGACGGCAGCGGTATGATAGTTTACACGGCGTAGCGGAAGTAAAAAATACAAAAATCTTTACCTGGAGCCTCGACACAGCGGGAACCCGAAGCCCCATCGCAAGCCCCCACTCTCCCGTCACAACCTCAACCAGCCGCGTTAGCCTCACGCCATCACGAAGGTCGACTGCCAGGTTGGCCACGCGGAAGTCGAACTCGTCTGTTTCCGATAAGCCATCAGCCACAAAAGGTCACATCGGCCGTAGGCGAAGACAGGACGAAAGAGGAGGGCCGGGGGGGGGGGGGGGGGGGGGGTCAAACCGAGTAGGGTCAAGTCAAGTTTCAAGTCAGGTTGCGCTGGAAAAAAAAGAATTCTGTCAGGTCAAGCCACTCTGGATAAAGCGAAGTCAACCAAGTTTCAAGTCAGGTTGCGCTGGAAAAAAAAGAATTCTGTCAGGTCAATCCGCTCTGGATAAAGCGAAGTCAACCAAGTTTCAAGTCAGGTTGCGCTGGAAAAAAAAGAATTCTGTCAGGTCAAGCCACTCTGGATAAAGCGAAATCAACCTACACTAAGTACACCCAAAAACAAGCCCCTAGCCGAGCTATGACCCGGGGTAAAACCCTGTCAAGTCGAGCGAAGCTAGGTGAAGTAAGGCAGGCCAGGCTAGGTCACACGAAAACAACGTCAAGCCGCCAAAGCGCGGCTCCTGCGGCCGAACAGAGTGCAAATAAAAAAAATAAATACATACAGTGAAACACAGGAAAAAACGCGTCAAGAGTCACGAGCGAACGACATCGCAGCAACACAAGCGAGATCGACACCGGACACAAGACAGATGCGAAGGGAAAGGGCACAAAAAACGCGCCGCGGCAAAGACGGAGCTAACCAAAAATAGCACATAAATAGAACTAAAAAGGGGGAACGAAACAGAAAGGCAACGTCGACCCCGCTCCCAACGCACCTCTCCCAACACTCAACATCGTCTTCAAAATAAAAACAAGGAGTAATTCACACAAAGCCAAGTCAGTACCTTCACTCGCCCACACCCATGAAATCATATTTCCGCGTTTTACTTTACCTACGAAAGACTGCTCGTGGAAGACCACGTAGCCCATCTTCTTCAAGTGCCGCACGAAGTTGCCCTCGCCGTGCAGAAACTGGCAGAACACCTTAAGCATTTCCACGCTGGACTTCACCTGTAAGGGTTTCCACAAGAGTACGATGGGCGTTCAGCGGTTACAATGTGTGTGTGCGTTTCACAGCGGGATGGGAAAAGGGCGGTAGATAGTCGGGGTTGGCGGTTCGGCTCGAATTTTATCGAGCATTTGTCCAATGGGTTGAAAAAAACAAACAAACAAACAAACAAACAAAAATATACATTTTTTTCCATTCAAACAAAGCGTCTGTGGTCTCCCCACACGCAGAGCAATATCCAGCACTTTACGGCCTCCGTTGCGTGTCTTGAGCGCTAACTTTCTCAGCGATACATAGGGCGGCGCGGGGGGACGGACGCGCGCCCTGGCTCTACTGTCTTCGCCGACACCATCAACAAAAGTCGTCGCGTTCGTACGTATATACTCCTACACAAACCTCTGCAGCGCATGGCAGCTTTTGATACGTAATAATACTATACCCATCAGCCTCTCCGGCGTGTTATTTCCCCCGCTCCCCGGCGCTGCCATGCAGATGGAAATCCCAATGATCTACACGAGGGGGCGCCCTCTTCTGGCAATGCACTTCTACCAAATACTATTCCGATAATTTCCAATAAAGCTATCCGGCTAAGCATGTACCGATAACTCAACACACACAGCCCGACCACACCGAACAATAAAACATCGAGCATGTTCGCTACCTTTTATGCGACTCGCCGATCACCTCACATTTCGCTTCGCGCTGGGCACAAGCAACGTCTGCCTGGTCGGTGAAAACTCGACGTGCTCCGCCCCGGCATTGTAGGGATGCGCGGATCGTGGTCATATGACAACGGCCCTTCTTCCCCCCCCCCCCCCCCCCTAGAACCATGAGTCTCTTCCCGCATTGCTCCAAAACTGCTCCAAAATCTACCCAATCCTTCCTTGAACGAGATTGCTAGCGAACCGCCGGAGTGCACCCGAAGAGCCGGACACACGGGGTATTGCACAAGAAAAGAAACAGTGCCAGATATACACAAACGACCTAACTCCTCCGACGGCGGTAAGCCCTCCGCACTACGCACGGCATCTTACAGCAGGTTGGAAGCTGTGCGTACTGCCGGGCAACCACACCACACTTCGATCTCACCTCAGCGGTCTTGCGGAAGAGACAAGGGCACGGGTGAAGGACGTTCTCCGTCTGTTTTTTGCGAGGACAACAAAAAAACGACAAGAAATGTGGCAACGTAAATCACGGCCACGGAGCGCCGGAGACGAGGGACGGGAGGCGGGCAACGGGAAGCGGGTCAGAGAGGAACGTACTTGCAGAGCGACATGACTTGGCGACATGGACAAGCCCTCACCCAACCACACCGACAAGACGTCCGCATAAACCACGATACCATCTGTGCCAAGCGATTTCACAGGCCAGGCACAATAGCCGGCACCCGGCACTATAGAGACACCAACTGCTGTACTTTTATCCTCGCATGGATCCATACGTCGTCTGTGTCCCTTTTTCAGTTAGCTTCACCTTAGCACGGTCGAGAAAGAGGACAAGGTACAGGAAATTGACCAAGGCGTGTCGGCCAACGTCTTCATTGTACTCCTTTTCCGATAAGCCGCTCGCCACGCGCCCCTTGAACCCATGCATGGCCTTGATCTCCGGGCACTTCACCAAGCGCTGGGCGAACGAGACGAGTGAACGAGCGAAGCATAGAACGCGCTTAGAAGAGAACAGGGGAGTATGTGAAGACTATCGGGACGCACACGTCGGCGCTACGTACAGCGTAGCAGGACGCAGGAAGGCAACCACGAATAGGAGAAAGGCGTCGTCCTCCTTCCCGCTTCTCATACTTTCTTCCCCCTCTTCCGCCTCCTTCTCCTCTTCTCCACCTCCTCCCTCTCTCCCCCCCTCGCCCAGGACGGAATCAACCCCCTAAGCCGGAAAGCGCATAGCTCCCTAACTCGTTCCCCACACTCCTACCTCTCCCTGTCCCCCCCACTGCCCAGGATGGAATCAATACCCGCAAGCCGGAGAGCGCTCAGCCTCCTACCCCGCCCCCCCCCTCTTTCTTCCCCCCCCCGCCCCTCCCGCTTGCCCAGGATGGCATCATCACCCGCATCCCGGGGAGCGCTTTACGTCACGACCCCCCCCCCCCCTTCCGATACACGAAGACACTTCTGACAACAACAATTTTACACAAGTGCCAATTCGCGCTGTGCGCCGCGCCGCACCTCTGCCACAAAAGACCGAAGGGCTCTGTCCACCCTCCCCCCCTTAAACGACCCTTGAGGCACCGGTACGATCTCTCCGAACACCGTCTCCAGACCAAGCAGCAGCCAGCGTGGCTCGTAGCAGAGCACCTGCGGCAGTTGTGGTGGGGAAGGGCAGGGCCGGGCAGGGGAGGGTAGTGTAGGGGAAGGGTGTGACTTGACGCACGCGGACCTTATCCCGGACCCAGCTGATGCTCAAACAACCGTGCATCCCAATTACAATTTCCAAGTTCGTACTTTTTGCTTTAGTATTTGTCCGCACCTAAACATTCCGAGTAATTAACGTGGCAGGCAGCCACAAAGAGCTTGCAATCATGCACTATCAATGTATACATTATGTACTGTAGCACTATTGCCCAATATACATGTGCATGTAACCACTCGTTGGCGATACAGCAGTAGCAACTAGCACCATGAACACAAGTACAAAACTACTTACGAGATCGATCAGCGCGCTGCTGAGGCCGACATCGGCGTGCAGAACTCGATCCCTCCTTAGCGAGATTATGCCCTCGTTGACCCTCTCCGAAACCGCCTCCGTCACCGCCATCAACTCCGGCGACCGGAACAGACACATCGACTTCATGCGCTGCCTGGCCGCTTTCCTCTGACCATACCAGCATCAATGTTATCACACCGTTATTGACGGTGGGGTTTCGATTTCAAGGATGGCGAAGTCACACGGGGAGAGCAGGGGACATGAGACAGGGGTGGGGAGCAGGAATAAGCCGAAGTTGGCGTTAGCCAATTCCTTTCCAACTACAAAAGTGAATTCTTGGCCACACTCCTTGGAATTAAAGTGGGGAGAGGGTCAACCCCTACACCACCGAAAAAAAAATGCCTCCCGCTATTTCCATAAGCAAACCATTTCGAAAGTCCGCAGGACAACATGAAACGTATATTTGAATGACGACCGACGGATTAATGCTTTACGATAATCGTGGGCTCTACCGGCGCGCGTCTATTTCGACCAGAGGCAAGGGCATAGGAAGAGAGGTGCGCACCCTTGCGTGCCTTCAGCTTGACGTGCATAGCTGCGCCAGGTACGAGTGAGAGGCCTATACTACAGTAGGTCTACTGTTGTGTATGCCCCCTTAACAAAGGCGGAAGTTCTTATGGGCTCAAAATTTCCCAGCCGAGGCAGGCTATACGAGCACAGACTACTTCCTGCCTTGCTTTCAGATGAAAACAGAAAAAAAAATACTTCTATTCGGTCTCCGCCCTCAGGTGTTCAAGGAACCCCACGCTCGGATGCCCCCTCGCCAAAATAAACACTTACTTACCGCGTCTGACCCGCTGAGCGAGTACCAACACCTCAAGCCCCAGGCTGAGTCGACACACAACAGCGAGGCCCACCTGAGACAAGCCTCGGGGGTCGACGTCCAACTCCATTGTCTGCATTAGACGCAACACAACGCCACACAGCACGGCACGCCCCACCACGGCTCACCTCATCCCGCAAGCGACACGTGCCACGCCTAAAGCACCCCTTCAACCCTTTTCAGGACCGCAGTCCCGTTTTGGGGACAAACTACTGAGAATTTGAGTGGTTTGTCTCCCAGAACGGGGCTTCAGTTCTAAAAGGGTTACCGCCGCCCCCCTCGACGACACCCGCGTAACGCCTTTTACAGTAGAACACAACAGCTGCACCGAGAGCAACACCAACTACAACAACACAGCAGCAACACCCTCTGGGCTACAAACCCACCATGGCAACCATCGCCTTCAGCGGGCTGGACGACACGCCTCCGGCCTCTCCTAAAAACTCCTCGTCGTCCTCCTCGTCGTCGCTTGCCCCGTGACGCAGCTGCTCGGCGTCGACCAGGGTGAAGTTGAGCCACTTCGTGAATCCCGCCGCCTGCTTTTCGGCCCAGCCCTTGTCGTGCAGCGCCTTGCGCATCAGGGCGGCCTTTGATTCTCCGCCGGGCCCTCCCCGGGCGTCTCCTTCGACAGAGGCATCCGACTAACGTACGAATGCATACCATGCATGCGTGCGTCACACACACAGCACGTTAAAAAATGCGGCGTAACCGGCGGAGGTGTACGGTCGTGTCAGTCAGGGGGGACATCATTGGGCGTTTTCCGGGGGGGGGGGGAGGGGGGGAGACAGCAGTCAGAACCTAAGATTGACCCCAAAAAGCAAGGCGTCCCCTGAAATTTAGACACCATGGTTGGTCCTTATTCCTAGGTTTCCCAGTAGAAGTGGGCATGTATGCAGGCATGGCCAAGGTGGACCGTCAGTCAGGAAAAAGGCGATCATTGGACGACGTGAGGGGGCTTCAAAATGATTGGAAGGCTGGATTGTAGAATCCGGCTAGACCCTTGCAGCGAGCATCTCACTACAACGTTTCACTTAGACACCGCTTGGCCGACCGCACCGCTACACGCGGTTTATACGATAACGTAATACACCAAGCCTGACATGACATCAAAAACGAAAAAAAACCCGCAACACGCAACGCGCGCGAGAAGGCGGCTAACCCAAGAACACCAGCCCCGGTCGCTTTCTTTACTCGACTGCCTTCTCGGCTGATTGCTCGTTAGCTCACTCTCAATAGCGCGCTCACTTGCGCGCTCGCTTTCCTGTTAACATACGCGACCCGCTCACTTGCTCACTCGCTCGCATGATCGCTCGCTCACCTACAAGCTCGCTTTTCACTCGATTCCGTAGATACTTACTCGATTGGGATCATCCCACCGTAAGGGAGGCGCCTGTTTGCCTTCTTAGGCAATATTTTCCGGTCGGTTGAGCTCTTCGAGGTAAGCAACTACCGGTTAGTGAAATAACTCTACTACAGTAGCATATTTGTTTCAGGACTACGAGCAGCTCGAAAACAAAAAAAATGGTCGGGCTGGGCGACATTTGCTTTCTTCGAAATCATGTTTCGGGTGAGCTATTCATCAGAAAAAAAGGGACCACCCCTATAAAGGTAGGGATGACACCTTTTTGCCTTCTAAGGCAATAGTTTCTGACGGGTTGAGTTTTTCAAGGAAACCAACTATCGGTTCATATGACAGCTTTTACTACTGTTAGTATATTTTTTTCGGGACTAAGAGTAGCGCAATCCTTTTCTTACTCGGGTTGCGCCAACTCTTTCTTTTCCTGTTTTTTTTTTTTTCGGGTGAGACATACGTTCAGAAAATAAGGAACCATCCCCGCGGAAGGGTGAGTCTTTGCATTTGCCTGCTTGATTTCTCGCATGCGTACCGTCGCGCTTACTCTCCTACTCGCTTCCACGAGGGGGCTAGCCGGCGCCCCACAAGCAACGCCAACAAAAAACGCAGCACTCCAAACAAAAAAAAACACGAGGGAATAAAACGCTCGACGCGACGAACCGCCCCCCCCCCCCCCTAAACAAAACCGCGGTAGACCTATATACCCAAGTAGCAGAAAAAACAAACAAACAAAAAAAAAAACGTCGGTGTTCCTCACCTTGGCGCCCTTCGGGGGCAGCTTCAACGAAAGCCTTCGCGACGCCGAATACTTGAGCATCTGCTGGCGCTTGTTGGTGGTGCCCTGAGCGAGGGCAGATACGGAAGAAGGCCCCAGCGACGTCGTCGACGTCGAGGGCAGCCCATTTGAGCTGAGGCTCAGGCGATTCTCCTTGCCGTACACCTATATCCCGCGCGGTAGCACGCGGCAGCGGAAAGACGCACGTCAGGCGCAAAGGGAACACCGGTGAAGCGTAGAGCGAGGGGGGGGGGGGAGGGCGGGGATGGAGTCCAGAGCGGAGCAGGAGGAAGGGAGCGCGGTTTGGAGGGTTGCACACCTCAGGTAGCTCATGATCTATCTATCTGTTACTGTAGGCCATCTAGTTCATCACCTGCCGCTGTAGAGAGGTTGTGCAGGATCTGCATTTATAGCACAGATCCAACCCACGCAATATGCGCTATTAATAGAGATAATGCAGACTTTACGGCTCCCACCGGGCAATATGAGCTACTTGTAGATCATGCAACATCGAGAACATGTCTATCTGACTTGAAAAATCTAGGTGATGACGGGGAACTCGATGCTCTGTCCGAGTTTTGCAGGGTTGGCTTTGTGGTGACAGGGTCGAGTCGCCCGGTCCGACAATGGACGACGCGAAACTGGCGCTTGAATTAAAAAAAAGGCTTGGTGCAAAATCAGGGCGCGAGCTGAATATTTGACAGAAAAACCAAGCACACACGCCTACGACAACCAGGCAGGAGTAAAACGCCGTACCGGGTATGTCCAGATACGTAAAGCCTTCTTTCCCCTCCCCTCCCATCCGTCTAACGTAGCGATAAAACAACAGCAGCGACAAAAACCACTACGTGCCACAGCTACGCACCGGCTGGGCAGACTACCGGCGCGAAACCCCACCGACGCACGTGGCTATAAAAACGGGGTACTATCCGACAACAGCCGAAGCGCGCGAAAAAAACAGAGCGGAAGCGCACAAAAAGAGGAGCGACATCGCTCCCTTTCGCCTAATCCCGCCAACACCACCCTCCCCCTTCATGAGTACACCCCTCCCCCAGCCTCCGTCCAACCACTTCAACCCAAACGCCATATCAAGACAGTGCCAAAAACCCCATCGCCCCCCTCGTCTCCATTCCCCGCCTCACCGAGGTATACGCCCCCCCCCCCCTCGACGCCTCCCGGGATAGAGACCTCCGCCTTCCAACACCACCGCCGCCACTGCCACCGCTGCTGCTGCGGCCGACACTGCCGCCGACGCTGCTTGCCGGCCCCCTTGTGCGCCTCCTTCCTTCGCGCGGTTCCCCCTTCCTTCCCTTGCCGCTGCCGCCGCGACCGCTGGTGTCGACGGCCTCGCCGACCACCGAGACTTGGGCGGGGAAGCGGCCGTCCACCCGGAACGCCAAATTCCCGCGGAACTTTCCGGCGCACTCGGGCCGCCAGGTCACCTGCGCCTCATGAAACTGTCGTTGTTTGTCGTCGTTGTTGATCGTGATTATTTTATAGTTCATGCCCGATGGTGTCGCGAGCCAATTTCGGCCATCGCAGCCATCAGCAACAAACAGTAGCAGAGGCGGGAGCAGCAACGGACAGCGGCAACGAACAGCAGCAGCACCGGCAGCACCAGAATGAGGAAACGCGAGCGGAAGTGGGTGAGTTGATTGCGTGAGCGGAGTCCACACAAAAAAACGACGTGCAAGTCGAAGTGCCGCACCGCATGACGCACGGACGAACTCCTGAGAGTGATATCGGCTGGGGTGGGGTGTCGGTGCTGTCGTTCTCTCTCTCTCTCTGTCTCTTATTCAAGCTTCCCGAAAGATGCAGCCACGATGAAAGAAAATCTAAACCCCACATCAAAACCCCGCAACGTCCTCTCCACCGTGGCACCCGTCGTCGTACCACCACACACATTGACGTAGACAGCAGTGCCTGTTCTCCTCTGCTGCTACGAAGGGAGAGACCAACAAAAAAAACGTTCAAAGTAATTTTCCCAGATTTCTTGAACATTTCCCACCTCTCCCCTAGGAAGTGAGAGCTCGCCGTCGAGGTTAACCTCGATCCCCCCCGCCAGCGGGTGCCTCGGATCGACGCCTACCGTGGTCACCGCCCGCCTGGCGCCCCCGGGAGCTTCGATCCGCAGCATCTTGCTCTTGCCCTCGCCCACCTATACAAATAAATGCCAGCGAAGGACACAGGTCGTTTCGTCGTCGTGCGAGATACATACGCGAATGAAAGTCGTGGGATGCTGAACCACAACATACTGCTGCGCATGTATGTACAAGTACTTATCGAAGGAGAGAGAAGCTTGCTTGGAAACGCGAGATCTTGGGTCGGCTGCTGCCTGCGCGTAGTACAGGATATGGGCGACATCGAACGCGGAGGCGTTTTCTTTTCGAGATCTCAAGCCCGAACTCCGATGTGTTTGAGGAGAAGTGGTTGTTTCGAAAAGTAAAGGTAGCGCCGCTGCTGTGCTCGCCGATGCGAGAGCAATGACCAAACGGTCCGGCCAGGAACGCGCCCGTGGGCCTAGGAAGCGAATCCATCAACACAGGTACTCGAGCCAAAGCTGGAGATGTAGCAAGGGCTAGAGGGTTGCTATAGGTTTTTGTTGTACTGGAGGGAGGACATACCGAGGTAAGGCGGTACGAGGCCTGAAAGTCTATTGATCAATGATGCAATCCATTGGAGACGCCGGCGCGGGTCCTTGGCTGACCGCCCCTAGACTAAAACCAGAATAATAAGGGAAAAGTATGTCTTGATGCGCCCAAAAAGACCAGTCTCCTGGCATTTTTGCTATGGGTGTTTCATCGGCAGTCCCGTCTATTCGCACGGCCGGATAGACGTCGGTGTGGCGACGTCATCGACGAATCCTGACATCAAAGAGACTGAAACACTGCTTGGCATAGTCTGTGGCGTGCACGCCAGGCATGGCGAAGCATTACTGTAGATGCTCCTGCTGCTGATGCTGCAACGCATTTAGGGCATTTGCCTGGTGCACTGGTCTCAATGCCATGGCAATGTGCGCTGTAGCCCCTGCATATAACACCGGAAATGGACTTCGCAAAGCTCCACGATAGGTGTACGTAGCCCTCCCGCATTAAGACCAGCAAAAGGACAGCAGCACAACAGGTGCACGAACGAGCTCTGGAGCCTCTACGCTCCATTCATGAACATCTAGGCTCTAAGAACATATACTACCTAAAGGTGCAGCTTAGCAGTTGAATTGTATATGAATGCTGCTGTCTCCAACTGAAATTTCGTGGACGGGCTATCATGCGCAGTAGCTATTAATAGTTGAAAGCAGCGTGTGCAGTTGTGCGTAGTACGTACTAGGCATGCCTCATTGGAGTGGCTGTGATATGTGCGCGAGCTCCGTCGCAGACTGCATACCATACCAGACAGACGTCAAGTTACTAAAATACGAGTACTGCTGGACTTCGCCTTGTACGGATCTAAGGTATGCAGGCAAGACGAAGTCCAAGGAGGTGCACAGCAGTTCTCGTACACAGACAACAGGTAGGTAGGCCTTACCTCTTCGGATACAGCATGCCTTGCTCGTTTCGTACGAGTAGCAACATACCAGTACAGCATGCACGTGGTAGTCTAGAGGGCAAGCGCAACGAACATGGGCGCAACAGCAACTGCAGTTATTATTATTGTTATTATTATTATTATTATTATTATTATTATTATTATTATTATTATTATTATTATTATTATTATTATTATTATTATTATTATTATTATTATTATTATTATTATTATTATTATTATTATTATTATTATTATTATTATTATTATTATTATTATTATTACGAAATTGCCGTCACTTACGTGTACACATACATACGAAGTACAACAGTAGTTGCTCGGTTGTTTTCCCCAAGTTCGTTTTCGACGAGACAAGGATGGGAAGCAAAGCATAAATATTCTCAGGACACTAAAAAGGGCGCGTGTGATACCTGGCAGAGCAGCAACTACTTACCCATGCATACTTGAAGACTACCAGGTACCTGGTAACTATTAAGAGACCAAGCAGTATTTGGTACCTGCGGTTACTGCTGTAACTGGTCCAACTGTTCTCGAAAACCCTCGTAGGGCACTACGTACGTGATGCGGGGGGCAGTGGGGACCGCTCGCGAACACTACGTACAGCTATTAACAGTTAATAGTAGCAGCAATATGCTCGTCGTACGTACAAAGTCTGGTGTCTGATGTCTGATGGAGTAGTTGCCGTTTGATAAATCGCAGCAGGGGTTTCGGGAATCCTTGTGGCGCCTTGTGTCAACAAAGTGATATAGTAGAGAGGGGTCTAGGCCAACACGCTACCATTGGCACACGGACACCAAAGCTACTGCGCCGATACGTACTGCTGTCAGCTGTAAGGCTGCACTGCCGCGCCGCTGTACCAGCAACTAGCAACCAATACTCGTACATACGATCGTACCGGATCGCAGGATACGCACCCTGCCGAAATATAATACGAACTGCTGCTGTCCTGCTGTACGCACCATGACAAGCCCCATGTCGATCACCACCACGCCTTGAAAGTTCCCGAGCACCAGCGCTGCGGCTTCCGGCTCCGGCTTAGCACGGTCGCGAGACATCGATCTATCTCTCCTCCACCCGTAGCCGAGAGACCCGTCCGCCGAAGCGGACATACGCCTAGTCGGAGGTCCGAGGAGCTGGTCGCTCCCGGCTCCAGTGTCGAATGTTGAGGTTTCTCCATACACCATCATCGTGAGACGCTGCGCACAGCGGCAGCTGCAGCAAGCAGAAACACGCTGTGATTGTTTGTTGTACGAGTGCTCGCGAAGCAACGCCTTTTTTTCGTCTTCGGTGGCCATGGATGGACGGCGGCACAAGCGACGGGCGAGATTGGGTCGAGGTTAGTCTCTGGCTTGGTTGGTGGTGGAGGCTGTTCTAGGCGGCCATCGCTCTCGGCTGCAACAACAGTGCTTGGCAGACTAAGGCCTGTGGGCGCTCGATCGAGAGAGGGTTGTAAGGTGAACTTTTTGAGTTAGGCCTCGGGAAACAACCAAAACCGATACGCAATATACAGCACATCACCTGGTAAATTAGAAGGGGCTCTTCCCCGGAGGAAAAATCTGGTCCCTCAAACGCTGCCAAGTCGAAGCAGCAGAGCGAGCTTGAGCCGATGTCAACGGAAGGAGAACATGTTCGAAAAACCAAACGTCCACTTTCGTCCGGTGTTCCACTTTGGAAATATTGCATCGTTACTCCGGGGCTCCACATAGGAGATTGGAAAAGCCAAATTATATCGTGAAAACCCCAACTTGGAATTTGATTCGATGCAAGCCCTCTGTGGCAAGAGAGCAAACGGCGTGACACACCGCCAAGGAATACGGGAATAGACGCGTACAAGGACAGGGAGGAGGAGGAAAACATAGGTGATCCTGAGTGCTACCGATTTTGTTGTCCACGGATTACCCCCACTACGTTTCTTCAGCCAGAACCTGAAGCTTTTCTTGTTGTTTTTTCTGTTTTAGTTTCTTTTCCTGGTGTTCATATGTGTGGAGCAACACATCGGCAGCAGAAGCGGCAATACATCTTCAACCACCTACACTTGAGCTCCAGCAACCCCAGTGGAAGCTGTAGAGCTCGTGGTGTGAAATCGTGCACGTTACGACGCAGCCCATCTCGTCGGACGGGAGGCGATCTTGCCGCACCGCCGACCGCGGGCCAGCCGCCCCGGCCCTACAGCACGCACAACCAAGCGCATCCTTCTTTTTGCTATATAGCCACCGCGCAAGTTTTCCCGATTTTTTCTGGTCAAATGTACGACGTACCTACGAGCGCTCGATGCATCGTCTCACCAGAACCCAACGCCCTGCTCGCATCCGGTTGTCACAGCAGCGGTGCACTGCCACAGCCAGCAGTAGCAACAGCAGCAGCAGCAGCAGCAGCAGCAGCAGCAGGCCACGCGACCGACATCGCTGGTTGGCTCGTTGAAAACCGCCCGACTGAATGGGCCCGCAGCGGCGAGAGATGACCGCTGTTTTAGGGGGAGAGACCACAAGCTTGCTAAACGCGCCACCACGAACAGCTTCAGCGGCAGCGACAGCCGCCGATGTTCCCGAGGACCCTTTTTCGAGGGCATTCGAGACGGGCGGAGGCCGAGGAGGGAGCTCGGTCACCGTGGAGCGGGCGGGGGGTGGCGCTGGAGGTGAACCCGATGCGTTTTTGCAGTGTTGGCACTTGGTACAGCAGGAATCTACAGCAGTACAACTACAGCAGTACTACTATCTAATTAATACGAAGTACCAGGTACCAGGTACCAGGTATGTGGCTTTGCTCTTTTTATGTTTTTCGCGCCGCCTCCTGTACTCCTAATTTCTTGTCGAACACGTACCGGCGTACCGGTACCTGGTTCGGCATACATGGTACAGCCGTACGTGGCAGATGTTGGTTACCTGTCGTAGTAATTCACACCAGGACAGGTACAAGCCGTATGGTACCGGGGGTTGCGCGTCAACTTCTGGCAGAGAGGCGGACAGGACTCGGCGGGGAATGAGACCCGGTGTTGCACTGGCTGTGGTGCCCAGCCTCTCTACCCGTGGGACAAGGCGGGGGTGAAGCGCGCTGGATCGCGATACCATCATTCCAGACTCCAGACAGACAGACCGACCAACAGCATTTAAAACTAAGGATAGGTGCATATACCACTTCTACGAAGTCACATGCTGATATCAGGTACCTGGTACATATGTACCGGTAGGGTACTCGTGCCAGGTACATACCAGTACCTGATAAATGTATACCAGTTGCACCTGCGTCCTGAAATGTAAGCACCACTTGAGTGTAACAGGAACACCCGAACGAACCTTAAACTTCAGGACCGTGTACGTAGTCTCTGTAACAGGTGCACCTGGTTTGTACTTGTAGAACATGATCCTATTAAAATCATCGACCGAAGTGTTGGTACTGCTGTCGCAGGCAGGATTAGTCAGCGTTACCTCGCTACGAGGCCATTCTGAATAGCTCGTACGTCCTGTAGCCCAAGCCTACGGGCAATGCCAGTGTTATCGTACCAGGTACCAGGTATGATATCGTGCCAAGTTTACGCTTGGTTTGGACTTTCGGTCTGCTATGATTCGAGTATTATTACTACCTGGCGAGCTACCTTGAATGTTCGGCCTGCTGGGATGCTTCATGCGACCTGTGTGTATGGGTACATAATATCATACGTAGCATGTACATGTGAGCATGCGCGATGTAAGTGCGTCGTTCTTGAAGTTGAAATCCAGGCTCAGGGGAGATTTCGGCTACAGTGGTATTAGTAGTAGTAGTAGTAGTAGTAGTAGTAGTAGTAGTAGTATTAGTAGTAGTAGTAATAGTAGTAGTAGTAGTAGTAGTAGTAGTAGTAGTAGTGGTGGTAGAGCATTGGCCTCTCGCACTGCGACCGTCGACCGACGTGGTCGTCGCTTGCTGTTGTTGCGTGCGTGAGCGGACACCGCCGGCAGCTTGTGCGCGGGTACACTATTTTTCTCCACGACGTAGGGACATACACATACACCAACTACTGCAGTAGTCGTCGCGACTATCTCCGTCCCCGGCAGGCTGTTCGGTGAACGCGCTGCCTATGAATACATAGCGCACTCTGTACCTAAATATAGTGATCGTTTGTATATTAATTTTCAACCCAAAAGTTATTTACATATCGGGACGGAGTGGTACAGCTAATAGTAGGAGTTTCATACTATACGCTCGCCTGGCGCCTTAACGTTTTCCCCACTGCAAGAATCTTCCAACCCCGAATTCCACATTTCCACAAAACGTGGTTGATTGTACGTTTCAGTTTCACAGAAAAGGGTTATGCCCGCCCGTGCGATGCCCACTACCCTGCCCTACCTATCGTAGGAAATCGCGAGTTCCGCCCGAAGAATTTGTCTACTACAGTAATTAAACCTACACAGGTAGTAGCAGTACCAGTGCAGTTCTCAGTATATGTATGCCGTGTGGTTGTATCATATAATCGTGTCTATGTAAGTCATGGAGCCTTTGCGCGGGCGGTTTATTGTTTATTTGCTTCCTTTAGTTTTACCGTTTTTGTTTTTGTCAACATTTCCCCCGAGACTGATAAAGGGGTTGAGTATTGTTTATAAACAAAATACACGCATGCACGCACGCACGCGTGATCGCCTGCCTGCCTGCCTGCCTCGGGCGCGCGTAGCAACTGCGCTTTATCCTGCCCCCCTGCCCTCCCCCCAAACCAGTTGCATGGACCACTAACCCTCTATCAGCCTGTCCTGTAACCAGTATACTGTGATCACAGAACAGTATGCCAAATAAAGGCACCACCCGCCCGATGCGTGTGTACACCGTAGAGGGTACAAATGGCAGCAGCGTCCGTTTTTTGCCAACACGAGACTGGACTGACGAGCATTGTCTCCCTAACTACTATCGACGGCGCCCCCCCCCCCCCCAAACACCGCTTCCCCCACCCCAACCCACCCCCCCCGCCCCCCCTCCTGCCTCCTCTCGTCGACTTTTCGCGAACGCCGCTGTTAGAAACCCTTACCGCCGCCCCTGCCGCCTCCCGCCCGCCCCCATTTACCTCCTTCCACCCGCCCGCCCACCCGCCCGACGTTTCTGCCGACCGAACCGGGTCATCGCGCAGAGATGCCCACGTACGACCTGCACTCGTACCACGCCCAACCATCGGCCTCGTACCAACCGCCGACGCCGCCGCCGCCGCCTCCGGAACGACGCAACAAGACCAACAACGCGAAAACGCGATTTCCGTCGCTGACGCCGGCGCCGGGACCCTTCCGCTTGTCCGGCGACACGCGAGCGGCCGAGGCGGTGGCTCACGCACGCAAGACCTGGGCGCCACCGGCTCTCCGAACGCAGGCGGTGACGTCGTACGGAGCGGTCCCTGATCTAGAGGTGAGGTTGAGCCGAGGGGTGGGGCTAGGATAGGGAGGGTTTGCTGGGGTTCCCCGCGGAAAATTTTGATAGTGTTGGGGGGGCGGGGTGTCAAGTGGGGGGTGGAGCGACGTTTGAGATGAAGGGGGGGGCGGGCGGGAGAGGGAGGGAGGGAGGAGGAGGAGGGCAGGGAGCGGGGGAGGGGGGGGGGAAGGGGGGGGGGTATTCGATAAGAGAGATGTACTCGATCTCATGCATGGCCGTAGTTGTATGATCATAGACCCTCGCATCTCTACAATGCCGGGACGGAGCATGTCGGGTTGTCACCTCACCAGGCAGACATTGCTTGCACCAAGCACGAAGCGCCGCGAGGTGTTGGGCGTGTCGCATGAAGGGCGAGCTGCATCCCACTAAGAACAGATTGTGAAGCAGACTTGCACATGGATGACAAGACAGCTTCAATGAGTTTTTTTTTGTTTTTTTTCAGGTGTGGCCACTTCCAGAGACAGCAATGGGGGTACTATACTACGTGATGCGATTATTCACCTTGCGCGGGGAGGGGGGGGGGCATGTTCGCCTATAGTTTTATCATAGTAGCCGCTCCCCGGGTGCGTCGTGAGTCGTGACGTACTATGCTTGCAACCGGAACGTTTGCCTCTTCGTTTCGCTCCGCGGCCACCGCTGCCGAGACGCCCACGCACCCGACGGGCAAGCGACGTGAAGACAGCAGATAGATGGCCAGGCCGGACCGAACCGAGACAGATCGGGCCGTCTGCGCGCGCGTTCCGCACCCTTCTACGTACGTTCAGTCGCTCGCGAGCCTTGTTCGCCTATTTTCGGTCGATTGAGGGGGCGGGGAAGGGGGCACGTTCTACTTGGACGCGGGCAACCAGGGTTGTGTCTTTTTGCGAGCGTCGCGCACGCCCCTAGCACATGGCAGATGCTACTCCCGAAGGTGGGAGGCACGCACTCTGCCGTGTGTGCCCCGACCTGCAAGAAAACACAGGCGTTTTTGGCGCAACAAATCCGCCCCCGCCCCCACCCCCCGCCGCCGACTCCGCTTCCTTCCCTAACCCGAGGAAAATAGCCGAATGTGACACGAAGAAGTTTTGTACCCTAGATAGTAGCGAGAAAACGATCGCTATCTTACGAGATAGATGGTGAAACAGGACGGGGATAATGTTTGCAACTTACTTCTACGTATATATATGAAAATAGCGTAATGAGCGCCTAACTGTTGGATGTGTCTTGATCATTACGGGGAACCATAGTAAATGGACCTACTATACACTCAAAAACCTACCAGGTATATTTTTACCTATTTTTACTAGAAATATTTGGTCCTATTTACTATGGTCCTCCGTAATAGGAGCAGGAACGGTGCTCCGTCTCGAAGGTGATGCGTGGTCGATGGTCAAATGGCTATATCGCAAACAAAAAGTACGACCCTCCCCCCCCCCCCCTTCCAACCCGACGTGCTCCGTCCGGGCATTGTAGGGACGCTAAGAGGGTATATGGTCATGCATGCGACTACGGCCATACTTTTGACATGAGATGCGAGCGACAATCGGGGAACTTCTTTTGGCCAAAAACTATGGGCGACGAGAGTCCTCAGCTGACAAAAAAAACACCCAAATATTTTGCTTCGTTGTCGTAAAGCCAAGCGACGAGGTGAATTCATCGGGGGGGTTCAGCCCTGATAATGGTGTCACAAGGTTTATTCTTTTTGTTCGGGTGAGGATGCTTTTGGGTGGGGGAAACAAATGCCTTCCTTGAACGAGGAGCGTCAGAAAAAAACTTAGAAAGGTGGGTACCACCGCTAACGTGGTATGTTCTCGTCATCGCGTACATACACCCCGACGAGTGCCTCGGTAGAGACTGGCTACCCCCCCCCCCCCCCCCCCCCCCCCGTGTTCACTATCCTGTGTTAGGCCACTCGGGCCAGAGTGCCCCTTTGCGCCTCGCTCCAACCTGAACTTCTGGAAAAAAGCTTCTTGGGCGGAGAGTAACGAATACATTCCATGTCGGCGCATACCGCGAAGCCAAAAGATAAAAAGACACGACTGCAAAGGAATTGGTCAGTGCACCGGCCAAGGGGGGGGCTCTGAGTGGCAGAGAAAAATGAACGTTAAAAAAAGTTACCCCCCCCTGCGCTCGCACCGGCCCCCACCCTACCCCTAACTAGTTCCTACCCTCTGTACCCCACCGCTGCCTCCTTTCCCGAAATTCGCGTCGAGGTCAGGTTATTCCCGAGGACACGGAGGTGAACCGGTTTCAGATACCCCGGGGCGTCCGAAGATATGCGGACCTCGGTTGCCCGTCGTGTACGATCAGCTGACCGCTGCTGTCGTGGCACCATCGCGGTGCCACACAGACGTTGCTGTCGTTTCTGCCGTGGTTCTTGCTGTTACCGCTGCTGTTGCTCTGCTGCCATCGTTGCCGTAAGCAGCTGTTGTCGTTGATGTTGGTGTTGTTGTTGGTGTTGTCGTTTCGCCTCCCTCCCGCGGCTTTCTTGTCCCCTTTCGGGGGAGGGGTGGTGATGGTGGTGTTGGTGGTGATCGTTTTGGCGGGGGCAGCGGTGGCGGCGGCGGCGGTAGTAGTGGTGGAGGCGAGGGTGGGTAGTCGTGGTAACGGTGGTGGTGGTGGTGGTGGTGGTGGTGGCGGCGGCGGCGGCGCCAGCGGTGTCGCACAGCGTCTTTGCATTTTAATTGGTGCTACGCAAGGAGATACCTATTAGCTCCGGGAAAGCGCGAATGGGCACAACCGTTAACGCCGCTATATTATATATATCTACGTAAGCGGTCCGCACCTCGCGTTAAGCATTTTTTGCTACCTCGGTTCGTTTTGTTTTTGTCCACGGCGTTATGTTCCCGCCTTTCTCGTGTCCCCTCTCTTGCCTGAACCCCTCCCTGCTCCTCCTGTTATTCCCGGCGCCGCGCAACGGTTTCATGGCATTGGCGTCCATGCTCAACTCGGTAGACATGGCAGTACAATAGACGCGGGCCGGGGTCTCCGGTCCCCAAACCGGCCCACTTTGTTTTTGATTGGTCAACCCTCGGCAGTCTTAGCGAATGAAAATTGACACTCGAATTGACGACGTCTCCATGGGGGCGGATGTATTTCTTGATCGGTATTGGGCAATGCATGTGACGGGCGGGAGGGTGGGGGGGGGGGGGGGGAGATGAGAGAGGTATACTCACTTGTTGCTTGCCTTAGTCATTTGACCATTGACCACGCATCTCTTTCGAGGCGGGAGGGGGGAGGGAGAGAAAAAAAAACATACCAGGTAGGGGAGGCACCCGATATATAGCCTAGCCAGGAAGGAAGAAAGGGGGGGGGGGAGTTGTCGTATTCTCGGCGTTTTTCAAATGGGGGGGGGGGGGGGGCGGGGGATGGGTCAACATGGTAGGCACACAATAGTCAGAGAGGCACCCGATATGGCCTTGTCAGGTAGGGGGAAGGGGGGTCTCCCGTATTTTCCAGGGAGGGGAGCGGAGCAGGAGGGCGGGGTTGGGTCACTGTGTGAGGGACTAATATGCTGGGCACGAGGGCGTGCTTCGCTGGCCTCGTCCGGGTAGTGTTTGTCCTTTTCCAGGTGTCCCTTGCCGTTCGGCTCATCCGGGTGCTCTTTCCCGTGCAGCGTGTGTGGCACCAACCGGTGGTATTGCCGCCGGAGCGGGCATGCGTGGAGGCTACCCACATAGGTCGCCGCCTCGTTGGTGTTCAGTTTATATGTCTTGTTTTCGTCGTTTTGCCGGATGACATCCTCCGTGACTTGTATGTATGTACTAGCCGTACAACAACAATGTGCAAGTCATGTTGCTTGTTGTTGTGTGCGCGAAGTATGCTTTGGTGATGGCGTTTACAGCCTGTTCGTGCTTGTTAAAGTGGCAATCGGCTCTTGTTGCGGTGTTTAGCGGTAATAAGCAATTAGCTTTACGGCGGTAGTGTACAGTAGTACATCTAATTCCGTTGCACGATATTTCTTATGAGATAAAAGGAACCACCTTGGAAGTGCAAGACTGAAAAACAAAGGAAATATTTGACCACATAAAAATATCTTCCAGTAGGAAGGCTGACAACGAAGTATAGATACTTTTACCTCGTTCCCTCCCTGCTTGCGCTCGCCGAAAGCTGGCGCGACAATGGCCTCTCTCGTCTCGACGACGCTGCTGGGTACGAAAATGAGGCACCACTGCTGCAGGCAGACGCATTCTTCAGCAGCAGGGGTGCACCCCCCTACAATTTTCTGAGACTACCTCGCTTGAGGACCTCCATCTATATCACCCCCCCCCAAAAGTTTTCTAAAGACCGCACGCATACGTGGCCCGACGAGCGATTCCATGGCCTTAAGGCCGGTATGGAACAAAAACGATTGTAGGAACAAACGACGTTGGGTAGCTCCCTCAGTTGAGAAATCCCACCAGTCATGGCCTGGTACGAGTACATAGTTTTGTCAAAAAGTGCTCGTATTTATTCGGTCTCGAAAAAAAGATGGTGGGGTGCCGGATTTTATGTACCTGAGTTTATTGAAGCGAATGCAGCCAGGTAACCCAATCATTGTGCAATAGTCTTGGGATATCGCTTTGGAGGCGTTCTGCGGTAGATGTCCACCCTAAATTTTCTGAGGATCCTCACTTAAGGGGTCCCATACCTCACCCGAAAACTGACTTCGGCCAAAATCAAGAACAGCATCCCGATGAATAAGCCCATGGCCCAAGTACACAAACTCGTCATTTTTCGGAACAAGATTGGCGTTCCGACGATTTTGGGTTAAGGGACCCCGTCAAATTCAGAAAACTATTTAGAGGAAATATGCCACCTCTATAGTAAAGCGCGCCTTTCGTGGTTGAGCGATGCGCGTCAGCGCAGAGAACCTTCTACCTGGTACCACGTATCATATGTTCCAGGTATATATAATTTGAAAAAAAAACCAAGTTTTATATCAACAGCAACCGAGAAAGCGGTTCTGGTACGAGTGTTTCACGAAACGCGCTATTTCGCCCATTAAATAACGCTTCTTGCGTGCTGTTGTATACATAACTCCTTAAAGATATCTCACTCTCTGAGCGTGCTCGGTTGGCAGAACTCCTTACAGATAGATCACTCTCTGAGCGTGCTCGGTTGGTACATCCCTGGCATCTCAGAACTCCCACTCGGACACCGCCTCCTTCTACTAGTTGCCGGCGAGAGCCTGTTTTTTCCTTTTTTCTTCTTTAGTTTCGTGCGCGTGCGTGTACATACCCAGATCACGGCACCACGGGCGAGCCCGGCGCCGTTGCGGGTGTCAGGCGGGTGCTGACGGGTAGAGGGGGGGTTGGAAGGAGCGCGGTCGATATTTTTATGGCTAGGCGTCGCGTGTGCATCGAGACATCGAAACGCGAGGGCAAGCACGAATAATGGGCTCTGTCTGGGCGCCTGGTGTGGGGTTGGATACAATATGTGCGAGTCTATTAGGATCGTTTTGGTCTCCAAAATGAAACTGAAGCGGTGCCTATTTTCGCGACCAAGCTGAGTCTCACAGAGAGAGCATCGCAGTCGGATCGTACAACGCTGAGAGAAGGTCTCCTGGTTTGACTATTTTTTTACCGGAGGCGCAAGGTGTTTCTATGAGGCGGGGAATACTTACATCAGAGGGGACGGGGGTATTTCTTTCTCTCTGAAAATTCCGTTTTCATTCTCTTCATTGTTTTTGCGGCGCTCTGCCGTGCTGTGCTTTCTCTTGCGCCCATATCAAAATAAGACTCTTGCGCACACATCAAAACAAGCCAATAAGTACCAGGTACGTACGTGCATGCATGCGGTGTTCGGGTTGTTTCCTCGGATGTCGCATGGAGCTCTTGGCATTGGCAAATCGCCTGTATGCGCCTAATTGCCCCATTATTATGTGTCTAGACCATCTGTTCCGTCCCATTATTTCTCGTGGGCGAGCGCAGAGGGCGGAACCGCGCGCTCCTTGAAGCGTCTTGTGCACTCATACATATATGCCAGCGTTTTCAACAGGCCGGGTAACACCGCTCTTCGTTCAGCTGCGCCGGCACCCCGCCTTTAGTGCCGCGCCTGGCGTTACCTCATTGCCTAACCAACTGAAGAGCGTAAATCACGTCTTTTTGCACAAAAAGCACGATGCCTACGGTATCCTTTTATTCTTTACATGCTGTATGTCGTACCTCGACTCCTGAATGGCTTCCTACTGCACTACTATTAACAATAGTATATATTCCTCTCTGGAACAGGCTTTCGGCGTAGGACTTGCGGCTCATCATGCTCCCCGGTACAAAAGGCAGCGCTGTGCAATACGGAAATACATACCATAGCGCACACGCACCCTACCGACGGGAATACTACCTACCACCGACGCCAAGACCACTAGAAAAAGAGGACCTACCCCGAATTTACGAATACACCATCAACAGAGAACGAGATTGATCGTACTGTTAAAAGTACGGTTGGTCACGGCGACGCCATCTACAGAAAAATATAACCCAATAAAAACATACGACACCTTGGGTGGCGTTACGTGCCATCCGGGGACTTTCTACCAGTTAGAACGCCTCCGAATTGTGTTTTGACTACGTACTCAGAAAGCTGAATGCGCGGAATCCCTTTCTCTCTAAGTACTGCTAATGTTTGGTATTCCAGAATGTCACCACAAGCCTTCACTCCCGCCTGGCCCAACAAAAACCGTGACAACAGCAACAGCGTCGCGAGGCTGATTTCCTCTACTCTAGTGGTTCGTCGGAATCGGATAGAGCATGCGGTGTAAATGCGAACCAATCAGCGGCGATTGGTCAAGGCTGATCGCACACAGCGATACCGCCGTGTCGGAAATATTCAGATTCAGAAAAATTCAAACAGCAGCCGTGGGACCACAACACAGGAAGTGGGCACGAGGCAAACGCGTACGGAATCTCACCAGAGCACTAAAACAAACAAGTAGCAACGTGTAACACTTTGACTCGTTCTGGCGGCGCAAAACAGTGACTCTGCACCAACCCCAACCACCACCGTGACATCCTTCACAACCAAACACATCACCACTCCCCACTAAAAAACACAAAAGAAAACACAAAACTATAAAAAAAAAAACTACACGTTTATCGATTGATTCAACCCTCAACCCCACCAGTTAATCGGACCACCTCCTCCACCCCCGAATCCACCACGCCCCCACCCCCCCCGCCGCCGCTGTTGCCGCCCATCGCCAGCCGGGCCATCCTCTCCCGCCCCCTCCTCCACCTCCACCTCGAACTGCGTCTCGCCGCCGCGCTCACCTCTGTCATCCCCACCCTCTTCCCCCACGCCCACCTCGAAGCTATCTCCTTTCACTCCGTCCGTTGCCCACGCCTGCAACGCCTCCAGAGACGCCTGGTCGACGGCTCGTGGCATTGTCGTTGTCACGGCCGGCTTTGCTTCACCGCGCCCAGCCGTCGCGACATCCCCCCCCCCACCCGGCCCTCGAACGTTCCGAAGGCGTTGAAACCCTCCCCTGACGGGGTTCTTTACGCCGCCACCGCCGCCGCCGCCACCGCCACCTCCTTCCCAGCTACGGTCCACGTCTTCCCCCCGGCCCACGCCTGCGGCGGCCACCCCTCGTCTTCCCGGCGCCTTGTCGTTTGAAGAACTCCTGCCGACCAGGCCCTGGCCGCCGCCTAGGAGCGTCCTGGTGGTCTCGTTAGCGGTGGCCGCGGCCCGACGGCTTCCGGACTGCCAGCCGTAAAAGTCGTCGGCGAGAAGCTGCACCGGGGTAGTATAGAGCGCAGTTGGAGCGAAGCAATTGGAAAGGGAGGAGAGGGGAGGGGAGGGGGGGGGTGATGTTCCTCCATGTGTCTAGCGCTGTAACCTTTTATACCCTCTCGGTGGGCGTTAGTTTCTTTCTCATTCTCCATGCAATCTTCTGGAACAGAGCGTCTCGGCAGGAACAGCGGGGCCCCTCCCGCCCACCTGTTAGGGTCGCCACGGTTTAATGTGTCGGACAGATCATCTATAGATATATCATCTACAGATAGATCATCTAGATTCTAACCTGTGGGTTTGAGAGATTGTGCAGGAGCTGTACAGTCAGATCCAACACAGGAGACATGTCCCAGAGGATGCAGGACATACGGTTCCCCACCCGGCAACATGAGCTGCTGCTGTAGATCGTTCAAGATCAGGGAATATATATGCCCTGAAAAATACATCATCATGAACTGTGGGGACACACGATCTGTCCGAGGTTTATAACCATTTAGAGTCGCCACTGTTTCAATCAACACAACTCGCGTGCTCAGGGTGTGCGCAAAACCCTTCCGACGCAATACACCGCCATGCAAACACAACCTCAACCCTAAGCCACCTTGTAGCCGACGCACGCTATTCCAACAGGACTGCGCCAGCCGACGACACACAGAACACGCCGGAGAGTGGCCGCCAAAACCCATCTATCGCGTGTCCGGCGACCGACGAACCGCAGCGTCAAAACAACCCTCTCCGAGCAGGTGCCTCTATCAGGAGTAGGAACTGTGCTCCGTCACGAAAGGGATGCGTGGTCAATGGTCAAATGACTAAGGCAAGCAACAAATGAGTACGCCCCCCCCCCCCCCCCCCCCCCCCCGCCCCCCCTATCCTCTTCAAAAACGCCGGGTGCTCACCTCCAAAAACCTCGGTAGGACGTAACGCACGATGGTCGATAGGACTTTCCCCAGCAGGGCGCGGACGAGTCGCCACGGCAGCACCGTGTTGTACGGCGGCGGCAGCAACACCTGGACCTTGACTTCGGTCTCACAAAACACCGTCGCCGGTTCTTCCTTCCCCGAACCCGCCCCCCCCACCCCCCCGACCCTTCCCCCCGCCGCCCGCGTCCCTCCCCGCTCCCCTCTTTCCGCTACCGCCCCCCCCATCGCTACCCCCGCTATCGCGGCGCTAGCCACGCTCTTCGTCGACTCCGACCCACCGCCACCACTACCACCACTACCACCACCACCACCACCACTACCGACGCCTGCCGCCGTTCCTGCCGCTGCCGCCGTTGCGTCTAGTGCGGACGGCGAGGGCGATTTCTTCGGCACCGGCCGCGGGCGGCGGACAACGTCTCCCTTCCACGTCCCCCTCCCCCTGAGCCGCGGTGCCGCTGAGGCGTCGCCGTCCGACCAGCCGAGGCGCGCGTCGAAACCAACCCGGAAGTATTCCGTCTTGCTGGACGCCGCCGCCGGCCATGGGTTGGCGTTCGCTGACGTTAGAAGGAGAGACGGGAGAGCAGGAGGGAGGGCGCGCGGGTATCTTGGTGGGAAGAGTGTGGCGGGCGGGCAAACAGGGGATGGCGTGGTGAGGCAAAAAAAGCTGCGGCAGTTGCAGGCAGCGGTCGTGTCGGCGCAACAGGCAGCGGTAGGGTCGGCGCGACAGGGAGCGGTCGGGTCGGCGCAACCGGGCCACAGCCTAACGTCGTGTGTCGTTTTTTATTGTGTGTGAGGGGTGGGGGGGGGGGAGGGGTGGGGGGGGGGGGGTCCGGGGCAGCGTTACAGTCCGAGCGGGGGGGACAGATTAGCGGTGGCGTCGGCGGGTCTGGTCCCTCGGTTAGCCGCCAATTTCTTGTGGAAATAACGTTACCCACGGATAGATATAACATCGTGGTTCGTAAGAACGCTCTCAAAAGCCGCAGACAAACCCGAAACGCACCCCCCCCCCCCCTCCTCTCCCGTTTGCCTTGTCGCCGAAATGACCATTTGAGCGCGCAAAAAAACTTTTTCCCCGCGACAAACCGAATAACAAAACACACAGTAAAAAAATCACAAACAGTAAGCCAGGAGGCACTCGTACTACAATCCCGTTTCTCGTGGCAATATTTCCCCTCCGACATAACCAAACCAAACAAAAACAATAAAAAAACAACAGCATTTCACAGTCGCAAAACAAAAAATACGCTTTGGTCGTCGCAGCAAAACGTCACAAGAAAGGACACTCTCACATTCTTCGCCGGGCTTGCCGACGTTGCCGTGGAGGGTTGAGCGCGTCGAACGGAAAACGACGACCTTGGCCTTGGGGTCCACCTCCACCTCAACCTCCATGGTTGGCGTGAAGTCCAGACCGACCAAGTCCTTCAAGGGTATCTGTGGCATTTGAGAGGCGGAGAGGTGAGGTAGATGCGCTGGGAGTGGTGAGGGTGCGGGGCGGAAGCGTGCCCGATACTCGCGCGCTTAGGGGAGCGGCAGACGACAGTACCGAGCGGACGCACACGGCAAGCGATGGCGGATGCGACGCCAGCAGCAGCAGCAACAGCAGCAGCAGCAGCAGCAGCAGCAGCAGCAGCAGCAGCAATGACAACAGCAGCAGTGGCAACAACAGTAGCAGTGACGACAACAATAAGAACAGCAACACCGCCGCCACCACCACCACCAGCACAGAAAACCACCACAAACACCACCACCATCGCCAAAAGCTGCGAAAGGAATGCCAATGGGTGCCTGGCTCTTGATGTCACCCCCTGCAACGTCCTCTAACCTGGAAGCGGAAAGCCGTGTCGGAGACGCGGCGTATAATGCTGCTGTCGAGCAGGCTGTACTCCGCCACCGGTAGGGTCATGTACTCCTCCAGCTTCGAGAACGGCCCATCGACGACGACGGCAGCGGAAGAGGAGGTCTTGGCCCGGAGGAGGCGGTTCGTGCTGCTTTTTCTTCAGGGAGGGCGGACCGAAACGGCGCGAACAACAACACACACACACCATGAAACACAAAAAAAAAAAGCATCAAGAACAAACCCCCCCCCCCCAAGAGAATACGGTGTCTTCATTTTCGTTTCTTGTCAAGTTTTTTCTCGCGATTGGCACACGCAAACTTTAACGGAAGGTAATCCTAAACGCAGCAGAGGGGCACCCGCTCTAATAAGACCACCCGCCCTATTCCAGACTTTTCGGGAGAATAGACGATTAGTAGGTAAATCGGGTTGTCCCGAGAAAAAACGCTTGGAAATAGCATGGCCAGCAGTCAAAGATGATACCCTATTTGGAGACAAGACCACATTTATTGGAGGGGTGGTCTCAAAATGGGTGTCCCACTCTAACGGTTCACAATACGTATGCATGAAACAATGTACCAGGAATAACAAGCAAAAACAGAACACGTACAACAACTAAATGATAAAAAAAACAAGAAAAAGCAGAAACTGAGGCGGAAAAACAAAACATTATTGACCAATCATAGCGCGAGGGAAGAGAAGGAACAAGAAGCGAATAATACAAACAAAAAACAAAGAGTAGATCTGGCCCATAAATAAACGACACAACTCCGCGAACACCGGCGCAACAAACGAAGTAAAAACTTGAAAAAAAAACACACACACACACAAGCGAACAAAGTCGGCGCGACGGCAAGAGGCGCGGGAGTGCCACAAAACATCGCGGCGAGCGAACGGTCGGCATGGATGCACACGGTGCTACCCCAACCGCGCCCCCCACGCCGCTGAGTATCATGTGAAACCCCGATAGCGCCACTCCTCATTGCCACGCTCTACTGGTAGCATTTCGAAGCTTGGGGAACAGCGGGAAAAGGTACGGCGAGAGCTCTACTGTACAAGCCGCAGACCCGAAGCCTTTTTTTGGAGCCCCGCGTGTCGCTGCGCTGTCGCAATCGCTCCTGCCTGCATGCATGCCTGCCTGCCTGTTTCGGGCGCAAGGATGGTAGCGACGCTCGTAACACCTGGACACACCTCCAGCAGTAGAAGCTGGATCGCCGATGAGGTTGTGCAAAAACTTTTCAAGGAGAAGAGGAAGCAGGGCGAAAGATAAACGTAAAATCGCTCTACCACGGAACCCGAGGCGGCGAGGGGAACAACAGCAGACAGTACTCGTAAGCGAGAGTAGTACCATGCGCCGACTACCATACCTTCCTCGCTTCTGCCCCATCCCTCCCAGCGAGAGGCCGCCGTCGCCCCCCAGCGACAGAGAGTCCGCGTTCGTCGGCCAGTACGACCCCTTGCCTCCGCCTTCACCTTTCCCCCTCCCCTCCTCCTCTTCCCCGTCCTGCTCGTCCTCTTCTTCCTCCTCGTCCTCCTCCTCGTCACCGCCGCCACCGTTCCTCGTCTGCCCCAGCTTGGACGTGAAGTGCTTGCCGAAAGCGTTGTCTGGGACAAGCAGTGTGCGGACGGGCGAGAGGATGGAGGGCAACCCGGTAGTTCGGGGGTGGGGGTGGGGGTGGGGGGGGGGGGTACTCATTTACTCAATAGCATGCATGGCCGTAGTTGTATGACCATAAACCCTCGCATCCCTACAACGCCGGGACGGAGCACGTCGGGTTTTCACCGACCAGGCAGACACTACTTGCACCAAGCGCGAAGCGCCGGAAGGTGTCTGGCGAGTCGCATGAAGGGCGAGCTGCATCATACCTCGTACTAAGAATCGCTTGTGAGGCGGATTTGCATATAAACGACAGCGTCAATGAGTTGATATATATTTTCCGGCGGTGTCGCCACTTCCAGAGACAGCAATGGGGGTACTACGTAACTGCCTCGTGGGTGCCTTACCAAAAACACTACCTGGTACGTGATGCGATCATTCCTTTGTGCGTAGCAAAGGTTCTCCACCCCGCACAAATGATCTAACTCGATCGCCAGCTGTGGGTGACCGCAAAAAAAAACGGTACCCTGGTTGTCCATTAATAGCTCATGTATTGAGCGGGATGGTTTACATAGTGTCGATGCCAAACGACGTCAACCTGACCTATACATAATCCATAGATCGGGGGGAGGGGTAATATTAGAAACTAGTACCTGATACCTGGTATCCTTTTTCTAGCGACCAGCCATTTTTTTATGGCGTATGATACCTACCAGGTGCGAGATTTCTCGGCATGGAGGATCTATTTAATTGATGGCACAAGACAAAATACCGGTATACTACAGCTACCAGTTCCAGTATCTATCGTATCTATCTATCTATCTGTGGGCGCGGCAAGCTTTCACGTCTTCGACACGATCCAAGCAGGGGGTGCCGATCGAGATGGTACAGGTATCGTACGAAGCGAGACTATAGGGAGCACGTACATGGCTCCTACCGGCGTTACAGGATCAAACCGGTCTGCATTCGGCGAGAAAGTTGCGATTGAGTGCTCGGTTTGGGGGGCTTGTTGTTGTGATGGGAACGCCAGCTGTGTGCAACTACTCGTAGGAGCTGTCTCTTCTCTCGAAAGGAAACGCCCAGAAGAAGAGCCTATGACAAAAAAATATATATTGCTCCGAAACCCACAAGCCACGTCAACGTCATGATATGATAAACACTTCGCAGGCGTGCCCATACCACTCTTTGTTGTACGGGCCTCTCGCGCCCTCATCTCGTCGTGAGGCCTGTGGCTTCTCTCATGGGCGCTTCGGACAGGTGCAGTCCCCCGGACAAGACGAGCATCCAGCTGGCAAGCACGGTAGTGCACAGTAATCTGTCAGCGCTAAACTTCGCCACCTTCACGTCCGTGCGCAACGGCGAGGACCAGCACTGCCCGCGCTACGACTACGGCTGTACTCCTACTACTCTGCTATATGCTTTATATGTACCTGGTGCCTGGTGACGCTGCAGGGCGCTGTAGGTGTTTATGAATAGTATAATACCAGTACCTGGTACGAGTATTATTTTGTTCTCGAGTAATTCTTCTTGCAGTGCCGCTGCAGAGTGACACGGCTGCGACAGTGGACATGACACAAGCAGGCAGATAGGCAAGACAGATGCCACTGTGTCCGTGAATATAATGGTCTAATTGTGACCTATATTTATGGAAAAACGGTCATTAAATTTCTGGCCAAAGTCATACGAGTCCCCTACTCTGTTTTCATAGTTCAACTTGAGGAACATTGGGTCCCGTGCTCACCGTCGGATACGCCTTTGCTGCCCACCCCCCCGAACATATCACCAGCAGACAGAATGTTCCCAAGCGCACGGTTGAGAGCCCTGGAGACTCTCGGACGGTCGTTGTCTTCCTTCATGCCCAAACCAAAGCCTGGCCTTCCCGAGGTTGCGTCGGGTTCGCCGCCAGCCGGGCCCAGCCTCAGACCAACAGACGATGCTCTATTGGACGGCTCGGCAACGCCTCGTCCTTTGCTCAGTAATACTGGCCTCCCACTGAAGGTGGTTGAGGGCACGTGCACTGCTGCGGGCGGTGATGAGCTGGGATCGGCTGCGACGGAATGGCGGGTGCATAGGGGGTGGGGGCCATTGGCGCACAGAAGCAGGGTTGGTGCAAGGCAGAAACCGTGGACGGTCGAAGGCACTGCTGATGCAGCAGCAGCCGCTGCAATAAGTGCGGCTTTTAAAGTCATGACTGCTGTTCGCGGGAGGCCAAGGAGTTCTTGCACGTTGCTGTTTCACGCAGGGCACTAGCTAGCACTGGCTTTCGCAGTACACTGCTGGTGTTCCCGCTCGCAACACGACACAACACACCAGAACACGAGCAGGAAGCCTTTTCCCTTTTCCGTCTTACAGAGATAAAAAGCCTCCGCAAGCAAAGTGGAACACCGAAGTCAACAAAACAAACAGCAAATAATCCAAAAATCTGTTCACAAAACAACTCTCTGTCTGTGTCAACAGGACTGCTATTCCTTCTCCTGCTCGGTGAGCCCCGCCGCCGTCGCCTATAACGCTGCTGCTGTCAATCGAAGTGTTGCATGCTCGTACCGTATATCGCCGGTGTACACCGCTCAAGCTCCAGTTTCGATGATGGTTCTGCTCAAAGCTCGAACTGCTGCATCTGTAGCCCTAGCCCTATCTTGCAGTGCGGGTTGGCTAGGTGACCGTGCTGCGTCCTTCATGCTTGTTGGGCGTGGTCCCCCCGCCGCCGCCGGCCCGACTGCACGTGCTCGGGCGCAGCAGGGAATTGCAGCCACCGCGCAATCAAGTACCAGGTACAGTATTAATAGTACATTCATTTTTCGAGTAATATAGAGCCGGCGCGGCCCTGGCCGGCCCGTATTTCCATTGCTCGTCGGCTAGATTTCAGGTTAGTATCGTAATAACATGCCGAAGTCGTCCCGTCATGCCGACGATGTGCCCGTTTTGCACATCTTTTGGACACATCATCGATTCCCACTTCATGATCTGCTAGATCTTTCGAAGCGGGTTACCCGATCTTGTATGATCTACATAGCGCACGTTGCCCGGTGGCACCCATATAGCCTGCGTCAGAGATATAAACAGGGATGCGTGTGTTCCGGCTGAAAAAAGTGCGAACGTCGGGCGTTCGCGTCAAAAATGGAGAATTGTGTGAACGTCAACGGCGAACGTCAACGGCCAATCCTGACAAGGCGTTAAATCATCCCCATTCTATGTTGATTGTTTTTTTTGCATGTGGGCTACTACCTACTTACTGCAAGCGGTCGCAGCGACGGCTGGAGGCAGTCTTGCGCCAGGGGTCTCTCTGTTGTCCTGTTTATTATAATGTGATCCTACTTTTTTTTGTTTTTTATTCATCACTTCCACTTTCCAGCCTGAAGGCCGTTTCCTATGCGGTTCGATCTTTGAGCTTCAGATTTTGACCCGATCGCATTTTCAGATGTGAACTTGGCAAATCGAATCAGCCTTCCTAATAGTATGCGGAAAAATCAGATTTGTGTTTGTAGAAATTCGAGCATACGCCGAGACCAACTGCTGTTTTTTGTGGTTTGTCGCCGCGAAGGGACGCCCTGTGGGTGCGCTGCCCTGCGCGTAGGACCCAAGCGTGCGAGCCAAGGCTGGCTGCCTCTGGTCTGGCGGCAAAGAGTCGTGGCGAGTGCGCTAGAGCCAACCTGTCTTGGTGTTTTGTGTTCCATTTTGTAACTGACTGCTTGCTGCTGTGCAGCAGTGTAGTCTACGAGTACTCGTACGTATCGAAGGAGAGGTGCGTGCCGAGTGCGCTTCTCTTGGTCTCTAGGCCCGAGCCCGCGCCAGGCGACTGTAGTCTGGCCACGGAGGGACGGGCCGCCCGCCGCCCGAGCGTCGGGCGCGAAGCAACGTCGCTATACCGCTTTGTCACCATCTAACTCATCGATTGTTCTGCTGCTGCTGTTTGCTGTCATGGATAACATCTTGAATTTAGAGAGCATGCCATTTTTTCGATTTGAAAATCTGATGACCCAGGTCGTCGGATTTTGGGCCAAAATCCGACGACTTGGGTCCTCGGACTCTCAAATCGAAAAAATTCCGGTCGGATTTTGCATATTTCGACTGCATAAAGGTCGTTTGTTTTTGAGATCGAAAAGCACAAATCTGAAGCTCGAAATCGAACCGCATAGGAAACAGCCTAACTCGTAGGAGGTTTGTTCGTCAAAAATGGAGAATTGTGCGAACGTCGCCCGCTAACGTCAACGGCAAAACCTGACAAGGCGTTAAATCATCCCCATTCTATGTTGATTGTTTTTTTGCATGTGGGCTACCTGCTTACTGCAAGCGGTCGCAGCGACGGCGGGAGGCAGTCTTGAGCCAGGGGTCTCTGTTGTCCTGTTTATTATTTTGTGATCCTACTTTTTTTTTTTTTTTTTTTTAATCATCACTTCCACTTTCCAGCCTAACTCGTAGGAGGTTTTTACCCTCAACGTGCTTCTGGACAAGCCGTGGTCACAGGTGTCCACCCTTCTCCCCCCCGGTGCGTGCCTTTATTTTTTGTCGCGCATAGGGTTCAGCATTCCCACTGCTCGTCGATTTTCATTGAATGTAGCTAACTCACGCTCTCGCGCTTTCCGCTAATCAATTTCTTTCATGCAAGAAAAAGCCCTTTCGAGCATGCACTCGGTGGGACTTGAACCCACGAAATTGATCTTGATAGGCACGCGGACCACCTACCTAGTAATATTAATATCAACAGTATGGTCTACATCTCTACGCCGTGCTGTTTTAATTATTAAGAGAAAGAGAAGCTGTGGGAAAAAAAGCGAAAGCGTGACAAGTTTGTAGCAAAAAAAAAGTACATTGCAAGCACGAACCACCAACATCTGTTGTACCATTCCGCAAACGTATGCCTGCTGCTGAGACGCTGAGACTGCAGACTCTGGTGCTGTAGCGATACAGCAAGCGGCGCAATCAGAGCAATTATGAAGGGGTTCCCTAACTATATGGAGGCTTTCCCTTCCAGGGGTCTTTTCGAAAAGAACGCGAACGTTTTTTATTTTTGCAAACGTCTTCTCAATACACGAACGCGAACGAACGTGTAACGCGTAACACGCATCCCTGGTTATAAATACAGTAGCACTACTAAGAAATATATCGGTAAGAATTTGAGGCTCGGCCTGTTACGGATAATAAGGATTTAGGACGTAAGAAATATATAGCTCAAATTGGCCGACGAGAGAGAAGATTACAGCATGAGAAACAGAAGCGATCGACACTCACACGAGATAAGAAACGAAGTCTTTTTCGGAAACGCAGAATAAAACAAGAAACGCGGACTACCGCACTTTGTACAACACCCAATCAGTTCTCCCTGGACTCCCGCAGTGTGCAGGTTCCTGTTTTCCTTCGTGTTTGATATAAAAATTAAATCAACCGGATAATATCCAACCCCCTGCCGCCAAAATCCCCCTAGAGACACGAAATGCCCCGTTAAAAAGATGGAGCGGCTGAAGAAAGCCCATACAAAATAAGAAGCGCCTGTTTAAGAAATACGGCAAACAGACGTTTCTTGATATAGCGGGCCTTAACTGCTGTAGGTGGTGAAATGTTGCGCAATTGCACCGTTTTCCTGAGAAATCGGCGAAGCGCACCACATAATAAAGTAGATGTGCGGCTTGCCAATAAAAATATTTTCACCCCAGGTGAAATTTGTTTCGGTGCCTTTATAGTGATATTTTTGACAATTTCCTGCTGAATTTCCTTGTGGCTTTCCTTTTTTCGGCTTATCTGTGCATGGATGAAACAAGGCTGAATAGGCTCGCAACTATTGAGGAAGAAATATTTTCAATGGTTCGAATGATAAGCTAGAAAAAACGCTTGAATGAGTAACCCTGTGATAATAATGCCTCGTGAATACATGGAAATCCTTGGTCTCCAATATTCCGGAGGGCACTGAGGTACAGGGACACCTTCACGGCAGCAAGCCCGAATGCTATCGTCGGCAGGAGAACGGCGTCTTTTGCTCTGTAGAGAGTGATTGCTAACATCCCAGCTAGGATCCCAACCTTCCTGCAAGCACCGATGTTTGCTCAGGATGATCCGCTCTGACCTCCAGCAAATGCAGCATTTATGGTACGGAAGACACTGCTGGGCATCTATTTTGCGGTAGCATCCGCGAAGGTGCAGAAACCCGACGTTGCCAGCTCAAGGGTTCGTGGAGCGAGCTCTAGCAGGGGTGGTCTCGAGCGAATGAGACGCACACTTTGAGCATGTTTACGTACACAGTGCCATTTTTTTCCGGCGGTCCTCCGAGAGAGCCCTTCGGGGGGTTTCCGGGGGGGGGCGCGTCGTGCCGGCGCGCACGATTAAATTGCACCACACGCTGGAGCCCTGATTATAATCCTGGCCTGCGTGGTCTCTCTCGTAAGTATACCTACCGTAGTAGCACTTTCTTGGGTTGGATCTGTACTAAAGTGTGCAAATCCTGCACAAACTCAATAGGGCAGGTGAGGAACTATATGATTTGAATTATGATCTATCAGTCCGAGGGGTGGAGGTTTGGGGTTAGATTTGAGGCCCCCAGCAGGAGGCTGGCTCCCCGTCGTGAGCGAGGGTGATTGCTGGGGGACCCCCCCCCCCCCCCCCGACCAAAAACACTGCTGCTGCTGCTGCTGCTGCTGCTGTGGCTTCTGTGCTGTGTCGTGTGTACTCGCGGCGCGACAGTGGGCCAGTGGGGGGTCTGGGTGGTCTTTGGTTTCCTTATTCCCTGGAAATACCAGGTACCAGGTACAGAGTACGTATGTAACGTGGCACTGGCCGTCCAGCTAGACTTACTACTGACTGCCTAATGCTGTGTTCTATCCCCTGTTTTATTTGCTCTTGTTTGTTTGTTTGTTTGTTGTGTTGCCCTGTTCTCTGCCAAGTCGAAGGTACCCCCCCCCCCCCCCCCCGCCCGTACCCTGCCATTCTGCGTCGGATGCGTCACCTTAGTGTTAAGTTTGTGACCCTTTGCCGTTTGATACATTTTTTTTTTTTTTTTCAGTGACGTTTGTTCTATATGTTGCCCCCCTTGTTTCGTATGTCTGTCCTATTTTTGTGTCTGCTTTGTCGTTTTCGACCCACCAGCCGGCCAGGGGAACTGCTTGTCTTTGGTTTGTCGTTAGCTCTGAAGACTGCTCGTTTATTGTTTGTTATGAGCTCTGTGTCTCTGCTCTCTTGTCGTCTTCTTGCCTTCCGTCTGGTCTTCTCGTCACGTCCTCATGTTGGTCCATCAGCTGGACCAACCATGGGACTGATCGTACCAGCAAACATCAACTTTGTCCTGGGGGCTCGACCTGCTGCTCCCTGAGGGCATTGATGCTTCGTTTTTCTATCTGTTTCTTCTCCTTCTTCTCTCTGTCTTTTCTTTCTTTCTTTCTTTCTTTCTTTCTTTCTTTCTTTCTTTCTTTCTTTCTTTTTTGTTTTGTCTTTTACCCCCATTCGGGTTTTTTCTTTCTTCTGTTGCCTTTTCTTTGTCGTTTTCGGGTGTACATGTAATACTATGGATATGTTCCGGGTGTTGATCGGCCACGAGTGGTACGGAACGGTATACCACACCGGCCAGCACGGTCCCCTTGCGTACTGGTACTGCCGACTATTTCGGACGTTGTTTTTCTCCCGTCGAGATGGTTTTTGTTACAGCCTGTGTTGTGACACGGGCGCTGGGGGTGCTGGATGTCGACGGTAACAGCTTCAAAGTTCAATGTGAAGAACCCACACATGTTGCGTGATACCAGCACAAGCCAGGAATCATCTACCAAGTACGATGCCTCTTTTTTTTTTTTTTAAAAGGGTAATTAGTAATTAGCCGCTTGCCCGCAAGAATCTGAAGAACTGTACGACGGTTATCACATAATATTCATGCGCTTACCTACTTCAAAGTGCAGCAATCTACCTCCCGGGAACATAATCTGGGGTCATCAACAGGACAGCATAGGAAACGCTAGACTTTCCATCTATAATACCCAATTATTGTCTGCGTTCGTTGTGCCATACCTGGTACCAGGTACTAGTTATCATGGCACGTTAGAACAGCGCCACTCGGATCGTCGGCAGCTTCGCCGTGACCACGTTTGCGCTCGAAACGCCTGTTTTGTTCGTTCGTTTCGTTTCGAAGACCAACTGCACCGCGTCGAGAAGTCTCCGACCACACATGCTCGCCTCGACGCTCGGCCGCGGAAGCACAACTGGCTGTTGTGTAACTGTTGTGTTGTGACTGCTGCTGTCTAGTCCAGTCGATTGCTTTTTCTTGCTTGTCCAATAAAAACATTTGCCGCGTTGGTGTGTGCATGCCAGGCGTCTCAACGCATTTTGAAAACGCCACCGAGAGTGTTCCCCGTTTTTGATCTTGAGCCGTATTTTTACACGTGGTTCCTCCCCTCGCGGTTCCGTCGAGCCCATGCGTCTCCCCTAGCCCCGCCCAAAACCCTAAACACAACCTTAACCCGCGCACCCCTCCCGTTTTCTCTTGGCTTCTCCCTCCGGCAACGTTTTCTTCGCCTGCACGAACTTATCTTACCGGCTGTTGGTATTGATAGAACGATGGCCTCTTCAGACGCCACCGGTGCACCGACCACGCCGCTCCCGGGAAACTGCCTGGTCATCGGTGGGAACCGTGGGCTGGGCCTCGAGATCGTGCGGCACCTCA
Source organism: Nereocystis luetkeana (assembly GCA_031213475.1). NCBI lineage: Eukaryota > Phaeophyceae > Laminariales > Laminariaceae > Nereocystis > Nereocystis luetkeana. The sequence continues at coordinate 4,601,050 of JARUPZ010000011.1, read as the reverse complement.
AGGAGCGGCAGAGCAATGTGATGGCCACGACGAGGAAGACCAACCAGGACCTTGAGGTGATGATCCCCTCCCTTCCCTGCGCTGACTGCGCAACACGCTGCTGGGTACTATGTTTTTTTGTGCTCGTGTATGTAAATCAGCTGCAGCAGCAGTGTCTCATGGAGGGTTGCAGCCGCTGGGTGGGATGGGTACCTGTCATCTGGATTAAATAGCATAATTCATTTCAGAAGTTAATGTTGTTCTATTAATTTCTTTTTGTTCTTTTTGTTCTGGTTCTACTTGTATTGCTGTGTTCTCGTACCCGTTACGCTGGCATTTCACTTGCTTGGCCAATGCATTTGCGATTATTTCTTGTTTTTGGTCTCCTTCTGTCTGTCTCACAGTCTGTGACTACAGAATTAGCACATGCAAATCTCTAGAATAAGGAATCAGGACGGACACTGGGTGTACTGATGAAGCTGGGCAGAAAGGGCGATTTAATGGGAAGACAAGACACACCATGTACCGTCTGAATCTTTTGTCACTCTGACCGGGGCATGAACACCGTTTGGTGTTTTTTATCAATGCCAAACGGGGCTTATATTTTCGGTCAGATTGGTTTTAGGTACCAGGTATAGTTTGTATACTCTACAAACAACAGTCAGCACTCGTATAAATAGAGCGTGTTTGGTATACCTTCTGCGGTACGTACAGCAGCAAGTATGTCTCCATACCTTTTCAATGTCTTCGCGTCTTTTTTTTTTGTCATCTCGTCTCACTCGCTGTATCCAAACCACCGTCCCTACGCAACGCGGCTCTCAAGTCGGCCGTATGCCCATTGTATATACGAAAGGCTCCCTCGCAGAGACAGGACCCCTTAGGCGCTTGCAGCTGCTGTTGTTGCTGTCACGGCAATGGAACGATTGAAGAGGCTTATCGTCGCCGCCAACTTGTCAAACTCTTCCCCTGCACGAGTCGGGCCACGGGACCACAATTGCCAAGGGGGGATGCCCTCCAAGGGAAGAACATTTTCTGGTGGTTTTTGGCCTGCTCTTTCGTTCATGTCGCCTTTCGTTGTTTATTACTCCAGATATTTGCCCTACGTGGAGCGGCTGCTTACGAACTGCTGTGAAAGTCAAGACTAAGGACCGTTATTACTGTTTTTTCCCCCCATATCTTGTGAAATGTTTTCCTACTTTTTGTGAAATTCAAGTCTCCTGTACCCTCTGTTAAAATTTCACATATTTGGAAATTATTTCACAACGTTTTGGAAATTATTTCACAACTATTCGGAAATTATTCCACAAGCATGGGAATTCTGCCCCTCCGATGATGACTGCCCTACAAGTCGTCTCACAGACAGAGCTCCGGTTCAACCCTACGTATGAATCATACGAAACATTTATACAACTGGTGTGTGTGTGTGTGTGTGTTCTTCACATTAAACCGTTCTTTCTACCCGTCGACATCCAGCACAACCAGTGTCCGTGCCGATTCTTCCATCCTAGAAGAGATACAAGTTATGTGGTCACAAAGCTACGCCACAGAGATACTACGTTGCCACGTGTGCAGTGTGAACTGCAGTGGGCAATGCAAAGCCATGTCATCATACTAGATACGACAGGCACGACATACGCAATCTATGAAATAGTGAAACGAAAAGAAACAATCAAAGAGAAAACAAAAACAAGGTAGACAAGTCGAAAAAGAAAAAGAAGAAAAATGAAATCAAAATCTAAGAGAAACAATCTGTCGTGCCCCCCCCCCCGCAGGCGAGGTGGCCTACACTTGAAAAAGAACGAGCTGGAAAAAAGAAGAAATAACAAAAAACAGTGTAGCCCACACGCAATCAGTGTGTGTTTCAACTCCTATACATTTGCACCCAATGTGTTTGGATACGTTCTGCTGGGGTTTTTGTAATGCCATTTTTGGCAGTAGTAAAGGGGTTAACTACTCACAGTATTACGGGGGACCAGAATAGTAAATAGAACCAAATATTGTTAGTAAGAATAGGTAAATGTATAGGTTTTTGTTTGTACCGTAGGTCCTATTTACTATGGTCCCCCGTAATAGTAGTCAGTCGCCACTACGATCTTATATAAATGTGCCGAACACCACAGGGTGGACGAAGCCTATTGTAATATTCTGCAGGAAAGGCACCTTCCGGGTTATTGTATCCAGTAGGATGGCATGGCATCGCGTTGCCTACTGTCCTTTCTGTATCACAACGTTGTATATCTGCGTCGTAGTTTTGCGGCCACATAGTGGTTGAATTTGCGATCATTAATTTTTTTATTTTTCGGGTCTTTCTTTGTCTCACAGTATGTGACCACAGAATCAGCATCTCTCTAGGATAATAAATCAGGACGGACACTGGGTGTACTGATGAGGCTGGGTAGAAAGGACGATTTAATGTGATTACAACAACAGCAACATACAGTAGCTCGTATCTCTCCATTTATGATGAAGAAACAGCACGGACCCTGGGTGTGCAGGATGTAGACGGGTAGACATATCGGTTTAGTGTGAAGAACACACGCAGTCGTCGCCCAGCTTTCTGCTTCATGGGTTACTACGGGGTGACGGTGTTACCTACTGAGCTAGACCGGGTAAACGCTTAACCCCCCCCCCCTCCCTCCGTTGGTTGGCAACGACACTGTAGAACATGCCGCTCGCTACGTCAGCTAGACAATCAGGATATCGTTTTGTTTTTTTCGGCTGTCGGTCGCCGTTGGCGATCGAGCTTTATAGCGGTAGATCATTTGTACGGGGTGGAGAACCCTTACCCCGCAAAAAGCGAAGTATCGTATCGCCTACGGTAGGGTCTATATATAGTAAGGCACCCCCGAGGCAGTTACGTATCACCCCCATTGCTGTCTCTGGAAGTGGCGGAACCGCAAAAAAAATCAAGTCTTTGAAGCTGTCGTCCATATGCAAGTCCGCCTCATAAGATATTTTTAGTAGTGATAAGATGCAGCTCACCCTTCCTGCGACTCGCCGGATACCTCACGGCGCTTCGCGCTTGGTGCAAGCAGTGCCTGCCTGGTCGGTGAACACCCGACGTGCTCTGTCCCGGCATTTTAGGGGTGCGAGGGCCTATGGTCTAACAATTCGACTACGACCATGCATGATGTCGAGTACACCCCCCCCCCTCCCCGTCGGAACGGCAGGACCTAGGGGACGTATTTTGGGTGACGGATCCATGAATGCATCGTGCCCCCCCCCACCCAATATTTGATCCGCTTTGTGGGAGACCGGGGATACACGTTCTTTGGGACGAACGTGGGAGTGCATGTGGATGAGAAACGACCGAAGTGAGATGCGTGCCCGTTACCTGCCGACGACGCGCAATGAAATGGGTTTGCCTTCTAGGGTTATTATTTGGCATCTGGGGTGTGGTGTAGCGCACCACGAGGTGCAGCTTTCCGCAGGGGGGCCCTGGAGGGGAAAACAATTGACTCAGATGCGCGAATTTACTCAACATGTGCGTCTCTGTGCCCTGTGCCCTCCGGAATACTGGGGAAAAGGGTTTCTTTGTATTCACGAGGCCTTAATATCACGGGGTTACATATATATACGTGTTTACTCACTGGAATACTTGAACAACCAAACACGTTTTCCTCTCTATATGTGCGAGGTTTTGAAGGCTTGTATCATCTTCGTGCAGAGGAAAACGTCGTAAGTTCAATCTATTTTCTTATAAAAAAGGGAAAACACAAAGAAGAAAAATCGGAATGAAAGCTTCGAATACGTGACTAAAAAGACACCCGGAATCAGTTGCGCCTGCCGCGCACACAAAACCCAAATGATTCGTCTCCGGCGATTACAGGCCCATTTTTGTTTTCCGCTTTCGGCGAAATTAGACAACCACCATAAAAAATGCGGCGAAAAGAGGTGCGGGGCCTCAAAAATGGATGCGCGGCAAGCTGCACGTGCCCGTGTCGTTCTGGTGCGCTGAGAGAAAATTCTGAGGAAAAAGATGCGCCACCCCTACATTTTGCCACCCAATGTGAAAGTATCCCTGTTGCTTACTGAGCTACAAGACATCCCTGACCCTATATCCTGCATTGCACCGGTGGGGGAAAAGCCCAACTAATATTAGCAGAGCCAGGGTAAGCCTTAGCCTTACATCGGTAGCTGTCACCTTCTGGCCGACGTTCGGAATTGGGCGGCCTACCAGTACGTATCATCCGTGTGATCGCTTGAAGGCTGACGCATGATTTCAAAGCATCTTTTCCTCGACCCCAAAACGGCAATATTTACCTTTAGGCGCACGATCCCTTCAGCGCTTCGCGCCTCAGGCACCACCTCTAAACACAGGCAGACTATCGCCGTGCGTATGCCACGGCGCAGGGTGTGGCCTCCGTAATATAGATAACCCCAACAGCTTGCCCCTCGCAGACATCGCGCCAGGTTACCTGATCTAGCTTTTGGGCCGTTTGGGAGGACATGTCGGAGATCTACACCCCCCACAGCAAGCTTACTGTTCCCCGACAATTCACGGTGCAGTCTGTTTATGATCATGCACGGACGATTACATGTGGAAAACAAGAGGTCAGCGATTAAAAAAAAAATGTGTGTAGTTGTTGCGGCAACTCCGGGTGTTGGGTTCTCGCCGACTCCTGGCTCTTGGCATACAACTGGAGCCCGTGATTTGGGCCCATTTACGGAATAATTTGCGTTTTTTTCTGTGCCCCGTACACGCTGCGGCGACCTTTGGCAGCACCAGGAGAAACGACCCTCGTCATGTCGATGATATGCAGGCTGGAATCTCCCCTCATCGTGGTCTGTATCTCCCGGTCGCCGCCGGGCGGTCGCCGCGAGGAGCCTGATCCATCGCACGGCCCTTGTTGATAGGCACTTATTCCCTTCGACCGGTCATATTTGTGTTGATCGTTTATGTTCGGGCCGCAACGCTTCCTCCAATAAGTTAACAAGACAGAACATATCCTCTTCGGAAGGAACGATCCTTTTTGTATTGACCTATAATCCTTCCGCCAGCACTGCAACGGTAGTAGTAGTGGCAGCCCAGTAAAAAGCAGGTCTCTCTTTAGAGAGGACGTTGTTGTTGTTGTTGTTGTTGTTGTTGTTGTTGTTGTTGTTGTTGTTGTTGTTGTTGTTGTTGTTGTTGTTGTTGTTGTCTTCACATTAAATCGTCCCTCTGCCCAGCTTCAGCAGTACACCCAGTGTCCGTCCTGGTTCCTTATCCTAGAGAGATACTCGTACTGATTCTGTGGTCACGGACTATGAGACAGCGGAAACACAAAAAAACTCAAAATAAGCGCAAATTCAAGTATCAAGAAAGTGAAATGCCAGCGCCCCGGGTACGAGAACACTGCAACACAAGCAAGACCAGAAAATGAAACACAAGAAGACAATAAAACCAAAAAACAAATCTGACATGAAACATAATACAAATGACGCAAGGAGTTCAGAAAGGTTGCTATTATAGACGAAAACATACGTACTTTGGAAGCACAGATATCTGCTGTACGGACGAAGCAACACGAAGGAGAGGAAGATACCGGAAAAAAACTGTACCGGTAAGAGCTATTACGGGGGGCCATAGTTAACAGGACCAAATTTTGTCAGTAAAAATGGTTAAACATACTGGTTTTTATGTATACCATAGGTCCTGTTAACTATGGTCCCCCGTAATAGTCGAACCGATACCTACCCACCCGATCTATCATTTAGTTTCTGCATTCGTCGACAGCTGTATCAGTACGGCTGCCCCCCTTCCCCCCTCCCCTTGTCGCCGTTCTTGACGTCCTCAGCTGCGTGGCGCAGCCGGCTTCTCTGTGCCTCGCTCTTGTTCCACCTTGCCATGAAACAGTGCCCCGCTTCGACGACCCCCCGGTACCACTTCCCGCTCTTTGGCCGCCTTGGCCATAACACCGTCTGTACTCCGAACAACAAAGGGGAGCTTTCCGTGGACCCCTCGGTGGCTTGAAAAACACTGAGGTCGTCTGCTAGACGTTGAAACCAGTTCTTTTCCGGTCGGCCTGGTCCTGAGTTCTCCCCACCAGCCATCGTCCCAAACACCACCCGGCGGGTCAGCCGCTCATTGGTCGCCCGCTGTACGGCGCCCTAAAAACACCTCAACATGGAGCAGTATATATGCATAATCGCTGTTGTCGTGTATTTCGAGCGCGCTACATGCTATTACGGGGGACCATAGTTAATACCAGTGGGACCTATGGTATACATAAAATCAATATATTTACCCATTTTTCCTAACAATATTTGGTCTTATTAACTATGATCCCCCGTAATAGTTCAATACGTACTGACTCAAAGAAGAGACGTGTCGAAAAATCCCGTAACCGCCGGCACCATTGTCGAATACCATACATATATCGTTTGCACGTTGCTCTCCCTACAACCAACCTTACGTGGCACCAGCGGCAGACACGTTGACATGCAGCGCCGCGCCTTGAGTCGTCCAACAGACCGGGCTACTCGCCGTCACCGTATAAGTATTCTTGTTTTCATCCCTTGGCGGAGCGGTAAAAATAAAGCTCAAGCTTAAGCGCCACACTTCCGTTTTAAGATACGTGTAGTGTGTCAAATTAACCCGTCGCTCCCAATGTATATATAGTGAATGTGCTCGACGCGCACATCTATCGTCTCCTTAATTGACAGCGCCTGTTTTCCCGCGGCGGTCTGGTTGTCTCCTCGTACGCCAAACAGCATTTCCTCTTGCTCGTGTATATACCTGGCATGTACGACTGCTGTAGTGTAGTTGTGTGCTGTTAATATTCATAGTATAGCTCGTGGTATGTTTTAGCTACTTCCGTAACAGAGACGATGCTGCTCGACGAGCAGTGATAATGATGCACCCCTGCGCTGACAATAGTCGAGGCATGCACTCATGCACAGGGGCGGGGGGGGGAGGGGAAGACCTCTCTAACGTCGAGTTTTTTTTTCCAGAAGATCGAACAGCGCGAAGACCCCCGAGTGTTTCGAGCAGGAGAGTGAACGAAACAATAATTCTATACAATTATTTAACCGGCTACACGAAACGATCATACGGCATATAACGTTCCTCCCTCGGACGTGCCTGGAGGGGGAGTTACGCAAGAACCTACCGCGAAAGCGCCCAACGCTGACTGCATACGCAAGCAACTACCAGGTACCTGGTACCTGGTATGTACCACCAAACGTAGCGGTCCTGGGTCCACATGTATGCAGCCTTCTATCTGGTTCTATTATAGCCTACGGCATGTAGGCGTCCTTCCCACCTCTGACCACAAAAACCCCGGCGATATTGATGCGTTGGGGTGCCGAACCAAGCAGGCGATAGGGGTGAAGGTGATCGAAGGAATCGACGTGTCCGACAGCGACTCCGGCACCAGGCTGGTGGACGCCGTGCGCGAGCAGCTGGGCGATGGCGAGACTCTCGACTACGTCATCTGCAACGCCGGGTGAGTCGCCACCCGCGGTCCGGATTTTCGGGCTCTCGGGCAGGACGTACGTGGAAGCACCTCTTCGCCGCGTTGTATCTGGTCTGCTGTGATTCAGGGGTGCGCTTGTTTCGTGGTTACAAGTGTTCACACCTCGCATAGATAATCGATTCCCACGTCATGATGTACATCTTTCAAGTAAGACATGCTCCCGGTATTGCATGAGGCCTACCGTATATCGGATCGGCCTGGTGAGATCCGCATAATCTGCATGATCTAGCAAACGTTTCTCGGGTTGGATCCGTAGTACTGTAGGCAGATCCTGCACAACTTCTCACAATGGCAGGCGAGGAACTGGATGATCTATCTGCAGATAGATCATGCTCTGTCCGAGGCGTGCAAGTTTTGATGTGCACGTTCGCTTGTACAACACTAACTGGAGCCATACCGCGATGCCTGAACATCGCGTACCCGTACGTACGCACTGCGGTCGTTTTTCCATGCCGATACTGTCTTTGGGCGACCGCTAAAGATTGTCGAGGTACCCGTCGTTTTGTTGTGTTTTTCTCATTGTGCCCGGGCGTATATATGCACGCGCAATAAGACTCCGGCCAACTATGGGCGCGCCCACGCGCGTGGGGGAGGGTGGTGTCGTTTGCTCGCGGCGGGACACGCGGAGATCAATCTGGCGAAGCCCGAAGAGGGTACGGACGAGGGCTCGTCGTCCTGTTTAGTACGTCGGGTGTGTGGTCGCGACAATAGTTCTTTCAATCTCCACTAATTGTTTGTTTTCTGCTGCCTTGTCACACAATACGCCCCGATAATCACGATGGTGTGGAGGACGAGGTGAGTCGACACGTAGATCTTGGTATACTCTTTGCATACATGCTAACCACGAAGATAAAAATGCAAGGCGTGGTAATCTGCGATCAGTGGGCGTCGGTTGGTTGGCACTGTGGTATCCCGCCAGATATAGATAGTATAGCCCCCTCAAATCCTCACTCGGAACGTCGGAATACATTAACACCGCCCCGGAGCTGTGGGATCCCCTATGAGATCCCCGGCGCGCTCCTCCTCCTCCTTGGAAGAACGTCTGCTGCGCCTTTTAGCTAGCCCGAAACGACAACGAAGCAAAGCTGAGTCGTCGTCCTCGTGAAGGCTTTTCGCCTAGGACGACTACTCGATCGCTGGTCCTTGGTCCCCTTCTGGCTCAAGCCCGTGTGTCAACATGGCCGTACGAGGCATCCGGGGTGCAGGCAGCCGGGTTGCAAGTGAAAGGACTCTACAGGAACCACAGCACGACTGATGAATTATTCAACCCGCCTTCACCTTACTTAATATCTCGCCCTTTGAAAGCGTGGTCTGACGGAATGCCTTCCAAGCTAATGCAAACTTGCCATTTCATGTTTGAAATTCCATCAGTGTCTCGCCCTCTTTCATGACTTGCTGTGCGGTACCCCCCCCCGCCCCTTCTCCTTCCCCCTTCGACCGAGCAGAATCCTGACCCCCGACACGCTCGACGATCCCAAGTACGACGCCGCCGTCAAGATGTACGAGGTATGTCAACTTCTGCCGTGCGAGATTGCGATGGGGTCGCGCCACGGAGCAGAGACGGCGTCACTGCTGTTTGTAGCTGTTGTACGGGTCTCAGCCCTTGATCCCGCCCGGAATCCTTTCTCCGGGCAAGGTCTTCGCCAACGACTGCACGTTTTGACTCATGACTGTTGCACGAGTACCCCTTTCGCCCTTTTGTTGTTGTTGCTGTTACTGTCAACAAATGCAAGTAGCCCCTTTGTAAGCGATACAGACGCGCAGTCAGTGCCCTGCTAAGAACACGAGGTTGTGCGTAGATTAAAGTATCTTCCTGCGCTCGTGACACCGCAGCACTTTACTCTTAGCAGTGCTTCTCATACGATAACACGATCGATATCGCGGTACCGATACCGATATCGCCTCCACATCAACGCAAGTGGGATGCCATAAGAAGTCTACGTGGGTAGGCTAAACGCTGCCCAGGCGCGCACGAACACGACCCTGAAAGAGTCGCAGGACTCCCCCCCCGCTCACGCCTTTCGTCGACCAAGCCCTGCGCACATTAAGCGCCGTTCACAGCGTACATGCTGGCACGAATAGAAACCCGCTCACTCTCCAGTAGTACTGACACACTTCCCAATAAATACAATAGGATGGCCTGTTCTGACTCCTGTTCTCTCCCCAACTATGTGCTGGTGCCAGGTGTGCGTACTCGGACCCCTTCGCGCGCTGCAGTCCCTCACCGTGTCGGGGCTGTTGCGGGAGGGGTCCAAGATCGGAATGGTGACGTCTGAGGGAGGTTCCGTCGGTCTGAGGACGGAGATCGAAGGCGGGAGCAACTATGGGTGAGGGCGTGCTTATGTTGGCATTGCCGGGGCGTGTCGGGGCTAGGGGGCGCGGAGAGACGTTCTTTTCGGCCAGGACGTCTCCGTATGCGTTTGTTGGACGCATCTGACGAGCCCATGTGATACGCGTTTGAGGGGGGGGAAGGGCGTACTCATTTGTTGCTTGCCTTAGTCATTTGATTGGGCTGGGCCCTGGTCCAGTATGTACTGCCAGTACTACTGTACTGGCTGAGGGGGCTGCCAGGGTGCCGGTACTTTGCGTATTTACGTACGTCCTACAATAACGCCTCATTAAACAGCGGAAACCCATCATACACGGCGTATAGAGCAGAGAGGGCACGCAGAACAGGTAGAGAGGGGAGAGAGGGAGACAGGGAGACAGGGAGGGAGACTGTGAGTACGATGGACGAAGTCGCTTCAACCACTGATGGCTTGGGCTGTGTGGATCCTGACGGTGCACCTGGAACCGAGCCCTTGGTGGAGTCGAACCCCGCCACCGTTCCTGCTTGGGCTGATGCTGCTGCTGGTGTGGAGGTTGTATCGGCTCCCAATCGAGAAGGGAGTCGGGACCGGCTGAAGCAGTCACAGCGGGAGGCGAAGCACACAAGGCTTAAGACATCGCAAAGGAGAATCTGAGTAAACTTCATGTTTGGAACAACATAAATGGATATGTACGTGAATATTTACGTCCCTGATGTGTGAGGCCGCGATATCGCAAAATATTGTAGCGATTCGGTATTGCACACTTCAAACATGTTTTTGAACCCGTGTCCCACCATTTCGGTATCTAGGCTGCGTGCTGCAGTGTGCCGTATTTCCGCACACTCCTGTCCATCATGCGCTTCGCTCGCTTTTGCTCCTTTTTTTATTTCACACGTAGTCAATCTACCACCAAATTGCATTTGAAATGGTATCAAAACGATGTATGTTTTAGCTCTAGTGAAGCCAAAACGCGTAAAAACATGACCCCGGCAGGGCGTCGCCAGCAGGGTCTTCTGAGAGCGCCTCCGGCGGCCCCCCCTCACCAGCCGTTGAGGGCCAGGGGTCGCGGCTTCGCCGCGACTACCAGTGCACTGGTCGGGTCCAGTGTACTGACATATGGCGCAGCCAGTACATACTGTACTGGCTAGAGCTACCAGGGCCCAGGCTTATCATTTGACCATTGGCAACGCATCCCTTTCGAGACGGAGCACCGTTACTACTCCTAATATAGGCACCTCCAACAATTGGGCGTTCATTTCGTTGTTTCCGTACAAACTTTTAGCTAATCTTATCCCCTTCCTGTTTCGCGCCTGTGGCCACCATCTATTTCCTAGGATACGTGTTTGAGGTGGTTGATGGAAGTATTTCGGCAGTACCTTCCATGAGGGCTGTTTGCATCGTTCTCTTATTCGTTTCCGGAACCGCTAGAGCAGCGGGCAGACGCGATATCAACAGCTCGACATCGTTTAATGCGGCTTTGCACCCCCCCCCCCCCCCCCCCCCCCCCCTCCCCCCCTCCCGCGCGCTCATTCCCTGTCTTTCTATCGCATGTCCTGCGCGTTTTTGTTGTCCTTCGGAACTAAACTCTGTGTGTGCGGGGCATTAAAATACTAACTGCATCGTAGGCACCACATGAGCAAATGCGCGCAGAACATGATGGGCAAGATCTTCGCCCTCGACGTGAAGCCCCGCGGCATCGCCATCGTCTGCCTTCACCCGGGCTTCATGAAGACCAGCATGACGGAGATCTACGCCGACAAATACGACGAGCTCGGCGCCATCGGTCCCGAGCAAGCGGCTCCGGGAATCGTTAAGGTGGCACCTCAATCATATGCGTCCTTGAGGGCGCTAGGCAACGCCATACGGTCCTCGGTACTTCGCTGCCCTTGTGTGACGCAGTACCAGAGTATACTATTTAGAAAATTTACACTCTCCGTGATGACGCCATACTCGTGTCACAGGTGATGTCTATGAGCGAATTGAACCTGTGAAATCCTGTTCGCTTTCACGCACAATGTAAGAACGCGTGTACGCCCCCGACGCCTGCCCCCCCCCCGCCCTCCCCCTCCTCACAAGCGGTTCTTAGTATTAATAGGATGAAGCTCACCCTTCATGCGACTCGCCAGATACCTCACGGCGCTTCGCGCTTGGTGCAAGCAATGTCTGCCTGGTCGGTGAAAACCCGATACGCTCCGTCTCGGCATTGTAGGGATGCGAGGGTCTATGGTCATACGACTACGGCCATGCATGAGATCGAGTGCATCTCTCCTATCGAGTACCGCCCCCCCCCCCCCCCCCCCCCCCCCCCCCCCCCCCCCCCTCCTTCCCAACGTATCGACGCGAACGTTCTGTGCATGCAGGCTGTGGAAGATCTGACGCTGGAAACCACGGGCAGGTTCGTCGCCCCCCAAGGGAGCGAGAGCCTAGGCCTGGGCGTGTACGCGCTCGACAACCCCAGCGAGTACGGCCCTTTTTGCGAGCTCCCATGGTAGTTCAACGTCGTTCAAAATCCATCCCGGTCGCGCGTTCGGTTCATGCTGTGACCACTTATATATTAACGTGTAGCGGGCTTGGAGCCCATGGGGCCAGGCGTGAGTTCGACGGAGTCGCCAGATGTAGGCGTGCTTGTGCGCGGGAACGGGGTGTTGGGAAGTTTCATGCTCTCGCGCTGGCTCAGAGAGGTACTTGTAGCAAAGTGGGTCTGCTGTGGGATCGTCCCACCAACACCGGACCTTGGCGCGCTATATACCACGTCCGTACCAGTTGTTGGGCGCGATCTTTTGGTGTGCTCAGTTCGACTGCCGCGATGGCAGCTTAGGGCGAAAGGCGACGGCGGTATTCTTTGTTGCTTTTTGTTGGGCGGCGCAGGCTGGTGGTATGTGACTTCGTGTAGGATTATAGATTTAAAATACGACGTACGTACTCTGAATTGGTCAGCATTGACGGGGGCCTTGTTTAAGATTGTTCACCCGGCAGCAAAAAAAGACTGCAGCGCCTTTCCTCGATTGTACAATACCAGAGAGCGACTCGTAAGCATGTGCGTCCTTCCTTTTTATGTGCGTAGCCATACACTGCTGTGATTGCCTGCTGTCCTGCTCGAACGGCTTGTTCGCATCAGGCGACCTTTTCGCGGAGCTGTTGCACCATTGATTGAGAATTATATCGCAATGAACTTGGGCCCCAAACCTCAGGCAGCGATGGAGATGTCGTTGTAGCCACGTGGAACAGTGCACTCACGAGAGGCAGGGTGACTTCGTGATCGAGTCGGGGTATGCTCATCTACTCGGCAAGATGCACGCTCGACGGCTAGGTTTTACCGTACAAGGCATGGTACTAACAGATCCACAGCAAGACTCCTTAACCCTTGCTCGTGTGGGCAGTGAAAAAAATATTCGTACGCTAGTAATTATTCAGGGCAAGCTAGTACTGTAGTTACGCTGTGCTATTGTCATCGTCCGGACGTTACAAGTACTTTTTCGCTCCGAGTCGCGCGGATGGTCGATAATGCAGCGTAGCCAATGCACGTTCAAAGTCAGCAAGTCGATTCAAAGCTACTCCACTTTTCGGGCTAGCTCTTGGCACATGCATTTGCCTGAAGACACCATCAATACCTTTTGTTGGGCCCTTGAAAACGTCGCTCTCTCTCTTACGTACCTCTCACGATAACCGCCCTGGTAACGAGGCTCACAACCTGTCGGGGATGCGAGTAACGCGAGCACCCGCCAACACCCCCCGCTTTACTCGGTTCTTCTATAACAAAAAATTCAAAGCTGTCCGCCACCCGCTAAAGTAGCACAAACAGCATACCGGTGGTTCTTGCGCCAGTTGACGGAAACAATATCTGCTCAAGGCCCAACAGACCCTAAAAAGGAGATCCCGTTTTATGTCAAACGTTAGAAGACTCCAAATGTTTTGCTGGGGAACTGCGGCCGGGATCACATACGACAACTCGTAGTAGTATCACCAAACCATCGACATACACCGAGTCGCTCAAGAAAACACCCGGAACGCAACGACCCACCACTACACGCACAACTACTGTGCCAACTATCTGCAGTTAGCTGCCTCATACACCAGCCATCAGCAGCACACAAGCATCGGCCACCAGCTTCATGCAGCGACGCTCGGAAGAATGCTTCTGCTTCGAAGAAGGCTTCCCTTCTACTCGAGACTAGGTGGATGGGGTGTGTGGCGCAAGCCGTTGTCTAGTTCAATCTGAGATAGGGGGGCCGGGGCTCCATAACGTTGCGAAGGAGAGATTTGCCTTGCGCTGCGAGCGCAGGCGAGCGCGACGCTGCTGCGGCTGTTGACGGGCGCTGGCGGCGAGAGAGAGGGTCGCTAGGGCGGGGTCGGCCGTTTGGGCGCCTCGCCGTTGCGTGGTCGGCGAGGGAGGAGCGCCCAAGCAGGGGGTCAAAAGGCGAGGTCTCGTACTTTTCGGTACGTAATACGGCCGACGGCTAAGTGCACCTTGCGGGCGAGTGTTCTGACACTAACCCACGCCCATGCTCCTCCATGCTTTGTGCTTGGGTAGTAGTCGTCGTTGTGGCAAGTTAGCTATAGCCAGCTATATTCAAGTCCCGACAAACCAAGTAGCAATGCTCATCGCAGTCGTGCACATAGCCGTGAAATCAGGCTGCTCACTCGAGCAACCAAGTCACGTAGCCGGATTATTAAGCTGTACCTGCTCTTCTTTTCTTCAAGCAAGGGCTGCTGTACTTGCCGAGTCCACCACATTATCCCCGTCGTATTTACTTCCTCCATAGAAGCTACCACGTACTTCCATAGAAGTGAAATTGACTTCCACGGAAGAAAACTCATTTCCTCCGTGGAAGTTTCAATTTGACTTCCGTGGCAGTGAACAGGCTTCCAGAAGGGCGTGGAAACGCCCACACGATAGATGGAAGTGGAAGCTTCCACCAACTTCCACCAACCATAGCTCCCACAACCACGTCCGGTGGAAGCTGCGGCTAAATCCCACAACAACAGTCCGCCGACCTCCACAACTTCCACCAGATTCCAAAGACTTCATTACTTCCATGGAAGTAAACGTGGAAAAAACATCGTCGACGTCCCGACACAACTTGTAGACATTGGCCTAGCACTTACTTGTAGTCGAGAAGATGTTCTTGAGTCCAAGCACTTGATGTAGATCGGCCCAGTAACGATTGCGCCACGCTGAGTTTACCTACAACTACCCCAATTTCCAAACAAGAACAGCTCTTCACACAGTTAGTTGCCCTAGAGCTAGCTTGGGCTGGGCCCTCGATGACGTCGCTCTCCGACTAGCCCTTCGCTCTTGCAGCCTCGATGAAAGCGAATCTCATAACCCGTTGAATAGCTACTAAACAAGGTGACGCTGGACAGAGGCCAGCCCATACGGATCTTGGAGTGGCATAACCGCGTAAGGGTAGATTAGGTATACCTTGTGCCCAATAGCTCAGTTAGATATGGACATCTCTTGAACTGCAGTAGTCTGGGAGACCGGTGAAGACGAGCAAGGGAGGAGGTGAGAGTAGCCGAGATGGGAGGGCACATATTTTTTTTCAACTCCCAAGGTGCAAAAGCTGTTTCGTTTTAGATGGCTGACCGACGGCAACAACAGTCGTTGACGTTTGCTCGTGGGCGTTGACCCTTGCTCGTTGGCATTGATGCTTGCTCGTTGCAAGGGTCTGTACTGTACTGTAGTTATCTGTGTTGCTGTTGCCAAAGTTTTGACGAAGACTCGCATGCTGCGCTTGCTTGTTGTGCTGTTTACTGAAGTCGAGCAGGATTATACTGAATGATAAGGGTCGTTCTTAACGAGGAGTGTTTTTCTGTTTTTTTTCTCCGTATTTTCCCGAAATTTCGGATTTCCCCGATTTATTTTCGGGAAAAACCGAAAAAAACTCTAACCCAAAAAACTGATGTCTTGGCTTTTCGTTAAAAATATTTTTTCAGGAATTTTAGGTGCAAGGCTGTAGATGATCGGGCAGCCCCACCGCTCGAGCTGTGCCACCACTCGCGAGCTACCAGCAGTTTCGCCGCGTACTGGTTCCTTTTTCGTAACTTCTGGTACAGTAGTGTATGGAAGAGCGTACGGTGTCTGTCTTGCCTCTCAGTTTTTGTTTTACGCTATAATATTATTATTACAACAACAACTGTATGTAGTAGGACTCCAAGCTGGCCGTTTTCTAGGATGTTAATAAATAATGTTAGCGGCCTCCTACGGCCCACCATGCGCATCGTCGTCTGGCGATTGCCCGCCCTAAGCTTCGCCTCGCTAGCTATATATAGGTGATACTTTTCGATGATACGAGATACATCCACCTGATGGTTGCCATTCTTCAGCAAGCAGCAAACAAACACCTTGGTAGGCATGATTTTGGCGACAGGCGGGCGGTGCGCCCACCATTCATTGCCAAATAATTCAATGCGATTGCGGCCATACGTATCAACCGCACCAATACCGACGAGGGAGTGGTCCAAGGGGGGGCCCTATTAAGCATGGCTGGACGCTGGCGCGATAGTACCGCACCACGTCTTAGTGGCGGGACCGATCTCCCAATCACTCCGCGACCATGAGATTTACAAAACCAAGACGCCAAAGGTGCTATTTGTTTATACCTGGTACACGAGTATAGAACATACATGTATGCATGTATGTGGAAAACAGGTATTGAGTGCAATGCGGGGAGTATAGTAGAACAAGACAATGCTCCGGCGGAGCTGATCCGCGCGCTTACGTAACAACTTCTGATGGCGCCCACCCAGACCAAGACCAAATAATATGAAGACTTTTCCCGTAGGGTAATTGACGCGTTGTTAGTCGTTCGTACGCGGTTGTTGCAGATATAACCTCAACGCCGGAGGAAGGGGTGTCGGCGCTTTGACATATATATTCAAAATACACGCGTACGGGTAGATATTGATGCTATAGTTGCGGGGGAAATAGCTTGTAGATGACATTTTGCCCAGAACATATTATTGCGTGGCTGTTCAGTAAAATCAAGATAGAGGCAGCGGGATACAATAACCGCAGCGATTGCATCGTGTGTTATGACCAAGGCGCACAGTATGCGGGAACCAGCCTCTTTCGCTAGGCGCAGGCAACGTGGGTCAGGACGGGGAGCTCACACTTCACGAGTTCGCTAAAGCTCATCACGCCGCATCATTACAACGGCACGGAAAGGACCATGTTCCTCCTCCAACGAAGCTGGGTTATAAGCGTTTCCTGAAACCACCCGTCACGAAGGGGGATGAAGTCAATCGCGAAAAAGCCGAAGCGCCCTTGTATATGATGCGTGTTAAAGTTCCTGCCAATCGCTCGAGGAAATTTAGGAGCCGAAGGAACGATATCGTAAACACCCCCACAGACGACAGACGGATACCCAAGAAGCTGCACAAGAAAAGTATGCCACCCGCGCATCGTTTCGATACCTTCGCCACCGTTGCGGCCGCTACCGTCATTCTGGGAACGCAGGCGCTTGTCAAAGCTGGAGCGCGATGCTAGGAACAGGATTACCAAGGAGGTGGCGCCGCCCATGTTGAGCAAGGTGTCTGCCACCCGGTTGGGGCGCCTTGATCAGCCGGCGGAAGCGGCAAGGAGAAGGCTAATAATGGTAACGTTTATGGCTTCGAGCTACAACAATAGACACAACCCGAGGTGACGGTAGCGAACGCCGTGGTCCCCGAAGGGACCAGAACGAGGGTAAAGGTGGGGGCAAAGTAAATATAATAAACTCTCGTAGAAACCGCCTGCAAACTCTCGTAGAAACCGCCCGTTTTATCGCTTCTTTTGCACTCCGGTCGCCTGTGCTGGGTACACATGCAACTATAACGGCGCACTCTCTTGTGAGTACGTACAGCCGCCGTACGCCTCACGGTATGAGCTTTTCCGAAAGCGACGCTTCGCGCTGCTCTACCCCGAAGTATACCTATAAATATATTGCACCATTTACACGCTAAGAACTATTACCTGGTACGTTATATCATGTGGACCAATTATTAGGTGATCTTGAGACTTCGATGATGATACTGCTTCGTAATTGGTCGGCGGGAAATAGAGGAGGCGAGACACGGTCAGTGGTATGGTGTTGTTGTTGTCTCCAAAAGTCGTTTTTCCTTCCTACTTTACGACATCCAGCACGCCCAGGAACCGTGCTGAGTCTCCTTCCTGAAGGAGACACAGTAAACTCTGGCGTCGGAATCTATATACCAGGTACCAGGTATGCAATAATAGAGGACATGCACAGCAAATCGAAAGGAGACTGACGAAACGAACCGCCTGACGTAGTGAAAACAAAAGTAACAACATAAATAATTGCAGACCCGCCCCACCCTTGCGGAGATATACAATCAAATACAAAAGGGAAAAGAAAGGAGGAACATCGAAGTTGAATACAAAGCTAAAACAAGGTTTTACTCGGTAGGCTACAACGCCCGCTCTTGCGACCTACTGGCATGAGAAACAAACGCCATATTCCTACGGATGAAGCTAGCGCGGCCCTATTTTCAATAACCACGACCACAGTTATATCAGTGGGGACGAGCCGGTCTACACACTACACACGTGTTTTACTATAAAATTTGATTCTTGATGCACATCATCACACAGCGCGTGCCATCAAAGTCTGGGTGACTTTCAAGGAAGAAACGTCCTTCTCTGCTGCTACTTCTACCGTGTTTCTCTGCAGCAATGCTGCTACTTCTACCGCGTCTTGCAATCCTTTCGTTGTACCCTATATATAGGAACAATCCGTTTTGTTGCCCGGCTTACGGCGGGCACACCCCCCTCGACCAATTAACGAGGTACAAGGGACTACTACAAGAAAAAATCCTTTGCTACTCTCTGCTTACGGCGCCGCCCCGACGACATGCTAACAAGATACAAGGAAGGCAATTTTTCGCCTTCTTAGCATTTCCTCGACTATGTGAGCGACGACGACAGTGTCATGACAAGCACGAAACAAAACAGCAGTCGAAGTACCCATTCTCCGCTCTGATGGTAGCGTCGATTTTTCGACGCTCCCTGCAACACCTACCTGCACTACTTACTTGCCGTTGCAGCGATAAGCATTGCCTCGCGGATAATACGTACCTGGTATAACTACGAGTAGCGATCCCATGTGCTCAGCAAATATCTTCATGGCCCCTTGTAACCGCACGCACTGGATTCCGGCCAACTGCATTCACCCCCACAGCAGCTATACTTCAGCACGAACACCTAACGTTGCAACAAGGCTGTTGCCGTCACGATCAACACAATTCCCAATGAAACGTGTGATGAATTAAAATCGTACTGGAAACAGAGGTAATTATTTGTTTTCCGAATTCGGGGAGACGAAATGGAAGGAGGAGAGTGAGATAATAGAGGCTAAGTCCGAGAAATCCCGCAGCGGAATGATTAAGGCGGGAGGGGGGGCGGGGGGAGGGGGGGGGGATGAGAAGATAACATCTTCAACACGAAACCGAAAACACTGCTGCGACTAAAAAAAGGACGGAACAACGAAATGCATACGTCGTGCCAGACATCTCTCCAGCAACTGCTGCACAAGAATACGCAACCAGTCAGTCCCGGGCACGTTCACCGGGGCGACAAGTAACGCAGCGACAGAAGACAGCGCTCGCAGTGACACCCACTTTCGCGCTTCGTCTGACTAGCTCCAGCGGCAAGACTCCGACCGCACTCGGTCGAGGAGTGACTCAAGCCGCCACAGCAAGCTGGCACATCCGCTGTGCCGCAAGGAAGGCCGCCCAATGGACGGCGGCGTGAGTGCCGCGGAAGCCGTGGGTTTCCTGGTAAAATTTCGTGACGACAAGCAAGAGGCACCACCAGGGCGGGGCAGAGAGTTTCAGCGCTCGTTCAACCACACGGGAGGAGAGGGGGGTTGAAACAGTGGTGATGTATGCCATTACGGCCAATTAATTCAGCAACTAACTGTCTTATTTCCGAAAGTGCGATAATATCCACTGTAAGACTGTGTACGGGTATGTAGTTACAAGGCTTCCATAGCGATCTGTAGACACGTTTTGTTCTGGCGGTCAAACAACCTCAACAATAAAATGAAAGTGGACATCCTTTTTTTTTATAATTTCATCCAGAAAAACGAGCGATGCGGACAGGCATGTTCCATCTCGGTGGTCTCTCCAGACCACGGTTGTTCGAAGGCGGTTCGTTCGACTTCAAAGACGACCACTCATATGCGCTCTTTTGTGGAGCCCCCCGTACAGGGACTGCTCAGTATATTTAGCACCGCGTGTAACCCATATCGTACTCGCCACTCCAAACATAGCATCCAAAGAGAACACGTCCGAAGAAATAACTCTCACGACACAACGAAAAAAAAAACAAGTGGCACACCTACACACACGCACCTGACACTCGCTGAGTAGATCATCATCGATGGTGTAGCTTGCCACCACAGTAACCAGCATGAGTCTCAGCATCGCCACCGCACCCTTGCCCTCCTGGACGAGCGCGCTTTCCTTAACCTTTGCGCGGAAACAAACCCAAAAAAGCGCGATTCAGCACGTGGTGTGAAATGGGGGATGTAAAGGGTATATAGCCACTGAGCCTCGTACCTCCCCACGGTTTAGTCCTCTCCTGCAGGCGTTTCTCGAGAAATGACAAAACATCCGTTGGTACCCCTAGGTATCCGACGGTACCTGTCGGCATCCGTCGGCACCCGTCCGTACCCAGCGGCACCCGTCGGCACCCGTCGCGGCATTCATCGGCACCCCCCTAACACCCGTCGGCTCCCGTTGGTACGGTACCCGTCGGTACGGTACCCGCCGGTACGGTACCCGTCGGTACGGTACCCGTCGGTACGGTACCTGTCGGTACGGTACCCGCCGGTACGGTACCCGTCGGTGCGGTACTCGTCGGTAGGGTACCCGTTGGTACACGTCAGTAGTGTATCCGTCAGTACCCGTTGGTATAGCACCTCCACGCGACCAGGAGGAATTCTCTTATAATAGCTGCAGAACTGTCCGTGGATCTACTAACAGGTACAACCCTCGACCGTCCTATTGGAGCATGGCGACCTCACCTAAGGGAACCTTAAATATCGAGACAGCATGGAGGGCAGGTACGACTCAACACCAAACTTTTCAATATAATCGTTTTACGTAAGCCTATACATGTTTGAGGTGTCGCTATAACGGTCTCACCGCAGGAGCCAACCAGTTCTCGCGGGGCCCTCGTGGGGCCTTTCCTCCGTCCCAGCCCTTAATCCAAGACTTCATGTACGAAACCAAGACCTCGGGCACAAACATCTTTGCCATGAGCTCCGCCTCCGACACGAGGAACACCACAGCTGCGCCGATTGCGGGGTCCGCCATCGCCCACGAAAACTCTTTCGGGAGTTCCAGGGGGGCGTCGTCGGTGCCCCCCTCAACGCCCTTCACTGTCGGGATCACCTAATATGGAAGGAGCGGAAAATGACATTGCGTCGACCTAGTCGTATCCTTCAAGTGTTTCACAAACACATGGCGCATACCGTAACCGTTGTAACTGCGGCTGTGGGGTCAGACCAATGTTACAACTACAGCAGTGCGTGCGGTTGAGACACCCGCTTGTACATGGCGGGCTTGCAGCACACGGGTTCAACGATCAAATGGTCGCGCTGGAACAAACAGCCGTTCTGCTGAGAAAAATGAACGCCGCGCCAAAATGACAGGACATACAAAATTTACGGAAAACCATTATCAGCTCTACCTTGCTAATCTCCTTGAGGGCTTGCCCTGCCTCGACTTTGCCGTCCTGGTTGTCCATCATCCATGACATCCCCCAGCTCATCAATCGCTGAATTATAGGGGATGCTGGCTTCACCCTCACCATCATGCGAATCGGCAGCGGGAACATCGGCCCACCTTCCGACTTCGAGACGAAACTAACCAGGCGAGCGGGAGAAGGGGGAGAGGGAACGAACGAACGAGCGTCGAGTGCACCGGCAAACTATAGCTCAGGGAGCGCAAACAAGCTGTTAAATAGCCAGACCGTGAGAGGGGAGAGTGGGGTGAGCGTCGAGCGCACAGGCATAATACCGCGTAGGGAGGTACAACTGCCAAAGCGAGCGGGACGCGAGCTAAGGACGAGCGCCCAGTGCACCGACGGGTTCAATACGGTTTTATAGAAGGCGCATCGCAACTATCTGCCAAGGCGGGCACGGGAGGGGAACGGGAGACGGGCGTCACGTGCACCGATACAAATGGGTGCAGAAGATACGCCATGCCATGCCAACCTATACCGAGGATACCAAGGGGGGACTGGAACACACATCGGCGTGCACCTGGATTAACTTTGTATGCGATACTTAGATTATGAGGATGCAGATTGCCGTTTTTTTCCCCCAACCATTGAATTGGGAAGTCGGGCCGGCTCTTCTCTGAAGAAGTAGCTCGACTACTCTCTCTGGGAGAGTACGATAAAGCTCCAATTTTCCACGCCATTTTTTAGAGAAAAACCCCCAAAATGTTGTAGACGTGTTCTATATACTCCTTCCCCAGGACTGACTTCCGGGTTTTATTCGTTTTTGTTTTCGTTTACCTGGTACTGCTATTAATAATCGTTGGTCTGAGGATGCCCCAATTTCCCCAAACAATCCCCGAAAACGAAAAACCAGGCAAAATATCAAAGCAGAACACCCCGTTAGGCGAGGTTTCCGGAACGTCTCATAGGTACGAGGGTAGGAGATATGTGCAAAATTTCACTATCTAACTCGAGAAGACGGCGCGGACTTCGGCCGGGGAATAGTTTCCGTCGTTTGAATTGAAGCAGCACAAACAACCATATACACATTGTATTTCATATGAGATCGGAGCTGTTTCTGTTCTGAGTTTCCATTTTTTTTATCATCACTTTTACTTTCCAACCTAACTCGTATTAATAGGAGGTTTTACCCTCAGCGATCTTCTGGACAACAAGCCGTGGCCACAGGTGTCGTCCCTTCTCCCCTCCGGTACGTGCCTTCATTTTTTGTCGCGCATGGGGTTCAGCTTTCCCACTGCTCGTCGGTTTTCATTGAATGTAGCTAAGTCACGCTCTCGCGTTTTCCGCTAGTCGATTTTTGTATGCAAGAAAAAGTCCCTACGATACGAGCATGCTCTCGGTGAGACTCGAACCCACGAGGAAATTGATCTGGATAGGCACGCGGACCACCTATCAAACCACCGGGGACGCCGGCGTAGTAAACGTTTAAAACTAAAACGTGTACCGCAGGTGGACTGGATGAAGTACACAGGCAGAAGTTTTCGCGTTTTCATGACAACGTAACCCTCCAGGATACGCCTCAAGAGCTCACGCACCACCACAGCAACACAAAACAACACGCCTATTACTGGGGGCCATAGTTAACAGGACCAAATATTGTTAGTGAAAATGGTTAAACATATAGGTTTTTAAGTGTACCATACGTCCTGTTAACTATGGTCCCCCGTAATAGCATGGTAACCGCCGGAGGCATCACGGGGATGAGGGACACAGCCGAGCAGGCAGCAACTTGCATCCGCCGTGGGGGGTGCACAAGGGGATGAGGGGGGGGGGGGGGGGGGGATAATAGGAGTAGTGAAAGGAAACCCTACCAAGGGAATGCGGGGAGGGGGGGCAACAGGAGGAGGAGTAGAACGGAAACCCCGGTGGACGAAAGTAGGAAGGAGACGGCAGACGGATTAGCAAGCCACCAGGCCGACTGCTGCAGTAAGTAAGTGGAACATGTTTATGCTACTCGTGCCACCAACTAACTGCTGCAGCTGGTTCGAACGTGGTCTTCCTTTCTTTGTACATTTTTTTCGCATTGATCCTCCGTGATTTTCTTATCGTTACTTTTTATCTTTCTTTCTTTCTGCCTTTGTTACTGGAGTCTTGTCGCGTGGGTAGATGACGGGCCCGCTTAGCTTACTTCGTGTTGTCTGACACATCCTCTCCGGGGGTGGGGCATAGTCGACGAAAGCAGGACGGAGACGGCATACATACAGGGTAGCAATGTACCAGACCGACTAGTAGGTAGAACCTGGGTATGTATGCTACGCGCACCACAAACTTCTGCGGCTGCCTGGAGGGTGTTTTTTTTCGCTGTGCTTCGGTCTGCCTGTTACTCCCCTTGGTTCTTACTCGCAGTCTTACTCTGTGTGTGGTGGTGATATTTCTTTCAACTCGTTCTTATCAAGTGTCTACCAGCATCATCCCCTGCATGGAGGCACGACAATTTTTTCTTTTTTTTTTGTTTCCTTCTCTTTCGATTCGTTTTTTTTTGTTTTTTTTGTTCGATTTCCTTCATTGAATGTGTCCGTCGTGCCTATTACGGGGGACCATAGTTAATAGGACCAAATATTGTTCGTAAAAATGGTGAAATATATAGATTTTTATGTATACCATAGGTCCTATTAACTATGGTTCCCCGTAACAGTATGATGACATGACATTGTATCGTCCACTCTGCCTACTGCGTAACAATCTAGTATCTGAATCTCTGTGGCGCAGTTTTGTGACCACATAACTTGCATCTCTCTAGGATTGAAGAATCCGCACGGACGCTGGCTGTGCTGGATGTCGACGGATAGAAATAACGGTTTAATGTGAAGTAACACACATCTTAACACGCATGCTTTGCCGGGAAGTACTGATGTATATATATACTGAGTTACGTGCATGGCCTACGATGGTGGTGTTCTCCCGTGCGTGGAGAGCTATATCACAATTAGTAGGTGATAGCTCACCGGCACATATTTCGCAGGGCGAGCTATAGAAGCCATGCATGAGTGGCACACGTGCTTCCGGCGTGAGCTATTATAGGAGGGTACAGGTAATCGGCTCATGTTTTCAAAACTTGACCTACAGTTAGTAGAGAAGATAGGTCATCTGCACATATCTGTCCTACCATGTAGATGCTACATGATGAGCTGCACATACTTCGCCGGGATGGGCTACAAGGAGCTACAGTACACGCGCTGCACATGTTTCCCCCGGCCTGGAGCTACAAGAGGTAGCTCATCTGCATATATGTTTTCGAAGCTTGAGCTTCACGCAATATATCATGAGCGATCCGGGGTGTCCAGTATTTCACACGTCTACATCAGTACACAATTATTATTAATAGCTCACGTTACTGCTTTCTTGCCAGGAAAACATCCTACGGTAGTATGAGTTTTTTGTAACAAATGAAGACTCTGTTTTTGATGCGTTTGTATTTTCTGGCAAGAATCCTTCAAAATGGGCTAGAGAGTCCGAAAGCCTTGCACCTGCGACGCTCCAGAAGCTGGAAACACCCCTCTGTCGGACGAGAGTATAAGGGCCGAAAAATAAATAAATGCCGGCCCGATTTCCTCGTTTTCCGGTGCAAAAGGTATGAGTAATCTATGTTTGCAGCTGTAGGAAGAGTGCCGCATCTTTCGGATGACACCCGAGCACGGTTCAATGTGAAGAACACACACACACACTAGGCAACATGGACGAAGGTTTGTCTGTCGAGTTGAAGGCACACTTTTAGCCGAATGTGCGCCGTGCGCCCCTGAATGATATTAACAGTAGTTGCTTCTGCGGTTAAATAATTCTGCTGGGGGCGGACCATGTCGATTCAGCCAGTCAGGACAGGAGGATGCCGAGCAGACAGGTGACCAGCTGGAAGGAGAGGTTGACGATCACGGAGGGAATCGTTATTCTTCACCGCACAGTCTGACGACGTGTTTTTCCCTCGTTTTTTTCAGTTGTTTTTTTCCTTTCTCTCGTCGAGACATTTGTTGGAAAGATGGTCCACGCAATTCGTGAATACATATATTTTTCATACCTGGTAGTATTAATAGTGCATACCTGCTGTACATGGTGTACACAAAACTTGTTGGATATCAGATTCGATACTCGATACGATTTCGATATTTGATAATAGTATACCTTGAAGCTGTCGTTCAGTGATCAGCCGCGGCGTCTCCCCGGTGGCCTGGTAAGTGGTCCGCGTGCCTATACTACAGGTAATATCAGTTTCGTGGGTTCGAGTCTCACCGAATACACATACTCTTAAGGACTTTTTCTTGTAAAAAAAATGATTCGCCGAAAGCGCGAGAGCGTGAGTTAGCAACATTCTTCGATGAAAATCGACGAGCAGTGGGAAAGCTGAACCCTATGCGCGATAAAAATGAAGGGACGTATATGCCGGGGGGGGGGAAGGGACGACACCTGTGATCACGGCTTTTCCAGAAAATCGCTGAGAGTAAAACCTCCTATTAAAAACGAGTTAAGCTGGAAAGTAAAAGTGGTGATAAAAAAACGAAATAAATATAGAAAAACAAAAACACGGGGATGCCAGGGGATGGGGGGTAAAACACGTTCGATAATATACATAAGCAGTTCGATGCTATGATACCATCGAAAGTTTGGAAACGATGTCAAACAGCGATGGCAAAACCTACACCCGTTCAAGGAAGCACACCACCACAAACTAGCGAGGAGTCGACACACAAACGAGACCATCTGAACATTTTCTCGCAGTGGAGAAGGCGGGTGGGGGGGGGGGGGGGTGGAGGGGAGGGGGTAAGGGGCCGTCGATATCAAATTGAAAAGCACGCTTCAACCCCGTAAGTAAGTGTTCACCTGTCGACGACGCGGTTCAAGATCGAGAAGAGCATAGCCGTCCCGAGAACTTCCGGCACTTGCTTCGGCTTCACATCACCAACAAGAAGGGAGGGGGGGGGGGTGAGGCAGAGAGAGCAGGGCGCGGGGGGAGAAGGGGGGGCGGTCGGTTGTTTTGCCCACACTAACAATGAATGTTGCTTTTAGTGTTACACAGGTAGGTGTTGCTTGGGGTTCAGCGGAGGCGCGATAAAAACGCAAGCCCGCTGTGAGCTATTTTACGTGTTTTCGAACCGCGAAGGACTTTCAAGCCCCAATTCGTTCTCTGGTTGTTTTTGTTTATCGCTTGCAGCCGTGTGCGCCTGTGTGTTGGGACATTATTTATGCACCGCCCTATGATCGCCAGCACACTGACTACTACTGCTGTGTGCTGCACCACTGTTGTACTCCTTTCTCAGGCTCTTGTAATGTCGGCATAGCTCCATGTTCCAGCCTCAAAGACACTCAACCCTCGCTGCCGTTACAGCAGTGTCACACTCGGACTGCTACGTACGGTAGCGGTAGAATGACATACTACTTACTTGTGGAATAACTGTTCTGAAATTATTGGTCTCGTACACGCAGACAGGGTGTATCAACCATCATCATCAGATACCGATAATACGTGTGGGGACAGTTTTTGTACAGCAGCAGCAGTAAGTAGTAGTTATCCTTTAACGACACCTTTCTCTCAGGTTCCCTTGTGCTGTCTGCTATTCTGCTGCTTGAAGTATATCCCTATTATTGTGCATTTTGTCGATATACCAAGTACCATGCTATCCCGTATACTATATATACTGGTTGTGTGTGTGTGTTCTTCACATTAAACCGTTCTTTCTACCCGTCGACATCCAGCACAACCAGTGTCCGTGCCGATTCTTCAATCCTAGAAGAGATACAAGTTCTGTGGTCACAAAGCTACGCCACAGAGATACTACGTTGCCACGTGTGCAGTGTGAACTGCAGTGGGCAATGCAAAGCCATGTCATCATACTAGATACGACAGGCACGACATACGCAATCTATGAAATAGTGAAACGAAAAGAAACAATCAAAGAGAAAACAAAAACAAGGTAGACAAATCGAAAGAGAAAAAGAAGAAAAATGAAAGCAAAATCTAAGAGAAACAATCTGTCGTGCCCCCCCCCCCGCAGGCGAGGTGGCCAACACTTGAAAAAGAACGAGCTGGAAAAAAGAAGAAATAACAAAAAAACAACAAAAACACCACTGCTTGTGAACAGAGTAAGACAAAGAACCAAGGAGAAAGTAACAAGGAAAAATAACAAAGGGGAAATAACAGGCAGACCAAAGCCCAAAGCACCTTCCAGGTGGCGGCAGCAGCTTGTGGTACGAGTAGTATAGCCAGGTTCTCCCTGCTAATCCGCCTGGTACCTTGCTACCCAGACTGTGCCGTCTCCGCCCTGCGTTCGTCAACTATGCCCAGCCCCTTGGCGTCAGACAATACGAAACGAGCAGAGCAGGTTCGTCTTCCAACCACGCCACACGGCTCCTTCAGTACGGCTTCTCAATCAGAAAAGGAAGAGGAAGATAAAAAATAATATGAAAATCACGGAGAGTCAGCGCAAGAAAGAAAAAAAACAAAACTAAAAGAGAAGACAAGGGAAGACCACGTTCGAGCCAGCTGCACCAGTTGGTAGCACTAGTAGTATGGTCATATTCTACTTCCTAGTCGACTTGGTGCCTTGCTACCCTGTCTGCCATCTCCTTCCTACTTTCGTCTACCGCCGTTTCCCTTCTACCCCTCCTGTTCCCCCCCCTCTCCGCATTCCCTCGGTCGGGCTTTATGCCACTTCTCCTGTTGCCCCCTCCCCCCCCGTTCCCTTGGGCACCATCCACGGCGGATGCGCGGCGCTGTCTACTCATCTCAGCCTCAGCCTCGTGCCACCTCACCATGAACCGTTCGGCTGCTTCAAGGATCCCCCGGTACCACTCCCCCACCTTTTTGGCTGCAGTGGACCACAACGCGGTCTCAACTCCAAACACCAAGGGGGCAACTTCCGTTGACCCTTCGGTGGCTCGGAACTCCCTAAGGTCTTCGACTATGCATCTATGCCAAGTCTTACACTGTCCGCCTGGTCTCGGGTTCTCCCCACCAGCTATCCTCCCGAGCATTACCCGATTGGGTAATCGCTCCTTGCTTTGCCGTGCCACGCCCCCCGCAAAGAAGAGCCGCCGTTTACGAATGGTCGTTTCGATGCTCTCGCAACGTGTCATCTTGAGGGCCTTCGCGTACGAGAGGGTGGCATGGTCAGTATGAAGTCGGCGCTGGAAGCCAATGACTCGCAACAGGACTAAGTACTTGGTGGTGAGCCGTTCGAAGCTTGGCAAAGTGTTCCGCTCTGAGGGTCCACGTCACGCACCCGTACAGCAGGGTCTCAATCACCTCGGCCTTCAGCATTCGGACTTTAAGGCTAAGGGGGGCGGTCGTCCTATCATACAACTCCGGGCCGAACCGTTTGAGGCATGCTCGCATGAGGCGGATCCGTCGGTCGATTTCGAGCGAGAGGTCAGCGTTTTCGTGGATAACGCCGCCTAGGTATAAGAACTGGGTCGTCTGCTTATACCTCTGACCTGCCGCTTCGATGACGAGCGGTGGTGCGAGGGTTGACCGGTCTGGTGTTTGTAGGACCATTGTCTCAGTCTTCTTTTCCGACACCGTGAGGCCTGCTGCTTCGAAGACAGTCACGATGACTGTCATCATTTTTGCGAGCCCTTCAGCCGACTTCGAGACAATTCCTGCATCGTCGGCGTACAACATGCCCCATACAGACCTTCGCACGCACGCCAATGGCTCCTCCTTCCCTGTTCGAACTGCTCCAGCTTCCCAGAGTTGGACCAAATCCCTTACAATGGCTTCGTCTTGGCTGAAGCGTACTAGTACGACGTGTAACGCAGCAGCGAAGAACACATCGAACAGTAACGGTGATAGTACACAGCCTTGCCGCAGCCCCTGCGTGACATCAAACCATTCCGAGAGCTCGCCGTCATCAGTACGCACGCGAGCCCGCATGCCATCGTGGAAATTACGGATAATTCTCAGCATCTTGGCTGGTACGCCAAAGCGTGTGAGTACCTTCCATAACAGCTCTCGGTCGACAGAGTCGTACGCTTTCTGCAGATCGATGAAGCACACGTATAAGGGATTTTCCTCTGTCGTCCGAGCTCTTGCAGCCGGCGCACGACGAACAACATATCAATCGTTGATCGTGCGGGGCGGAAGCCGCACTGTTCCTCGGGGAGTAGTTCCTCGGTCTCGCAGTAGTTGCTGAGGCGGGACGCGACGATTTTCAACAACACTTTGCCTGCGTGGGCAACAAGCGAAATCCCTCTATAGTTGTTGCAGTCAGTTCGATCCTTCTTTTTGTGAAGGACCTTGATGATCGCATCTTTCCATTGCTGAGGGACTTCTCCTGTTAACCAAACATTGACAAGGATGTTGTGAAAGCGCTGGGCGAATGCCGGGTGGTCGATTTTTAGGAGTTCGACCGGGAGACCATCTGGCCCGACAGCTTTCCAATTCGACATCCCCTTAAGTGCTTCGGTCATCTCGTCTATGGATGGTTCATCTTCAAGCGACAGTTTAGGCGGTCGCGGTGGCAAGAGGTCGATGATCGTGGGATCGAGTTTCAGCGACTTCGTGTTCAAGAGTTTGTGGTAAAACCCCGCCCATCGTTCACGAATTCGCACCTTATCCCGTAGGATCGTGCCATCCTCGTCCCTAATGAACTGTTCGCTCCTCGCTTTAGTCCCTTCCAATCCTACCGTACTCTTAAGGTGCTTGTAAAAGCCTCTTTGGTCGTTGTTCGCTAGGAGTCGTTCGGTTTCGGCGAGGTACGCTTCGAAGTACGCATGCAGTCCTGCGGCAATCACCTTCTGCAGGTTCGCACACGCAGATCTCAGGGTCTTCCACGCGGTTCTGTCCCGGGGGTGGGCACGCAAGAATTGTCGTGCATCCTCCCTCGCTGTCCATGCTGGCATGAATGCGGCCAAGGTTTCGGCAGACTCACACCATCCATGTCTGCGGTGGCGACGTGCAGGGGGTGGTACCTCTTTTTCGACCGCATCAATAACAGCCGTAGTGAAAATCTCAACCATACCAGACGTATTACGGGGCTGGATAGGCTGGTTGAGAGTGGAGATGGTCCTGGAGACTACTCGTTCACGACAATTTCCATCGGACATAAAAAGCTGCCTGTCGAACTCTCGGCGTTTCGTCGGTCTACGTATTTGTCTGTTGGTTGTAGTTGGTTCCCGTCAGGCTATCCAATTGCTATATTGGTATGCACGTACTACTGACACTACTACCGGGTGAACCTACTCATATTAATATTTAGTAGTAGTAGTAGCGTGTGCGGTGTTCTTCACATTCGATTGTTCCTGGTACCGTGTGTAGAATAGTCGCCAGTGCGCCTATAATCCTACCAGGGAAAAGTCAATCAGAGAAAGTCAACCGAATTGTATTTTTGCGTCCACAATATGTGTCAACCATTGTCTCGAATCAGTGGTGACGTATCATGCACGAATCTGCAGGCTAAATGCTAATTCACCGTTAAGTATGTTGTGCCTGTCGTATCTAGTTTGATGACATGGCATTGTATCGCCCACTGCTGTGCTTACTGCGTACGCTGCCCCGTCCTTGGGGTGGGCCGAGGAAGTCTGCCAGGACCTGCAGCGGTCTAGCGACAGTCACACGAACATCGAGCTTCGGACTACGTAGGTAGGGAACCTTGCGCGGTCCGGCTGGTGGCCTGCTCGCTTTAAGGACCGCGTGGGGTGGTGGTGATGTTTTTTCTTCTTAACCCCGACGCCGAGGAGTTCATCCCTCAGGCGGGACGGGTACATCACCACAGCAGAGAGCGCTACGTGGGCAGCCGGTGGAGTGGAGAGGCTGGCCACAGCGTGGGTATGCATGCACGACAGGAAGGATGGGATTGTCGGCGTGGGTTGGGACGGCTGCACCCAGCCAACGGAAACCAAGGCGCGTACCGGGCTACGAAACGGAGAGCCACTTTCGCCATAGAGAAAAAAAAAAAAAAAAAAAAGAAAAAAAGAAGGCGGGGACGAGCCTCACGTCGGCTGGCAAAGAAAGCAGCACGCGAGGCTCGTGAGAGACAGAAGGAGGCACTTGTGACGGTAGCGACCTACAATGTGCGCACCCTGGCTGTAAAGGGGAAGAACGGGTACGGACATGACGAGCGGGTACTGGCGAAGGGACGGCAACTCGGCTGTGACTTCATTGGCCTGCAAGAAACTCGGAGGTCCGGCAGCACGACGTTCCGTGCGGCAGGGTATCGTGTTTTCTGTTCAGGACAGGAAACAACAGCCACCAGGCAAGGGCTGTACGGAGTAGGCCTAGCTGTCAAGGAATCGTTGTGCAGTAAGTCTGTGTATACTCATCAGTTCGTTGACGAGCGGCTAATGTCTATGCGCTTTGAGCTGGCTGGCAAATGCGAGGCAGTCAATTTCGTCGTTGCGTATGCTCCAACTGATTGTACCAAGGACGCCGAACTGAAAGGTATCTTCTGGCAGAAGCTGGAGTACTTGGTGAAAAAAATCCCGACGAAAGAGTGTCTGTTTGTACTGATGGATGCCAACGCGCGAACTGGACAGAGGAAGGAAGGGTGCGGTGATGATGAAAGCAGAGTGCTGGGAGCGTATGGACGTGATGTTCGTAACGATAATGGCAGACGGCTCCTGTCGTTCGCCACCAATTGCAAGTTGGCTCTCACCAACACGTTTTTCAGCACGCGCAAGGGTGGGATATCGCATACTTACAACGGCACCGGCCCGAATGACCGTAAGCGGATTGACTACATCCTAACCCGTCAAGTCCATCGACCTAGAGTACAAGATGCGAAAGTCGTCCCACAGCCTCCTGCCCCAGCTAAGGCTGACTCAGACCACAACATCTTGTATATCAAAGTCCGACTCGGTGGTCGTTTGGCGCCCAACAGACAAATACGTAGACCGACGAAACGCCGAGAGTTCGACAGGCAGCTTTTTATGTCCGATGGAAATTGTCGTGAACGAGTAGTCTCCAGGATCATCTCCACTCTCAACCAGCCTATCCAGCCCCGTAATACGTCTGGTATGGTTGAGATTTTCACTGCGGCTGTTATTGATGCGGTCGAAAAAGAGGTACCACCCCCTGCACGTCGCCACCGCAGACATGGATGGTGTGAGTCTGCCGAAACCTTGGCCGCATTCATGCCAGCATGGACAGCGAGGGAGGATGCACGACAATTCTTGCGTGCCCACCCCCGGGACAGAACCGCGTGGAAGACCCTGAGATCTGCGTGTGCGAACCTGCAGAAGGTGATTGCCGCAGGACTGCATGCGTACTTCGAAGCGTACCTTGCCGAAACCGAACGACTCCTAGCGAACAACGACCAAAGAGGCTTTTACAAGCACCTTAAGAGTACGGTAGGATTGGAAGGGACTAAAGCGAGGAGCGAACAGTTCATTAGGGACGAGGATGGCACGATCCTACGGGATAAGGTGCGAATTCGTGAACGATGGGCGGGGTTTTATCACAAACTCTTGAACACGAAGTCGCTGAAACTCGATCCCACGATCATCGACCTCTTGCCACCGCGACCGCCTAAACTGTCGCTTGAAGATGAACCATCCATAGACGAGATGACCGAAGCACTTAAGGGGATGTCGAATTGGAAAGCTGTCGGGCCAGATGGTCTCCCGGTCGAACTCCTAAAAATCGACCACCCGGCATTCGCCCAGCGCTTTCACAACATCCTTGTCAATGTTTGGTTAACAGGAGAAGTCCCTCAGCAATGGAAAGATGCGATCATCAAGGTCCTTCACAAAAAGAAGGATCGAACTGACTGCAACAACTATGGAGGGATCTCGCTTGTTGCCCACGCAGGCAAAGTGTTGTTGAAAATCGTCGCGTCCCGCCTCAGCAACTACTGCGAGACCGAGGAACTACTCCCCGAGGAACAGTGCGGCTTCCGCCCCGCACGATCAACGATTGATATGTTGTTCGTCGTGCGCCGGCTGCAAGAGCTCGGACGACAGAGGAAAATCCCCTTATACGTGTGCTTCATCGATCTGCAGAAAGCGTACGACTCTGTCGACCGAGAGCTGTTATGGAAGGTACTCACACGCTTTGGCGTACCAACCAAGATGCTGAGAATTATCCGTAATTTCCACGATGGCATGCGGGCTCGCGTGCGTACTGATGACGGCGAGCTCTCGGAATGGTTTGATGTCACGCAGGGGCTGCGGCAAGGCTGTGTACTATCACCGTTACTGTTCAACGTGTTCTTCGCTGCTGCGTTACACGTCGTACTAGTACGCTTCAGCCAAGACGAAGCCATTGTAAGGGATTTGGTCCAACTCTTGGAAGCTGGAGTAGTTCGAACAGGGAAGGAGGAGCCATTGGCGTGCGTGCGAAGGTCTGTATGGGGCATGTTGTACGCCGACGATGCAGGAATTGTCTCGAAGTCGGCTGAAGGGCTCGCAAAAATGATGACAGTCATCGTGACTGTCTTCGAAGCAGCAGGCCTCACGGTGTCGGAAAAGAAGACTGAGACAATGGTCCTACAAACACCAGACCGGACAACCCTCGCACCACCGCTCGTCATCGAAGCGGCAGGTCAGAGGTATAAGCAGACGACCCAGTTCTTATACCTAGGCGGCGTTATCCACGAAAACGCTGACCTCTCGCTCGAAATCGACCGACGGATCCGCCTCATGCGAGCATGCTTCAAACGGTTCGGCCCGGAGTTGTATGATAGGACGACCGCCCCCCTTAGCCTTAAAGTCCGAATGCTGAAGGCCGAGGTGATTGAGACCCTGCTGTACGGGTGTGTGACGTGGACCCTCAGAGCGGAACACTTTGCCAAGCTTCGAACGGCTCACCACCAAGTCCTGTTGCGAGTCATTGGCTTCCAGCGCCGACTTCGTACTGACCATGCCACCCTCTCGTACGCGAAGGCCCTCAAGATGACACGTTGCGAGAGCATCGAAACGACCATTCGCAAACGGCGGCTCTTCTTCGCGGGGGGCGTGGCACGGCAAAGCAAGGAGCGATTACCCAATCGGGTAATGCTCGGGACGATAGCTGGTGGGGAGAACCCGAGACCAGGCGGACAGTGTAAGACTTGGCATAGATGCATAGTCGAAGACCTTAGGGAGTTCCGAGCCACCGAAGGGTCAACGGAAGTTGCCCCCTTGGTGTTTGGAGTTGAGACCGCGTTGTGGTCCACTGCAGCCAAAAAGGTGGGGGAGTGGTACCGGGGGATCCTTGAAGCAGCCGAACGGTTCATGGTGAGGTGGCACGAGGCTGAGGCTGAGATGAGTAGACAGCGCCGCGCATCCGCCGTGGATGGTGCCCAAAGGAACGGGGGGGGAGGGGGCAACAGGAGAAGTGGCATAAAGCCCGACCGAGTGAATGCGGAGAGGGGGGGGAACAGGAGGGGTAGAAGGGAAACGGCAGTAGACGAAAGTAGGAAGGAGATGGCAGACAGGGTAGCAAGGCACCAAGTCGACTAGGAAGTAGAATATGACCATACTACTAGTGCTACCAACTGGTGCAGCTGGCTCGAACGTGGTCTTCTCTTGTCTTCTCTTTTAGTTTTTTTTTTTTTTTTTTCTTTTCTTTCTTGCGCTGACTCTCCGTGATTTTCATTTCATTTTTTCTCTTCCTCTTCCTTTTCTGATTGATAAGCCGTACTCAAGGAGCCGTGTGGCGTGGTTGGAAGACGAACCTGCTCTGCTCGGCTCGTATTGTCTGACGCCAAGGGGCTGGGCATAGTTGACGAACGCAGGGCGGAGACGGCAGTCTGGGTAGCAAGGTACCAGGCGGATTAGCAGGGAGAACCTGGCTATACTACTCGTACCACAAGCTGCTGCCGCCACCTAGAAGGTGCTTTGGGCTTTGGTCTGCCTGTTATTTCCCCTTTGTTATTTTTCCTTGTTACTTTCTCCTTGGTTCTTTGTCTTACTCTGTTCACAAGCAGTGGTGTTTTTTGTTATTTCTTCTTTTTTCCAGCTCGTTCTTTTTCAAGTGTAGGCCACCTCGCCTGCGGGGGGGGGGGCACGACAGATTGTTTCTCTTAGATTTTGCTTTCATTTTTCTTCTTTTTCTTTTTCGACTTGTCTACCTTGTTTTTGTTTTCTCTTTGATTGTTTCTTTTCGTTTCACTATTTCATAGATTGCGTATGTCGTGCCTGTCGTATCTAGTATGATGACATGGCTTTGCATTGCCCACTGCAGTTCACACTGCACACGTGGCAACGTAGTATCTCTGTGGCGTAGCTTTGTGACCACAGAACTTGTATCTCTTCTAGGATGGAAGAATCGGCACGGACACTGGTTGTGCTGGATGTCGACGGGTAGAAAGAACGGTTTAATGTGAAGAACACACACACACACACACGTGTGTGTGTTCTTCACGTTCTTTCTACCCGTCGACATCCAGCACAACCAGTGTCAGTGCCGATTCTTCAATCCTAGAAGAGATACAAGTTCTGTGGTCACAAAGCTACGCCACAGAGATACTACGCTGCCACGTGTGCAGTGTGCACTGCAGTGGGCAATGTGTGTGTGTGTTCTTCACATTAAACCGTTCTTTCTACCCGTCGATATCCAGCACAACCAGTGTCCGTACCGATTCTTCAATCCTAGAAGAGATACAAGTTCTGTGGTCACAAAGCTACGCGACAGAGATACTACGCTGCCACGTGTGCAGTGTGCACTGCAGTGGGCAATGTGTGTGTGTTCTTCACATTAAACCGTTCTTTCTACCCGTCGA
Source organism: Nereocystis luetkeana (assembly GCA_031213475.1). Taxonomy (NCBI): domain Eukaryota; class Phaeophyceae; order Laminariales; family Laminariaceae; genus Nereocystis; species Nereocystis luetkeana. The sequence goes on along the minus strand of JARUPZ010000011.1, from coordinate 4,564,929 downwards.
CATCCAGCACAACCAGTGTCCGTGCCGATTATTCAATCCTAGAAGAGATACAAGTTCTGTGGTCACAAAGCTACGCCACAGAGATACTACGTTGCCACGTGTGCAGTATGCACTGCAGTGAGTGGGCAATGCAAAGCCATGTCATCATACTAGATACGACAGGCACGACATACGCAATCTATGAAATAGTGAAACGAAAAGAAACAATCAAAGAGAAAGCAAAAACAGGTAGACAAATCGAAAGAGAAAAATAAAAAAATGAAAGCAAAATCTAGGAGAAACAATCTGTCGTGCCCCCCCCCCGCAGGCGAGGTGGCCAACACTTGAAAAAGAACGAGCTGGAAAAAAAAGGAAGAAAAAGAATGAGAAAAAACACCACTGCTTGTAAACAGAGTAAGACAAAGAACCAAGGGAAAAGGTAACAAGAAAAAATAACAAAGGGGAAATAACAGGCAGACCAAAGCCCAAAGCACCTTCCAGGTGGCGGCAGCAGCTTGTGGTACGAGTAGTATAGCCAGGTTCTCCCTGCTAATCCGCCTGGTACCTTGCTACCCAGACTGCCGTCTCCGCCCTGCGTTCGTCAACTATGCCCAACCCCTTGGCGTCAGACAATACGAAACGAGCAGAGCAGGTTCGTCATCCAACAACGCCACACGGCTCCTTCAGTACGGCTTATCAATCAGAAAAGGAAGAGGAAGAGGAAGATAAAAAATAATATGAAAATCACGGAGAGTCAGCGCAAGAAAGAAAAAAAACAAAAACAAGAAGAGAAGACAAGGGAAGACCACGTTCGAACCAGCTGCACCAGTTGGTAGCACTATAGTCTAGTAGTATGGTCATGTTCTACTTCCTAGTCGACTTGGTGCCTTGCTACCCTGTCTGCCATCTCCTTCCTACTTTCGTCTACTACCGCCGTTTCCCTTCTACCCCTCCTGTTCCCCCCCCTCTCCGCATTCCCTTGGTCGGGCTTTCTGCCACTTCTCCTGTTGCCCCCTCCCCCCCCGTTCCCTTGGGCACCATCCACGGCGGATGCGCGGCGCTGCCTACTCATCTCAGCCTCAGCCTCGTGCCACCTCACCATGAACCGTTCGGCTGCTTCAAGGATCCCCCGGTACCACTTCCCCACCTTTTTGGCTGCAGTGGACCACAACGCGGTCTCAACTCCAAACACCAAGGGGGCAACTTCCGTTGACCCTTCGGTGGCTCGGAACTCCCTAAGGTCTTCGACTATGCATCTATGCCAAGTCTTACACTGTCCGCCTGGTCTCGGGTTCTCCCCACCAGTTATCGTCGCGAACATTACCCGATTGGGTAATCGCTCCTTGCTTTGCCGTGCCACGCCCGCCGCAAAGAAGAGCCGCCGTTTACGAATGGTCGTTTCGATGCTCTCGCGACGTGTCATCTTGAGGGCCTTCGCGTACGAGAGGGTGGCATGGTCAGTATGAAGTCGGCGCTGGAAGCCAATGACTCGCAACATGACTTGGTGGTGAGCCGTTCGAAGCTTGGCAAAGTGCTCCGCTCTGAGGGTCCACGTCACACACCCGTACAGCAGGGTCTCAATCACCTCGGCCTTCAGCATTCGGACTTTAAGGCTAAGGGGGGCGGTCGTCTTATCATACAACTCCGGGCCGAACCGTTTGAGGCATGCTCGCATGAGGCGGATCCGTCGGTCGATATCGAGCGAGAGCGCAGCGTTTTCGTGGATAACGCCGCCTAGGTATAATAACTGGGTCGTCTGCTTATACCTCTGACCTGCCGCTTCGATGACGAGCGGTGGTGCGAGGGTTGTCCGGTCTGGTGTTTGTAGGACCATTGTCTCAGTCTTCTTTTCCGACACCGTGAGGCCTGCTGCTTCGAAGACAGTCACGATGACTGTCATCATTTTTGCGAGCCCTTCAGCCGACTTCGAAACAATTCCTGCATCATCGGCGTACAACATGCCCCATACAGACCTTCGCACGCACGCCAATGGCTCCTGCTTCCCTGTTCGAACTACTCCAGCATCACTGAGTTGGACCAAATCCCTTACAATGGCTTCGTCTTGGCTGAAGCGTACTAGTATTACGTGTAACGCAGCAGCGAAGAACACGTTGAACAGTAACGGTGATAGTACACAGCCTTGCCGCAGCCCCTGCGTGACATCAAACCATTCCGAGAGCTCGCCGTCATCAGTACGCACGCGAGCCCGCATGCCATCGTGGAAATTACGGATACCTCTCAGCATCTTGGTTGGTACGCCAAAGCGTGTGAGTACCTTCCATAACAGCTCTCGGGCGACAGAGTCGTACGCTTTCGTGGCAACGTATAGTATCTCTGTGGCGTAGCTTTGTGACCACGGAAGAACTTGTATCTCCTCTATTTAATAGGATTGAAGAATCGGCACGGATACTGGTTGTGCTGGATGTCGACGGGTATAAAGAACGGTTTAATGTGAAGAATACACACACTGCATCGTGAAACTTATGAATCTAATGTCTCACTCACCGCGCAGGGCATGGCATGCTCTCCCCCAGCTCGATCACGGTGTTTGATGGACCACAACGCAAGCTTATTGTTCAGAGGGTCCTGGCCGTCTGAGATCGGAAATGCGGCGTGTGCGTCTCTGGTCTGGTAAAACTGCTGTAAGTCCTTGAACGCCACGTCCGAGCCTGCGGCCGCCCCCATGGCTGTGTGTATGTAGGCACAGTGAGGGCACTCGTTGGCAAGCGAGACACCAAGGGCAACTACCTCCTTCTGGCTCCGGGAGAGCTGTGGCGGGGGTTGTGTGCGGACGGGCGGGACGGACCAAGGGGGGAAGGGAGCGAGGTTTCAAGCGGGCTCAACGTGATGTCGTCTCGATCAATTTGAGAAAAAAACGTATTCCAAGTAGATGACTCCCAGATTCGTATGCCCATCCCGCTCTTACTTGGAGTAGGCTCATGCTGACCGCGTACGTAGGGTGGTGATGGCTGCTGTAATACCGAACAGTAGTATTCTCGGACAGTGCTATAGTAAAAAAAACAATGTCCATGAAAGGGATACTGATACTTACAGGAAATAAATGAGAAAGTCCGTTGACCTGAAGCTATACTTGCAGTATATAGGCCACTCTCTAAAAACAAATTCAGCATGGCCCATCTCCCCTGCTTCTTATTATTATTAGCAACAATGCAAACGCTAAAAATAGGTACCTGGTATATCGTTTGCCTTTTGAGCCATTTGCGGGTGCCCTATACTCGTAATATGCACTGCGGAAGCCTTTTTGACCCCTCCTCTGAGTGGCCAGTCCCCGTGCTGTCTGAAAGGTCCGAGGTAGTCGCATACCTTTCGTCTACTCGCGTTGGGCTCCACCTATTATTATATATATAAAGAAATTATACCCATAAACGGCCCACTTGAGCCCTCTTCTTCTGGCAAAGCTGAAATATGGCCACAGGACCGTCGCGACCAGGTGACCAGAGACTCGTATCGCGCTACAAAATAGAGGTAGCACTTTTCGTCCAAAACATATCTGATTGACCAGGCTCCTTAATAACCCGTTATCGTTGGAAACCCATTGGCGTTAACACAATGTAATTTCTGATGTAGGTAGGCTTTGGGATTGCTTATCGGGGGGGGGGACTTTTTTTTTTTTTTTTCCCAATATACCCTGGTACGGTTTTTGGCGAGATATTGAGCTCGTCATTTGAGGAGCCCCAGAAAACTATGTGATCTGCCTCTACCGTAGCACGAGCTGTCAACAAAAAAAAAACGACAATCAGGCCTCTCCGCCGGCTTTTTTGTCGAAAAGGCCGATGTTGGGGGGGGGGTAGAAAAGTCTGATTTCGCCCATTTTCCTTAATGAGCCGATTTTTAGTCCCGGAGGCCGAATTCTGGTAAATACGCAGTTTTCACTCCTCCCCTGTGCGAAACGCCGAGTACTTGTTATTTCTCGTGTTTTTTTTTGGAAAAAGGAAAACGGGAGGTGCGCTAAGGGTTCCCGACGCCTGCTGGCCGATGTGGGCACAGCGCTCTGCTGAGAAGGCACGCCGATCGAGCCTGGTTCCAAGACAACGAGAGGCCATTTCCTACAACTACAGCACAGCTTCTCCTACTTCTCCGTCCCCTCATCAGTAGGAGGGGGGGGCTGACAATACCACCTGTAGCATGTCTTAGCGACGCAGCCCGAACGTTGCTGTGGACAGGCACATTTTGCCTACGAGTACTCGTAGAGTTGGGTGCCGTTACGTAGAACTAAAAAAAACAAAAACTTTATGACAGGTACCGCCACGTTACTCTTCCTGGACAACATCTACAGCAGAGCTTCTCCTGCTTCTCCGTTCCTTCATCATAGGAGGGTGGACCTGACAATACCACCTGCAGGATGGGCTAGGGGCATGGCTCGAGCGATGCTGCTGTGGACAGGCACATACATGCTGCCCGCGAGTACTCGTAGAGTTGGGTTTCGTTCAGGTATAACTAAAAAAACAAAAACCGTTATGATTTCTCACGGTTCTGTTTTTTTGAACCTGGCCCACCCGTGTGCCTATAGTATACACTACATACACACGTTGCCGCATCTAGATCGACCAACTCTCAACGACTTACAATCGCACCGGCACGAGAGGGTTTCGTTGGTGTGTGTGCGTGCACAGAGCCCGCCGGGACTGGCATTGGTGTCGTGCGCATTATTAAAAGCGGTGGACAAACGTGGCCGAAAAAAATGCTTAGTCACACACACACACACTTTTTACGATAAAATTAACAAAAAAGCACCCGACTCTCGTACGATCCGTTATGAAGGGTTTTTTTTCCTTGGAAAAAGGGTTTGCGCGCCTCGTTAATAATAAGGTTCGCTCGCCTCGTTATAACATACCTGGTATATAGCTAAATCAGTCTTTGTACCACACCTTGTGGATCTGTCTAGATGACTATGCCTCGCTGCATCCTCTCGATCGCGAATCACCTGCTACTACACGTACAGCAGAGCTGGCCCCAGGTTTTAGAACCGCAGTCCCGATTTCGGGACAAAATCCTCGAAATTTGAGTGGATTGTCCCCAAAATGAGACTGCAGTTCTAAAAGGGTTAATGGGCTATAATACCGGTACTCTGCAACCCGTGCTGATTTCATTGATCAACTTCTCCCGTACACACTAATAACACATACCAGGGGTACCAGGCATTTCTTTCTGGTACCTCGATAATACTCAGTAGTATGAATTGCTGTTGGTTCCTGGTTATGATGATAGATTCCTCATCATGCTGATGCGCACATACATGTATTCCGGCAATGGCCCGACGGTGAAATACGGAGAGTAATATTGCCGTTGCTTTGCCCGTCATAATATTCGCGCCGTGCATATCAAATTACACACACGGCAAATCCCTTATTTATGCACACTTCCGGTGTGGGGACAAAACACTTGAAAATAGGGTCCGATTTAGATTTCTGTGACATTCAGTGCAGTAGTAGTAATAAAGTATGGTACCCCTAGACTACGAGGTGCACATAATATCAAGTAATTAATGTTTGAAATAAAGAAACGCATGTATGATGATATGTGTGCGAGTACAGAAGAACTGCAGTACACAGAGTAGCACAAACACTCACTGGTGCTGTACGTGCTGCACTCAAGTACTATATTCATAACTTACTGCTGTATCGCTGCTAAACTCACCGCTCCTTTGCGGCGGTAAGCTTCAGTGTTGACGGCCCACAGCGCGGCTGCGAACCTCGGGTTGTGCATGCTGACGGATACCGGGTTCCTCGCCGGCACCGGCGGGTTGAAACCCGTTTCTCCAAAGAGAGACTTTAAGTTCTGCCGAAGGTAGGTGTTTAGGGCGACCTCTTCAGCCGTCAGTCTCAGGGCGTCCGGATCGGCCCATCGGTCCAGGATGTGATTGCGCTCCTTCGTCAGCTTACCAAGCGTTGTCTGGTGTTGTTCGAGGCCCACCAGTTTCTCGTCACGAGTGGTGGTAGCGTCGGCGGCGACCGCCAGCGGTGGCGGAAATTTGTCAGCAGCACCGGCGCTAGTTCCCGGAGAGGGAGGCACCATCACCCCACCATTGGCACCGTAACCCCCAACGCTCGACGCGATCTTTTCATCCATAATATATACCAGGTATGATATGATGCTGCCGCACGGCACGGGCCTAAAGCGATATTACACCTGTAGTATCTACTGCTGCTGTATTGCGTGCTGCCTGCTGCGGCACGGCCCCGAGCGAAACTACGTGAAAATGCGCGATGCCTGCTGCTGATGTTCTACGATTTCGCTGCTGGAGTCCTCCACAGGAAATTCTGGAGGACAACGAGGAGGAGGAAGCAGGAGAAAGAGGCGCAAGAGTGCTGTTTGTGCGCGGAAGAGTGCCGGAAAAGCACGTTGAGAGAGACGGGGTTTTGGTTAGTTTTTTTTTTAATGTTCCGGCGGATTGGTTGTCATTACCTGGTACCTGGTATACTGTTTTTGGTGTTGCTACGTACGTGTTCCCTGGCGTGCAATATGTTTCCCCCCTTGTTCATGTTCAACTATATTTGTATGAATCAGTGACATCATATGGACCCCTTCGGCGGTGCAGTATTTTCCAGCTGGTATTTTCCAACAATGATTTGTCATTTTTCGCGATTTTTTTTTGGCGGTGCAACTTCACAGAACAATCTGCGTTCAGCCACCAGACAGAGCAACTGTTACATCACATACATACAGACATCACCGACTCGCTACCCACCGCGAACGAGGCAATGCCATCAGCCGGACACAGCCAGCTCGCACATGATAAAATCCCCCCTAAGAGCAGATGGTGCTTGCACAGTTCAACCCGTTCCCTGGGAAGAGTATTCTGGGAGTTGAGTTTCGGCCACGTCGCTGTTCGTATCGTATAGTCAGCCGTTCGTTGGCTCTACGAACATCATGGTGGCATACAGCCGTTGGATATATATGCAGGGAATTATTTTACCGCAGCTACTACTCTCGCACCGAAAACAAGATCGCCATGGACCATCTGGTTTCTTTGCGCGCCCACCCGTTGCTCATACCTTTACCTGTGTGTATAAGTAAGTCGGGAACGAAAACAACTGCTGCTGCTGTGGCTTGTGGCTTGGAGCTTGCAGGGGCAAAATGATCAACTTCAACCGGAGGCATCCCCTCGCAGGATTTGCAACGCCCGTGTTCGCGTGATGGAATGGTTCCGGGTTCCGGTCAATGGGAATGATTCCCATTGGTTCCGATTTAATTTTATAAAATTAGGAAATAATACGTCAGCTGTGAGTTCGACTATATTGTAGTTGATACTCAACTTTGCATGCTGCGTAATATGTCTAGTCTATAAATATCCCATTTTTACTGCATTTCCAAATTTTATGATAAACCGTTCGCGCGTATATTCTACATGTATTTCCTTGTCAAGGATATAGGCCAGTGGCTCCCCTGGATGCTGCCCGCGGGTCAACAGGAAATTTATATAATCATTTTGCGCACTGATACTATATGACCCAGATAAGGGAGAGGGTATTATGACTTTGCAACATGTTGAAATATTTTCATTTTACAAATAAATATTGATTAGCCTATTATTGACTTGGCTCAACTAGTTACTGTAGTTTTCGAGTGTGTACCTTGGAGGCGTTCCTATTAATAATGATATTTATTTGGTTGCAAGTGACACGGGATGGCATACCACAGCTCGCACCGTCTCCCGTACGGACTAGTATGATGCTACAAGGCGGTTCGCTCCGCGAGCGGCCTACGCCGCCCGCTACGCTCGCTCAGAAAGGAAAAACACATCAAATTCTACCAGGTATGCCAAGCGGACAGAGGTCCATGATTGATATATACCAGTATTACGGGGGACCATAGTTAATAGGACCTATGGTATACATAAAAACCTGTATGTTTAACCATTTTTACTAACAATATTTGGTCCTATTAACTATGGTCCCCCGAAATAGTAGTTTTTTCAAGATCGATCGTAGTTGCAAACTGGCGACTTGATAGTGCCAAGAGTCCGGCCGCCATGCTTCAGGAGAAAACAGCTCGGACGCCACATACGCTTCGCGGTACGTACATACCCGAGGTAGGGTAATCCTTTTCCTCTGTTGATATGCTTGCTGTATGTATGTATATGTACTGCTGTACGAAAGAGAACGCACAGCACGGCACGGCAGCACACACACCGCAAAAACAACTGACAATGAAAATTAAACCGAAAAAATTGGGAAGAAACAAAAATCCCCGTCCCCTCATGAAATAATTTTCTGTCTGATTGGAACGCCTTGCACCGGTCAAAAAAAAATAATCGTACAGCAGAGCTTCTCTCTCAGCCTCGTACGCCGCCCGCCCCTCTCGCGACCACCTCGCCACCGATTCCGTCCGGGTAAAGTTTCCTTACTCTCTGCCACAGTGAGCCCCGTCGCCCGCCTTGCGTTAAGCGCGGTGCTCACTCTGGCCGTCGTTCGCCAGCTCAACAATGCTGTTATTCAGACTGGGTACCTTCCTCTGTGATTTTCAGCCCGGTCGCAAAAATAAGCACCGCTTGAATATTATCTTGCAATGCCTAACGACCCTTATAACTCGTGCGTACCCTATCAAAATCACAAATGGAGGCCAGACAGAGCCTATCCATGCATCCCTCGTGTCTCGAGGCACACGCGACGCCTAAGCACGAAAGCGGCGACCGTGCACCGTCCCTTCATGGCTAACAGCAGTCCTAAGTGCAACTCAATTACGACCCGTCTACCCGCACGCACCAAGCCACATCCAGCCGCATTTATTTCCCCCAATGTTTGGTTTTGACACTTCGCATTGGTAGTACATTATAAACTTTCAATATCAGGACAAAACCCGGGACACCACAAGGAGGACAGATGAAAAACATATGATATCAAAAGAGAATAATAATAGAGCATCCTGATCGCTAGAACCAATTTAATACCAGTACAAGAAAGCACGAGAGAAACGATACACGTATGCACCAGACCAGGTATCTCTCTACACCGCTCCGTGCAAACAAACCCTATTCTCGCGACCAGTCAAATTGAATCCCGGAGACCTCCGTCAAGGCAGGACTACACAGTAGTGCAGCGGCAGCCTGTATCAGTGTCGCGGAGCCCTCTTGCTTCGAGCTACATGGAAAAAGTAGTAACTTGCACAGCAAGACTCCCACAATGGCCAAAGAGTGAATCACACGGCAGCAGCAAGTTGGCATATCCGCTGGGCTGCAATGAAGGCCGCCCAATGGACGGCAGCGTGGGTGCCGCGAAAACCATGATACTCCTGGTATGTACGATTTCGGGGCGAAAAGGGAGAGGATCGCGAGCGGGGCATGAACGAGGGTACGAGTCACGCCACGGACCATTAAAGGGGTGCACACCAAAATTAAGATCATATTTCTGACACAAGGAGCGCGTAACACCTGCCAAAACCGACTCGGAAAAATTGAGAAACCCGACTAAACGCCCTATAACTATGAGTTATTAACCCCGTCGGGACCTCGAGACTATGACCAAGACAATGCCATTTTTGGAGTAGTACTCAACCGCCTACGAGCAGCGTGAGCGCCCAGCAGTACACGTAAGATCATCGTGAGGCCGAGCCGTACGGTTTCTTGCCTTGCGACCCGGACACCAGTTTGTATGACCCCCCCAAATCACGCAGTGACCGTTGCTGTAATCATCACCCCCCCCCCCCCCCCGTCAATTATCCCCTCTCAAAAAGTCTAGAGACTATCAATGGATACAACACGAATGAAAGGTAAAACATGGGTTGCAAATATGTTGGGTACATCAGCAGCTAATGAGTTTAGGAGCGCCTCGTCAGCCAGAAAGTCATTGGGCCCAGACGCACTCCCCAACTAACGTGTTGTGGCTCGAACATTCAAGCATAGAAGGGCAGGGATTGGTATACAGAGGAGCTCTTTTTGGTCGAGTCGCAGGAAGCTGATGGAGGCGTTCGCGACATTTTTACTCCCGGAAGTGGGGTAGAGCACGTAGTGACCCCTCTACATTGCTGGTTGAGTACGTAGTTAGTGCCGACTGCCCGCTATAGTGCCTGTGAAATCGCTTGGGACATGTGGGATGAAAACTTGTGGCAGCGTGCGGAGTAGTGTCGGTTGCCGCTATAGTGCCGAAATTGTTGGCTGGCGGTACCGGCACTATAGAGGGCCTATTGCTGTACTGTGCGGATGTCGCCAGAATAACAATGTCAACCAGGTCAGTGATTGCTAGACCACATCAGCGGCGTGTAGACATATCCCGTCCAGTCGGTTCAAGTATTATAGTGCTATATGTTGAACCAATACTATGATTTTGTTGTCCGAACAGACGGTGAGGCACGCGGCCAGGCGCTTTCCATGCTATACCAGGTGTACCGGTAATCTCTACATACATCATTCGAAGGAAAATGTTTTCCACCTGAAAAACAACCGTTCGCAGGCGTCAATCAGCGTAGTTCCGCAAAGGTATGGTTCATTGTAGTAATGTCTGGGCCAGGCCGCACGCTTCCTACCTTGGCACGGAAAAACACCAGGCAACGCACCCGCAAGGACGCCATAGTCAGCTAGCAAATGCCATTCGTATCTGACCCATATTCGGGTCTACCCTTCAGTTCACACCTACGAGAGCTAACACGAATATAGTAATGTTTCGCGAGGGATCGCCTGAGAAACGAGGATAAAAAACCTTGCGACACGAACACGCACGCACACACACCTGACACTCGCTGATGAGATCGTCGTCGATGGCATAGCTCGCTACTACGACAACCAGCAGCAATCGCAGCATCGCCACCGCACCCGGGCCGAGTGTGCTTTTCTTGACCTTCGCGCGTACAGTCGTGACGAAACAACACGATTCAACACGTAGGGTGTGGGGTTGGGGAGGCGAACAATCTAGCCGCACTGAGCCTCGTCCTTCCTCATACGGTTGAGTGCTCTCTTCTGGGTGTACGGTATCTGCGCGAGACTTCGAAGAGTTATTATGTTCCTGTGAAACTGGATGCGCGTCTAGTAATAGTAGTCGACCATTACCTTTGGTTGACAACTCCGCACGTGGCGACGGAACATATATCGGGAAAAAATCACCCAGACGGTCTGCATGCGATTCAAGACGGTTTCTTTGAAAAGTTTTGCTCTGTTGTTACTTTTGTGCTCGCTGCCCATTGGAGCCTCACCTCAGGAGTCAGCCAGTTTTCGCGCGGCCCGCGTGCGGCCTTCTCCCCGTTCCAGCTCGATACCCAAGACTTCATGTACAATATCAAGACCTTGGGCACAAAGGCCCTCGCCAATAGCTCTGCTTCCCGCGCGAGAAAAAACATCGCTGTTCTGATCGTGGGGTCGGTCCCCGCCCACGAAATCTCCTTAGGGAGCTTCAAGGGGTACTCGTCGGTGTATCCCTGGGCGCCTTTTACGATCGGGGTCACCTGACTTATTGAGGAAGGACAGGGGGTAGCGGTGATCTAGAGGGGTTATCGTTTAGTGTTTCACAAATGCAAGGCGCGGCCGTAATACCTGCAACTTCTAATGCAGTGAAACATATTGCTGCACCTACTGCGCGAGTGACCGTGGTGGCACGCGTTCATGGTATGAAGGACGTGGGTGCAAGGGTCAAGCGTATCCCGCAAAAAAATAAAGCTCGATCGGCTAAGATAACAAGGCTACCTATTGAGATGTAAAAAAACCTCACCAAAACTTGAAGTCATTTGCCGGCCTCACCTTATTAATCTCTTCGAATACCTGCCCTGCCCGGACTTTGCCGTCTTCGTTGTCCATCATCCACGACATCCCCCAGCTCATAACGTGCTGAATGATCGGAGATGCTGGCTTGAACTTCATCATCATGCGAACAGGCAGCGGGAACATGGGACCTGCTTCTGACTGCGAGACGAAGCTATCCAGCCGAGAGGGAGGGAAGACAGGGGGTGGGCACGAACAAATCCCGGCTGTGCCACATAATATTGTGTATGAGGTGCAACGCTACCGAGGCGGATGGGAGGGGAAAGGGGGGCGAGCGTCAAATGCGCGGGTATGGTATCCTTCATAGCGCAGAAGGCATACTGGAACGTTTACGAAGGGGGCTACAGGCACACGCATTGGCGTTCATCTAGAAACTGTGTAGGCTGGAAAACGTGTCCTTCCTCCTGGATGGCACGTGCATGGACGGCGCAATTCTGAGGGTTCCGTACTGGGCTGATGGCAAACGTTTAGGTGAATTGTTCGGCTTGCACCCTCGAATGCTACCTTCTCCCGCGGTTAAGGTATGCAATACCTGGCGCATACCAGGTATCATATAGTTGATGTCAGGACCCTTGACCTTGGGGCTAAAATGCTAGGGGTACAAACTGCAGAACAAGATATCGAAACGCGGAGATATAACTACTTGCATGACATGTCTTCCGGGAAACTAGCCAGGAGCAATACGCCGTGCGCAGGGGGCATGAAAACTTTGTACAAGTCTGGAAAGGCTAAGCCATGGCGATTCAACCCCGAATACAGAGCAGACAAACATTAGCCGGTGGAACGGAGGTTGATAGCCATGAAGGGAAGCAACACGTGAGGATACAGGGCATCGCCGTGCTTTTAAGCGACGGGTTAGTAATGTGCTACCCACTTGTGGGCACGACGTAGTATCCTCTGCGTTTTGATGCCGTACTTCGTTTATCCAACCCACATCCTTTCGAACCACAACAAACCACTTCGGCGTAGGACAAATAGAGCGCCTGGACATTTTCACCCCGCGCGGAAGGCGGGCAGATTGCCAACAACAATGAAAGCACACTCCGCTGTTGAAGTCACCGATAGGTAGATAAGCTCACCTGTCAACAACGCGGTTGAGGATCGAGAAGAGCATAGCCGTCCCTAGAACTTCCGGCACTTGTTCCGGCTTTACATAACAAACAAGATGGGGGAGTGGGGCAGCAGGGTACGGGGGGAGAGGGGGGTGGTCTGTTTCCTTGCCGGCATTCAATGTTTGCTCTGATCTAACCCCCTAGGTGTCGCCTGCTATTTTATAAGCACGGTATAATATTTACTTGAGGCTGCTAGCTATTAATAGTGTATATAGAGTTGACAATGCGAGGAAGTATAGCCCCTTTGTGTTTCTGGCTTCTATCGCGCGAGCAGCGCTGTGGGTACTTGGTGGACGTGATCCGAGGGCGAAGATTACAGCGGGAAGTCCGCATGTGACAGCGGAGTGGACGCGCCAACGCATAGGATTGGCAAGAGCGGCAACCGGCTGGTGACTTTGCTCTTAGTACATAGAGGGGGTTGAACGGCGCAGCTCCCTCGATCTCGCACATTGTTTGACTTTCGAAGTTGAACCGTGGAAATATATTTGAATTGTTTTTACCAAAATCAGGTACACGTGCTCCATTTGAGCCGAAAACAGTTACATACTGAACCAAGTAAGAAGCACACGCCACGAGCGGCGTTCCTGGCCATGAGGAAGCGCAAACAGTTTTTGTTCGAGTCTGAACGTTGAGCGTGTCGCCTCCAAAATTCGAATTGTTTTGTTTCGTTCATGGTATAGGCACCACGGACTCCATTTTAGGCCTGCAGAGGATCGTCAGGCTTCGCTAGTTTCACCCCGACAGGCGCGCCCAGAGTAGTTGTTCTTGTGCCTTCTCCCCGATACCAGCTTTGAAGCCTCTCGACGGTGCTCGCGGAACTGCCTGCTCGGCGCGAAGTTATTTGCTGTATCAAACCTGAGGCCACCTCGACGCGGGGTGAGGGAGATGGAATGCCGTCTGTGTCCACGATGCTGCACAACAACAACAGCGTACTCATCAGAACAGCTGAAGCAGGTCGTGCACGCCAAGGAAGAAAAAGCGAATCGGCGCACGTTTGTATATATATATACACACGTGTGTACAGAGTTTAGAAAACCGATAATTGCAACCGAGAGACCGGAAGCAGCATACGCAGAGAAAAAAACAGTATATTATGTACGTACAAGGCGCTTCGCTCCGCGGGCGGCCTACGCCGCCCGCTACGCTTGCTCAGGAAGGAAAAAAGTACATCAACTTATAATTATGCGAAGCGAACAGAGGCCCACGATTGAGTTTAGTTTTTTCAAGGATCGTAATTAATTGCAAACCGGCGACTTGATAATGATGCCACATATACGCTTCGCGTCGCGGATGTCGTACGTACGTACATACCCCAGGTAGGGTACTACTGTCTGTACTTGTTTTCTTCTTTCGAAATGCTCTATGTCTGTACGTACTGCTGTATGTACGAAGAAAGCGAAAGCACAGCACGGCACAGCAGCAAAAAACAATGAAAATGAAACCGAAAACTCGGAAAGGAAAAAAAATCCCCGTCCCCTCTCGTGTAATATTTTTCTGCCTGATTGGAACACCTTACACCCGGTCGAAAAGAAGAAAATAAAAAATCGCACAGAAGAGCTTCTCTCTCAGCCTCGTACGCCGCCCGCCCCTCTCGCGACCACCTCGCTACCGATTCGGTCCGGGTAAAGCTTTTATCACCCTCTGCCACAATCAGCCCCGTCGCCCGCCTCGCGTGAAGACCGGTGCTCACCGTGGCCGCCGTTCGCCAGCTCGATAATCTTGGTGTTCAAACTGCACACTTCCCTCTTTCAACTTTAGCGTGGTCGCAAACATAAGCACCGCTTGAATATTGTCTTGCCCTCCCGAACGACCTTCATAGCTCGTACATACTCTTCTATCAACAATCATAAATCGAAGCCAGACAAAGCACGTTCATGCATCCCTCGTGTCTCGAGGCACACGCGACGCCTAGGCACGAAAGCGGCGACCGCGCTCCTTGCAACCCCCCCTCTACCCGCCAGCACCCGCAGACACCCGCGACGCTGCCGGGTCCTCCCGCGATGCCGTGCTCGGAGAACACGCACGCACACGAAACGAGAGAAGAAAGAAGGAAGAAAGGACCGAGAAAACAAAGAACTGCTGGAAAGGTCCGGCAAGTAATGAAAGGAGGCGGTTTGGAAGTGGGAGCTCTGAGAGGCCAGGGATGCACCAACCGACCACGCTCAGGGGTTGTGATCTAAGTATGTAGCTCTATGGCCACCCTAATTGGCTGAAATCAGGCAAAGACAGTTGAAAGCTAGACAAAGTAAACACATTCAGATGTACCTGGCTGGCCAGTTTCAAGCCAAGAACAGGTACGATGTGAACCTGGCCAATGGCAGGGCGCCTGGCGTGCGATTTGCACTTGTTTTTAGTGTGTAACTGGCTTTGGCTCAAGCGGGACAAGGTTTACCTGATTTTGGCAAACACCCTAAAATAACAATTACTTCCATGGCCGCGAAAAAACTTCCATTTTACTTGCATTGGAAACAATAATTTGTTACTTCCATGGGAGTAAATACCAAATCACATGGGAAACTCCAGGAACTTCCGTGGAAGGCTTCTTCAACTTCCACGGAAGAAAGTGTTCTTCCATAAAGATTGGATTTTCTTTCATGGAAGTTGTGTAAGCTTCCTCCAGAGAATCTGCCTCCATGACATACTCCATCAATTTCCCTACTGTCTTGCTCTCACTTGGTACCTCGACGCCGTAGTGGGCCCTTCGCATTTGGCCCCCTGGTCCCACCCGCAAGGTGCAGAAAACCAATTATCCCTCCGCAGGAACCGCTGGAGGCCCACCAGTCACATTGATCGCAGGGATCATGGAAGTCGAGCTACTTGCACAAACAAACTTGCATGGAACTAGCGCATTTACTTCCACGGAAACGCTTCCATGGAAATAAAGGATTTTCATGGAGGAACTAATGTCTGTCTTGTATATCTACTTCCACGGAAGTAATGAAGTCTACATAATAGATATGGAAGCCCGTGGAGGTAATGTAATTCGGTGGACTCTAAGAATCTTGTGGAAGTAAATGGCAGCTTCCACCGTACGTGGTTGTGGGAAATTCAGTTGGTGGAAGCTTTCACTTCCACCAACAGTGGAGGTTTCCACATACTTCCATGGACGTATATTTTACTATCATGCAAGCTTAGATTTTGTTTCTATGGACTTGAACACATATCCATGGGAGTAAATTTTAAACTTCCATGGAAGAAAGTACGTGGTAACTTCCATGGAAATACAAAGAGGGAAACTATGTGTTGGGTCCAGTTCTCCGGGCCTAAATGAACAATGCGAAATCCAGGAAACAGTTAGTTGACGAGAGTACTGTAAATAAAGAGATGAGAGCAACCATCTTCGACCAGCTCGACCATATACCCGCTCTACGGCCAGATGTACTTCACGCGCGGATTCAACTACATACTTACTAGACAGAGATAAAGTGCTTCATATATACGAGTACAGGGGAATATTGGTTTTACGGCGTACGTTGGCATTTATTTGTTGATCGTACCTCTGTACGGGATTAAAACAGTCAAGCGAACCGGACCAAAAAGCAGTGATGACTACTTTTTGTTCCTCAAACACAACTAACTTATGCTTCCATGGTGTTGCACCGCAGTGCCCATGAATTGGATGAACACCAAAAAACAGGTTTTTGTTCGAAACGGATAACACGTACTACTCACCTCTAGTAATGCCGCACTGGTATCTCGAAAGTCTACATTTTTCACCGATAAGCTTGTTGGCCAATCATTAGAACCAGCTATGAATAATAGCAGACTACCACGTTTTTTCATGCTCTGTGAGAAGCAGACTCACTCGTATGCGACCGCGGCACACACATTGCCGTTAAGATGCCCCCGGGCAGCATAGATGTCGGCCTCCTGGCGGCCGAGATGATGTTGATGCAGCGACCCCAGAAACGACGTTGCAGCAGCCACATACATGCGGTGATGATGCTGCAGCGACTCCTGAAACGATGTTTCAGCAGCCCCAAACGATGACGATGTTCAGCGACCTCAGGCGCGGTATTCCAGCGCGCCTCGAACGATGGTGATAGCGATCTCAGACGCAACATCTTGCACTCTGATATATATGACGTTCATCGACCTCGGAAGCCGTGTTCCAGCACGACGATCTAAACGATTAGGCTGTGTACAAAGCAAACTCTTGAGCGATGTTCCACCACAGTTCGAAACGATGATGATGCTCAGTGGCTACATAAAGCGGTGTTTCAGCAGCCCCTAACGAACGGTCGAAGACAATGGGGCGTTCTCAGGAAACGCCCTCACGCGGCAATCCCAAAATTGAGTACGGTGGCCTATCGTGAAATGTATTTCGGCCACCGCAGGTTTCTGTTGCGGTGATTCCGGAAGCTCTGGTAGTCCCATCCAACAGGGTGGTAGCGATTCCGAATTATGTGTTTGCGGCGATCGGCGATCTCATTTCGGCAATCCCATGCGACTGTTGTTGCAGCAAACTCGCGAAACGTCTTCTAGATGACCTCGCGTTAAGGTGACCCCTGGTAATGATGGCACGTCGGCGGCTCCCGTAAATTCTGCTACTGATGGCGGCGATCTTATGCAATGGTATTTCTCGGGCGATCCCTGTTAACAAGACAGGTGGTCGAGGGCCCCGCCTTGCACAATATGGGCATAAACATATCGTTGTGGAGACATCGGACCGTTTACCACACCACACCACACCACACCATTGAGGGTACCTAATTGAGAGGTTGTCGCCAATTTGTGGGTTTTTTCTACACTATTCAATGTCTCCACAAGGACTGCTTGACGTCTTCATGGTACAAGGAGAGGGTCTAGGCCATCTCAGTGAAATATCCTTGCCGTGTGGCTTTGTGCGCTCTTAGAACTAGAAGGCGGTGTCGAAACCGTTGTCGGCATGGATGACCGGGTTCTTGTTGAATACTGCCCCGCCTGTTGTTGTTTTTCGTAGGCACGACACAACTGCTCTTCTAAGCTCTCGTCCTTCAGCATTTTCCGTTTTCTCGGTCGGCCTGATCGTACCTCCCAGCACGGCAAATCATTTCATGTCGTTCGTTGATGGTGTGGCCGGTGACGCTGAAGTCGCCCATTTCCGCATCCCTGGTGCTCGGAAGATGGACTCTGTTTTTTGTGCAGAAGCGCTGTCTGCCCACAATCCACTGTAGTTCGGCGTTTCTGAGAAGCTCACAGCAGGTCGCTGCACAAGTACGCGTGTGTAGCAGCAGCTAGAGATAATGATCTTGATATATCTGCGGGAAAGTAGGACGTAGACATTGTGCTCTGATAGACGACGATGGGTAGGTTTGTCCGTAGACGAGGTAACGGCCTCCGCAAACGAAGTAACGGACAAAGCAGGGTTTATTGGTAGAGAGAATGTGGCATGTCCGTATCGGGAACTGGGATAGAGCAAGTTTGGTTGGAAGGGAAGGCCTCGCACGCAGTCCTTCCAAGCAAAGCACCGAGCGTAGGTCAGCATCCCCACGCCGGGCACGAGCAAGCACGAGGTCCTGTGACGAGCACGGGCAGACATGAGGTAATCGCTGGTATGTCGATCCAAGCCAGGAATTAGTGCCTTATTTTCCGCCGCCCCACCCCCCCTATTTTTTCTTTCGAAGGGGGGGGGGGGGGAGCACGAGTAGCCGGGGGTACGGAGGAAATGTCTTTCCTTCTGCTAGAGTTTACTTTAGTTAGATTGGAGGAGTCGAATGGTACCGTACCATTCGGAGGCTTGGTTATCCGAGACAACTGTAGGCCGTACTAGTTAGGAACCCGGCCGGGATAATAGGAGGGAGAGAGAGACGACGAATTAGAGTGGTCGAGATATATATCCAGGGTATTGCAGGAAGCTGCGATACAGGTATCTGGCCGAGGGGAGGAACCTCTCTCTCTCCCACGACACAGGAAACGATAATGATAATTAATGCAATTCGAAAGATATACAATAAAGACCTTAGTAGCTCTATGCGGACACGTTCTCAAAACGTCTCTGCTGGAGTACGAGTACGTAGCCGCCGGGGCCTCAAGCGCAGCCTTTATTTGACGCATCCGATGGTCCGCAGCTTTACCACGAAGTGCCAAGCACGTTGAGACTCGTACCGTGTTAGCGGAGTATACTTACACGACAGTGAGGTGAACGTGCTATTATTGCAGAATCTTGGTGCGAGCCGCCATTATTAGACAGGTTAGTGTACGTCGCTTAGAGGAGATTTTTCAGGTCGGAAGGTATCGCCCTTTGGGTGTAGACGAAGAAGACGAAATAAGAAACGACAGTCAACGAGAGTCGACGAGGGAAATCGAAGCCAGTACGTTTATCGAGGTCGGTGCTGCCATCCTCGACCTATTCGGCAACATAACACGCTCTCGGTTAGGTGTACCGAACGGGCAAAGGTACAAACCAACCGACATCAACATCCCTTGATGCTTGCTCGTGAAGGGCGCTACTTAGTAGTAAGTATACGTACTCCGTGCGATAACCGATTCCTCAACAATGAATAACGGACGATCAATCGTTTCTTCATTGAAGGGAGTAGCACATCTCACTCTATTGTAGTTACGCTGCACATTGACACTATCGGAGAACCTAACACTACGTGAATGGACTCCGCAATGATAATGGCGTAGGGCCCTTGACCGTGCTCACGTATCAAGTGTGAGTATAATCCGGTATTATTCACGGACTTGGTAGGCTGCGTATTGCGACTATCTGCTTGGAGGACTTTGTTACCGACCAGCGACTCGGCAAACCACTGGACACTCCTGTGCTGCATGTAGCAAAGCACGCACACGTAATGGCTGTCACGCCACGGGCTGCAAATTGTTTAGTTGACGTTCGACTCTAATCGTGATTGTCGACGTGGTAAACGCGAGTTATGTCTCGGCAACAGAGGCACCAAACGTTTTCGTTCCCGTAACAGTGGGTTAATAAGTCCAGATCTTGTAAAATACGGCTGTTTGGTGAATACCCTACGGTACTGAGAAGGACACGAGCCGATTTTGTACGATCGGCAGCAGGTATCGTGACGGGGTATCTCACGAAGGCCAAGTGTCGTACCGTGAAACCCCGTGGTATATACTGTAGTTCGACACCCTTTGAAGGCACCCCCAGGTGGCCTAGCAAAGTAGTGCTCCACGACAAGGTGCCAAGCTATCCGACTACAGTACTACTACACCGCAACTTGCAGCCTCCAAACTGCGGTATTGAGAACACGCTCCCATGTAACCCACCGAGTCGGCTCTTACACAAGTGCACGGTAGTTGTGCAAGTGAACAACGCTAAAGACAGCTGGGTGGAGTACTTAATACAGAGTGCAACAGTCAAGCATTTACGTTATTTGTGCCACACATAGACCTGTTCGCTAAATTGTACTATTGTAGTGAAACTGCCTATTAATAGTACACCATCTCACCGTGCAGGGCATGGCGTGCTTCCGTCCTTCTCGATCGCGGTGTTTGATGGACCACGACGCAAGCTTGTTGTTGAGCGGATCCTGGCCGTCTGAGATTGGGAATGAGGCGTCGGGGTCTCTGCTCTGATAGAAATGCTGCAAGTCCTTGAAAGCCACGTCCGAGCCCGCGGCCGCCCCCATGGCCGTGTGTATGTAGGCGCAGTGAGGGCACTCGTTGGCGAGCGAGATACCAAGGGCGACCACCTCCTTCTGGCACCGCGAGAGCTATGGCGTGTGGTGCAGGATGGAGCGGAACGGACCGAGAGGCGAAGGGCAAAGGGCGCGAGGATCATGCGGCGCCGATTGATTGCACCTCCGAGCAATGTAGGAAATCATTCGCAATAATATATATACTACTGACACGGGGTATACGTCAAGCATGAGGCCCACGGTATAGGGTGCTAAACGCACATAGATAGTTCTTCCGCGAGTACTCGGCATTCCTTTTCGGGTCTCCAATAATAGTAGCAATCAAAAATGAATATTCTGAACCAACGGACGACAAGCTACCGTACCAGTACCACCATTTTTCTGAACGCGGCACTCTCTCTCCCTTGCGAAACACAGACACGTATATTCGCTAATATTATTATAGATATATGTGTCGTACGGACGCACTCAGTGTCTGCAAAGAAAGGGGGAAATAAGGGCGGTGTGTGCGTTCTTCACACTAAACCGTTCTTTCCACCCGTTGACATCCAACACAACCAGCGTCCGTGCCAACTCTTCAATCCTAGAGATATATAATACCTGGTAGTTCTTTGGTCACAAAATTACGCCACAGAGACACTACTAGACTAGCGCGGGACAAAAAAAAAACATATTCGCTGTCTTGTAGGAGGAGTGCAAACAAAACTTGCATCACAATCCACCGGCTCTATACTGCCAACTGAACCGGGACTGAACCCCTCTGTCCGTCCGAACCTGAAGGTTGACGTGCTGCTTTAACCCTTTTAGGACCTCAGTACCGTTTTGGGGACAAACTACTTATATTTAGAGTGTTTTGTCCCCACATACATATGGGAGAGTGCGGTTCTAAAAGGGATAAGCTGCAAGGTGGTGTCAACGCCGGCCTCAAAAATTGTCCTATTAACAATTTGGCAGCCAAAGAATGTACCGAATGCCGTGACTTTCAACAGATATTTATTGCTGGCTCCGCCCTCCTGTTCGGTGTGATGCGCGTTGTATAATCCGGGTATTTTACGATCCCGCCAGATCTTTTTTCTGGTTTTCAATCATTGGAGGCTTCATGCGACTGACTGTGGATCCCACCGGAATGTGCTCAACATCGTGGTGAATGGTACACCGATTTTTATACGTACGCACAAAAAGTAAACACGCTTCAATCGCTGGGGGTATGTTCAAATGAACGCGAGAGCAGCGACAACAGCGTAACGCAGTCCGTGCCTGATACCAAATAAATACTATCGGGTTTCAACAAGATGAGGTGCCGCAGACCCGCCAATGGAAACTAACTGTAAAACAGTACCACTGACTGGCAAAGTGCGACGCTCCTTCGAAGGAGAGGGGCCACCACCGGGCTATACTGGGACGCATACCCACCAAGACCCTGTGATAAAACACTCACCAGGAAAAAAAAAACACAGAACACACCACGGGCACACGGCACACACTACTATTATTACGGGGGACCATAGTGAAAAGGACCAAATAGTGTTCGTAAAAATCGCGAAATATATAGGTTTTTGTGTATACGGTAAGTCTTATTTACTATGGTCCCCCGTAACAATGACGAGGCACCCACCCAACACTGTGACAACGCACCCACGGACGAGCACGCTGCGAACAACGCCCCCACTGGTCGAATACACTCGGACGCAAAACCCACCAACACATTACTCTTCTTGGCATACCTTGAGTGCAAGACCCCAACCACACATTATTATTCCTGTGGCGCACACTCGACCGAAGCGAGCCACTATCCAGCCATCGGAACTCAGGATAATAAAATGTCATACTACTTCGCCTATTTTTCACATTGAAACACCTCGCATCTACTGCACATACCAGATATGTAGGATAGCAGTTGTCTTTCGCTATAGACTACTCTGTATACTTCCGATATATCTATGTATGTGCAGAAAGAGGACCGCCCACATATATTTATATATATATATATATATATATCGCCGACGGGGCTATGCGCAGCTACATATTTTTATATACCGCAACGCTAATTTATATACCAGGTATATATATATACATATATTATATACATACCTGGTACGTACATATATATATATATATATATATATATGGATGTTGGCCGCGAGAAGTGTGCGCTTCGGCAAACGCCATGGCCGACCGGTATATCATTGTGTCCCATTGAATATTCGCGCCGGTCACCCATGGTATGTCCGAACGCTACACTATACCAGGTACACTCTGAAATAAATGGTACGTTTGCTGGGATGCAAAATTACTCAGAATACGCCGTACATCATTATTTTCATAGTACAAATAACACCGTGTCGGTATCATTGACGGACTAAACAAGCCAAGTGTTTCCGCTGTTGGCCCCCCATACTATTAATATGAAACTATGACACCATCCGAGGGTGCCCTCCACCATCGCGTTATTATCGATGTTAAGGTGCCTCTTTCGTTCAATGTGACGTGTACCAGGTACAGTATACTTGTAACGCGCTCACACATGCTCGAGTGGGATTGTGATTTGGCCACCCTATCGATACTTTTCTGTAGTTGACGCCATCCACTATTCTTACAGATACATACATGCTGGGGTGGTACTGTCCGCTGTCAGAAGCACCCAAAAGTAAGTAAGTGCGCGTACTATCTGCCTGGCATACTATTGTCGAGCGGTACGAATATAATATATATACATGTTTTACTTGAGTACCTATTATTGTAGAGTAGTAGTGCTCTTGTAGGTACTAGGTACGCATAATAAGGTATGAAGTACACTATACTACAGCAGTAACCTTCGTCGGACAACTTCCTGTTTTGTTTGTAGGTACTACTGCCGATTGTCAAAATTAACCAAGACAACAGGAAGATTCGCTCTCTCGTCGCCATTTTTCTTTCCTTTGTGGAACACCCTAAAACACGAATTTCGGTTAATAATGTTCAAAATATCAATTTCCTAGATAAACTATCTCATACACTCCGAAAACCATATTCCAGACACGATATACAACAGTGTTTGCCGAGGGATTGTGCCGACAGGTTATACGATTGTAACCCAACTTTTTTGGTGAAAAATATCCATTTTATATGGCGCTGGTGTTTTTTCGGTTTACCTCACCAAGTTAACAGATTAATCGGAAAAATGGGAACGAAGCCTAAAATGAGAACCAAGCCGTATCTCCAGAACCATGTGGTGTATCAGAGAACCAAAATGATCCTGCGAAACCCCTTGGCCAGCCCTGAGAGAGGAGCTCGTCAGAACGGTCATGCTCCATCTCGTGCCTTCGGGTGGGCAAGGAATAGGCGAAAAAATACCCGAAAAAACACTCACGCCATGCTCTATTATATCGATATATATCACAAAAAAACTTGGATGATAGTGGTATGGCCTGTTTCCCTCGGCATACGTTTGTCACTATCGAGTCTACGATGCGTCTTTCTGGGTGTACCGTGTATCGGATACTACTCTTATCTTGGAAATGTGGCTGTTTTGATAATTATAAGAAGATTCGTGTAGAAAGGTTATCACGAAGAAGAAGGCAAAACACACACAACCGAGAAATATATAATTTTCGTCTTTACTCGGGGCATGTTGTAAACAAAAACGGCTGGTGAATTTCTGCCTTGGTTTTTTCATGATGACAATCGGCAGTACCTACAAACAGGAAGCTGTCCAGTCCGGACTACTGCTGTACTTACTTACAGTTTTTAGCACGTACGTGCTGTTGTTATGGTATCGTTTTCGCTTCGTTTCACATTATTATTTCGCAATTCCGTAGACAGTTTCTCGCCCCCCCCATGTAGCGGGTGGCATGGCGATGACTTTCGTTGACGATTTATTCCTGCCCTTAACCCCTTTAGAACTCCAGTCCCGTTTTGGGGACAATCCACTAAAAAACTCCAAGTAAGTTGTCCCCAATTGCCCCCAAAACGAAACTGCAGTCCTAAAAAGGTTAAGGCTAGGCTTTCCTTTTTTTTTCTCTTTTTTGACGTACATTGTCGGCTTCGTTACCTTGCCGTACAGAGGTGTGGGCGTGGGTTTCGAGAAGCCGCATCTTCGACTCAGGGTCTAGCCTGTGGAATCGGAGTTTCCACGAGTTCCCCATAATTTTGCATATAATACGGCTCATCAGAGTGGGCTAGTGTTATGGTACCGAATTGAGGGAGGCTGAAAGCCCGGTGATTACCTGGTTTCAGGCACTGGGATCGTAGTTGTGAGGCGTTCTACGATAGAGGTTCACCCTTTTTTTCTGAGGCTCCTCGCTTAAGGAACTCCATAATTCACCCGAAAACTGACTTCAGCAAAAGTAAAATCAAATTGCGTCCCGATGAATAATCCCATGGCCCAAGCACACACAAGTTAAGTGTCATTTTTCGAAACAAGCTTGGCATTGCGACAATTTTGGGATAAGGAACCCCGTCGTTCCGAAAACTTTTTAACGGGAATGTGCTATCTCTCTATCGTAGAACGCGTCTCGTAGTACTTGGGCGGCGTTTCTTAGATGGAAAGGGCACGAGCTTGGCTCTCAGTCTCCGCCTGCACGAAAGGAATAAAGTTGCTCTTCGTCTACTATCTCTAAGCAAACAACACACTCACATGAGTACAAACGAGTAACGACTTAACAGGCAAACCTGTCCAGGGATACAAAGTGTCCCTACCTGGACCACAACACTACAGTGCCCTTGGATCTATTATTTTCATATATACTATGCCTACGTCTGTCCTTTGCTGGATGAATTGAAATACAATCGACCAGCCCCATCGATCCCCGCCGCCACCACCGCACCGCCACCACCACAACCACCGCTACTACCACCACCACCATCACCACCACCACCACCACCACCACCACCACCACCACCACCACCACCACCACCACCACCACCACCACCACCACCACCACCACCACCACCACCACCACCACCACCACCACCACCACCACCACCACCACCACCACCACCACCACCACCACCACCACCACCACCACCACGGATTTCAAATTCCCACCACCACCGCACCGCCACCACCACAACCACCACTACTACCACTACCACCGCCACCAGCACCACCACCACCACCACCACCACCACCACCACCACCACCACCACCACCACGGATTTCAAATTCCCGAAGCTATGTTCCTGTTTCTTCAACGTGTTTGATTTCCACGACTTCATGTATCAGCTCCACGACTACATGTATCAGCGGCTGGGACATATACAGCAGTGCACTGTGCAGGACAGCACAGGACACCTGACTAGCCAAGATATAGGAAGATTGACACAAAATTGAGTTTACTTCTTACTCTGAAATAATGCATTTCGCACTATTAATACCATAAATTCAGCACACAACGACCTCTTCTGAAGTGAGTGTTCCCTGTGAATCTCGACGTGCTTTTATTTCTACCTTCTGCCACCCAGCACACGCAGTGTCCGTAGGGACTACCGTATGTTTCATGCCAACAGTGAGATACAAACTCTGTGTATGTAAGTATGTAAACTGCTAGAAAACGCCCATATATAAGCGAAGATGTCTATTGGCGACGAAAAACAGGACATACATACGCGAACCAAATACACAGCAAGAACGGTAGACTTGACGGAACAATAAGTAAACCCGTAGAAAGGAAGAAACACAGATAATAAGATACGACACACAACACGCACGAAAAACAGGGGGATATATCGTAACACAGAAACGAGACCAAGTGGACACGGAACAAAATTACATTCCCTCTGGAAAAAAACGCGAGGGAATGGCGTGAGACAACACACGAGGCAAACACCAGGGGGGCGAGGCAGCAGCACGGGTGTTCCAAAAACAACTTAGTGCCTTGAGAAACTGTCCGTGCAATGATATATCGCCCATACTCTCTTCAATATCGACGTTCCTTCCGCTGCCATCGCCCCCTTTCCGCCGAAGGGCAAGCGAAATAAGCAAAGAAACGGGAAAGGGTCGCACCAGATGACAATGCAGCAATAAAATAGATAAGAGGCAAATCGTTTGAGAAACCCGAGAAAAGGAAGAGAGAGCGGAGAAAACGATCTATTAGGCACTTCGTCGGTAGCGGTAGTATGGCTGTCGCGCTCTCCTTGAGGTAGATGAAACAGACAGCAACACCGAACACACATAAACACAACTTGTAGATATACTGCGGAGCAGGACGAGATCCACCACATACATAACGAAACCTCACTCCCAGCTGGCTCGCAGACACGACAAGACTACTGCCGTAAATGTGCAACACTTGAAACCGAACGATACATGCAGCGCGTACAGTGGTATTGGGTGGGGTGTATCACTGCTGAACTCACCGTCCCCTTGCGGCGGTAAGCTTCAGTATTGATGGCCCAGAGCGCGGCAGAGAATCTCGGGTTGTGCATGCTGACGGACACCGGATTCCTCGCCGGCAGCGGCGGATCGAAGCCCGTCTCTCCAAAGAGGGACTTCAGGTTTTGTCGAAGGTAAACATTCAAAGCGACCTGTTCTGCCGTCAGCCCCAGGGTGTCGGCATCCGCCCATCGGTCCAGGATATGGTTGCGCTCCTGTGTGAGCCTGTCAAGTGTCATTCTGCGCTGTTGGGGGTCCACCAAGTCATCGCCGCGGGTGGTAGTTGTAGCGTTGGCGGCCACCATCATCATTGGTGATGACGGCCTTGGGTAAGATCCGGCGTCCCCTCGTGGGAGTACCACCACCCCGACATTTTTGGTACCGTTACGTCTATCGTCCGTAGCGCTCAACGCCGTCTTGTCCATGTGATACTACCACGGAACGGAGCGACTCGGTGGTGCACGCAATGCTTGCTGCTGCTATTGCTGCTCTGTAGCTCGGCTGCCGAAGTACACTCTTCAGGGGCTTGTTAGAGGGGGGTGCGTTTTGGAACTGCCGTATCTATCGTACAGTAGTAGTTTAGTATGCAGGAATCGGTGACTTTAGGGAATCGGGGCGGTCCAGCGTGCAGCAGTATAATAAGTGTTCTGTCATGACCGGGTTCTTGGAAACGGGGCGGTCCAGCGTGCAGTAGTATAGTATAAGTGTTCTGTCCCGAAGTAGTTCCACTTACTACTGACTGCTATTGTGTGTTCCAGTTAGTATTTTGCAGAACGCGTGCTTGCCTTGTCAGCGACATTGACCCGAAACCTTCGGCGGTGTCGTCTGTTGTTGTTCTATTTACACCCAACTGCACGTTACAGAAGTACTTACGTTAAAAGGTCAAGTTGCTTGTTGCGTTAAACCTGGATCATTTATTATCTGCCGGCGAGCTGCGAATTTCACCGAAGAATGGAGATCTGGCGGTGTTTTCTCGTTTTTTTGTAGCGGAAACGATCCGGTCCGGCTATCTTAGTTACGGCAGTTGATTTTACGTCGGCGACTGATATTATGCTTGAAAACGGATACGGGGGGAAATAAAGGTGGCGAAGTACACCTTTTCTCTTGTTGTACTGTAGCTGGTGATCTGTAATGCAGCTGGAGTTATGTACGGTATATGTGTATTGGACCAGCGCACTAACTAACTGACCGGTTGCGCTGCTAGGCTGCCGCAACGTTCGGGTCGGAAAAATCGTTTTTTTCTGCAGCTGCTAGCAGCCGCCGGGGGCCATGTGCATGAAAAACAGTCCTCGTCAAGACCCACCCTTACCGCAACTTGAAATTTCGAGCACCCTTTTTATGCTTTTTAGCTGTGGTTCGGGGGGCGTCAACGTGTACAGCTGTTATTTTTTGCCGAATAATGTTCGGGTGCATTTGGCACGCATAATATATATCACATATATATACCTGGTACATCGCAAGATACGCGAGATGCGCAACACGCCTTTCGTCGCGTGCCACGCGCCGGAGACCAAATAATGAACGCCCTGTTATTGACTCCCAGGTATCAGGCGAGTACGTATGGACTTACCGTAGTGTAGACTACTGCACTATCTTGCGTGTGTAACAGTGTTAGTAGTATGGGAGGGCATACTACTCAGAACCCACAAAATATGCCTAAAACGTAGCGAGGCACGGGCCTTGCTCTCAGTCTCCACGTGCACGAAAGGAGGAAGCTGCTCTTCTTCCATCTAAGCAAACAAAAAAAGCGAGTGCCAACGAGGACCTGCTTAATAATAGACCTGTCTGTCTAGGGATACAAAGTGTTCCGTCCTTGATCTTTTCAAAAAGCCCTGGGTCGCCACAAACATGTGTGCACGCATATATATATCTGGTTCTGATTACTACAGTAAGCCCTCCGTTATAGCTCATTCACCCGAAATCTAGCCCATAACAACAGTCGATTTCGTACTTACTTACTTACTTGATAATTAATTGCCTTTACGATGATAATGGTAATCGGAATTATTATCCGCAAGAAGTCTCGTTTTGTACGAGATGTGTTTCTCTCACTGTCAAATTCACGCTGTAAAACCGACTGGTACGGGGAATATTTGAAGGGCTTTAAGAACTCCTCTATTTTTGCGGAAACCCGCGATTTACTCGGCGGGACTTTAAGGGGCCGTCGTAACGAGAAAACTCTTCCATGAGAATCGAATAGGAAAAAATGATTTTGATTTTATTTTATTAGAATCTCGTGAAAAATATGCCATTGGGTCCTATCGAGGAATATACATACATGCAGGCGGCTGCGCTGGGGTCCGAATCTCGGCAGGTGCGTTTTGTGCACATAATGTTTTGCTAAGGCTTCTGCCGTCACCGAAAGTGCGACAGCTCGAGTTGACTTTAAACGATGAAAATCGACGGGTAGATGAACGCTGCGCGTGATCAAAACGAAAGCACGTACCGGGGAGCAGAAGGGACGAGACCTACCTGTGTGGCCACGGTGTGTCCAGAAGAATCCTGAAGGCACAACCTCCTGTGGGTTGAGTCGGAAAGTATTACTTTCTTTCGCAGTGTGACGAAATACACCAATATCATACCAGAGAGACCCCAGACCTGGAGAGATCTGTTACATCCCTAGATAGAGGGAATTAGTTGTGAAGGCGCGCGGTGCCACGAAGATAAGCCCCCCGCTGGTACCGCCATTGTCAGCGCTACGCCGTTCACCCGTGTCCCGAGTCGTTCTCCTGCATCCCAATTCAGCTCGGTGTCCTCCCGTTCGTTGTGTCACATCGCAAAACTCATCGCAGCCGTGGCCCTGGGGAAAACATGTCGCGTGGCTCTTCGTCGTGGCAGGGAAGGTCTGTCTGTGGTTGACCCACGCGTTTCACCAAGATGTTGTCTCAAAGGGTTTGCATTTTTCAACTCGGCACGACGGCGCTGATTCTCCGTGATTTTCATTTTATTTCTTTCTCTTCCTTTTTTCGATTGGTAAGCCGTATTGAAGGAGTCGTGTGGCGTGGGTGGATGATGAACCTGCTCTGCTTGCTTCGTATTGTCTGACGCCAAGGGGCTGGGCATAGTTGACGAACGCAGGGCGGAGACGGCAGTCTGTCTGGGTAGCAAGGTACCAGGCGGACTAGCAGGGAGAACCTAGCTATACTACTCGTACCACAAACTGCTGCCGCTACCTGGAGGGTGCTTTGGACTTTGGCCTGCCTGTTATTTTCCCTTGGTTCTTTGTCTTACTCTGTTTACAAGTAAGTAGTAGTAGTAGTGGTGTTTTTGTTTTGTTTTTTTCCTTTTTTTTCCCTTTTTTTTTACAGCTCGTTCTCTTTCAAGTGTTTGCCACCTCGCCTGCGGGGGGGGGGGGGGGCGACAGTTTGTTTCTTCTATTTATTTATTTATTTTTATTTCATTTTGTTTTTTCTCTTATGGTTTGTGTTTTTCTCTCTGATTGTTTACTTTCGTTTATTTATTTATTTTTTATCCTCCGGCGGATTGGTAAAAATAAAGCTTAAGCTCACCACACTTCCACGTTCGTGTCGTGTGTCAATTTAGCCCAGTTGGGCACGTTGACCCGACCTGACCCCTGAGAGGAGCAGGTGCGGTGGAGATAGCCACCCGGGAGAGTCATCTCTCCCGGGTAGTGTGGGACTTGCGTTTGCTCACCCACCAACAAAAACCAAGGCTATGAGGCCTTCCCGCCGGACTCGGACCAGTTACGGTCCACCCTACCCGTTGGGGCGTTGGTCCTCAAACTTGATTTCGACCCCCGCAGCACGTGAACTCCATCACGAGCCACAGCAGGACGCAGGGTGACGCGGCGCCGAAGCACTGCGCACCGAGGAGTAAAACATTCGTTTATCTATTTAATATAATGCGTATGCCGTGCCTGTCGTATCTAGTATGATGGCATGGCATTGCATTGCCCACTCACTGCTGTGCTTACTGCATACCAGTACGTGGCAACGTACAGTATTATATTATAGTATTTCTGTGGCGTAGCTTTGTGACCGCAGAAAACTTGTATCTCTTCTAGGATTGAAGAATCGGCACGGACACTGGTTGTGCTGGATGTCGACGGGTAGAAAGAACGGTTTAATGTGAAGAACACACACACCAAAGTCCGTAGAGTCCAAGCTACTTTTGTACCTGGTACTGTCTTTGAGCCCATAGCTTTATTACGGTGTACATGTACTACAGTTCTACTCTGTCCCAAACATAAGGAACGCTTGAATTGAACTTTAAGTATGAAAACCGTCCTTATATCTCGGGAATAAGTGGTAGCCTGCAAGCAAGCGTAGGTCCAAGTGCAACCGACAGATGATGTGTCACCCGGCAGATAATTTCCAAGTGTATGTTTTAACCGATCGATTGGTCACCTCGAAACCACTTGCTTCTAAGCCAAAACAACGAGAAGGGAGGGCAACTGTGATAACCCTTAGATGCCAAGCGCTCCATCGCTTGGGACGTTGCAAAATACCAATAAACAGGATTCGCGAAGTGAAGGTGCGTGATGGGCCCTGACCACACCATCGCTTCGCTCGAACGTGTCGGGAACTATACCTTGCAGACTTTCCACCTGCCAGGCTTGAAGAGGAAACGCCTCTTCAGGACCAGCAACCGATACGAAATAAATAGTGAAGACTTCAGGTATTTTGAGTGGCGTTCTGTCGGGCTACCAAGTATGTATGCTGTAGAGGGTGACCGTCTCGAGATGGATGAGGATGTATGAGCGGGTGGCGTTGGCTGACGATTGTATTTTTGACCAAATCCTTCAGCTCTGAGAATTTACCCGTGCCCCCAGGGAGCCTCGTGCGAGTAGCTTCTGTGTTGGGTATCAGAGTATCGCCTCTCTGAGTGTTGACCGAAGCACGGTAAAATGTGATTCCAGATAGATTGTGGCACAGCTCTGTGCTGGCGCAAACATTTAACCCTAACCCTATTTATTTGTCGTTTTCTTTGGGACAGGGTCAGATTTCAGAATCCATCACGAACATAGCCACTATATATGTCATAGGAACGATTTGAGAGCGGTCAATACTGACCTTTCAACTGCTCTCTTGCCTGCATTTCGAATGTCTCGTCAAACTCTTCAGACTGTCCAACCAAACTTACCCCCAGGCATCCGCGTAGGGGTTTGCGAGAAACATACAGCTTGCCAAAGTACTGTTGTGTCGAAGAGTTGTTCCTCCCCTCGCCGGGTCGTGACGTCCTGATTCTTGCTTCTTGATACTATAAAGTAGTATTGTTGAGGGCGCCCGGAATAGTCTTTTTTCGACACCTCACATGAAATAATCAGAATGAAACACAAACCGGAGCACTACTACTGCCTATGACTGTGTGATCACAGGACGATTTACGAGTTTTTCTCCAAGTAAGTTCGTATCACTTGGTTTTACAGACCCCCCCACTGCCTTCCCCATCCCCCCTCCTATCTCGCGGAAGGGGGGGTCTCCAAAACACAGTGATCCAAAATTGGGAAAAATAAACTTTCAAAGCGTCCTCCTGTGATCACAGCGCTCCGGTTAGTTTTCATTTTCTGCCCTTCTTATGTGATGTATGTGTCGAAAAAATACTGTTCCGAGCGCATTTATTTCTGCTTGTTGCTAGTGGGGCCGATAGAAGGTCAGGACGTCGAGCTGCGAATCCACGAGGCGGCTCGGCCATGTCGATCAGGCTGACTCTCCTGGTCCAGTCGTGTGCCC
The DNA here is from genome assembly GCA_031213475.1 of Nereocystis luetkeana. Lineage (NCBI taxonomy): Eukaryota > Phaeophyceae > Laminariales > Laminariaceae > Nereocystis > Nereocystis luetkeana. The sequence continues at coordinate 4,532,500 of JARUPZ010000011.1, read as the reverse complement.
AAAGCGGCCGGCGGAAGACGACGGCAAGGCAAAATGATTGACCTCACGACGCGTTCTACGATGATAGAGGTAGCACATTTTTTCCGCTAAAACGTTTTCTGAATGACGGGGAATGCCAATCTCGCTTAAAAAATGACGGTTTTGTATGCTTGGGCCATGAGATTGTTCATCCGCATGTCAGTTGATTTTGCTCATTGAAGTCAGTTTTGCGGGTGAGGTATGGAGCTCCTTAAGTGAGGAGCCTCAGAAAATTACTCTAGGGTAAACCTTTATCGTAGAACGCCTCCCACTGGCTCCGACCTGACCCGCTACAAGGGGAACGTTAGCGGGCAACGACCCCCTCCCTTGCAGTAAGCACTCCCGGAGAGAAGAGAGTGACCGATCGTGACCCCTACTACAGTGAAGGGTTGGAAGTGGGGCACGGGAATGGTATTGTACGTAAACGTCGAGGATGTCTGCCGGTCTACTGACTATATTCCACTCCACGGGCACAGCAATCATGGTTATGTGTCTTCCTGATAACAACTGCATTTTTGCGATGTTCTATTAGCCCCGAATATGTATTGGTGTATCTATGATACAGGTGCTACTTTGCGTTGAAGGATATGCCAACAACTGTAGTGCAGAGGAAAAGGGGAGGTGCTGCAGTACAGGCGTGAAGGAAAGGTACAGCACCGTATGTAGTACGTACGTAAAGGCAAGGCGGTCTCGCGTACGTAAAGGCAAGGCGGTCTCGTATTTGCAGTGTGCGGTGTGCGTTTGAAAAAATCCCAACAAAACTTTAACACGAAATATCGTCGCGCTCAAAATACGCAGCACCACAAACACGGCAGCAAGGCAACCCTGGCCAACTCGAGACGGCATGCATCTAAACAAGCCCCATGTGTTACCCCCAGATCGACCGCTTCTTCTTCTGTAGACACACCGGTTTTGTGAACATTTGTCACATACATATCTCGCAATGAATAGCGCAAGCACACCACCCAAACAGTACACAACTGACAGTCGCACAAACCAATGGAAGCCTGCACGCACCCGTTCATGATGAGGAATTTTGGCATGCAGTATACGCGAAAAACGGCTTCGGTCCCTTTGCTTCCTCGCCCTTGCCTCATATACCAATGTGTGGGATAAAACTTCGATATCTACTACAGCTGTAGGACTTCAATAACGGGCACAAAACGGGCGGCAACCCAGCTTCCAAAATCCAACTACATGTATGTATGTGCCTACTGTTCATGGTATCTCGATATCGAACGGATCTTCCTACTTCACGACATTCAGCAAACCGAGCGACCATGTTATTCTTCGTAGAGAGGTACTAACTGTAATACAAGCAAATGACGTGGCCCTAACCACTAAAAATAGACGATCAGTCCGTATTTTACATGATACAAGGGGGGCTTCGCCGCGGCGGGCAGTGACTCCGCGCATGCCCGTAATGGCTGAAGGCGTACGGGTATTCAACTTGAGGTCGTTTGTGCGACAGTACTGCCAAGGGGTGCACTGTAAAAAACGATTTTGAGTGAAAAGAAAGAAAACGCTGGGAACACGGGGAAAAGAACATTCACATCCGCCATCGGGCACAACAACACATGACTTGCTCGTCAAGCAGCAAGCAACACTGCAAAGTACTACGTACGAGACGCTCGGCGCCCGTACTGTATAATTAATTCGTATGCAGATAGCCGCAAAACAGTTAGTTGGGCAGCAGCAGTCGATAGAGCAAATCGACAGTACGAAGCGCCGGCGATTACGTTGGTGCAGGAAACTCAGCAGCAGCAAGCAGAAGCATAGCGTACTGGTATGTACCGTACGAAAACTACGCTGGCACGAGACCTCCGCCGAGATGCGAAACAAAAGATCAATTACGAGACGGTACTCGTACACCTTCTGAAGCAGATGAATAATTATTTCAGCTGTAAGATGCGGAGGCACATCCCCGAGAGGGGGTGACTTGCATAATAACCATGCTCACGGAGGTCAGCAGCAAAATCATATCGCAGACATAGCAAGAGCAACAGAAGTAGAACAGCACAGCAGGAGCACGTACATAGCATCAGCAACAGAGCAGCGGCGTAACAGCGGCAGGAGCAGCCGCAGAGTCCATGAACCACAGTATATCAATGACTTTTTGACGGGCCAAAGGTATTCCTGACGGGGCAAAGGTAGGCCGTCAACCGAAATCTGTGAAAAATCATGTACTGGCAGCTTTCAGAATTGGGTATCGATCAGTCTACTCGTCTAACTCAGTATCGACCACTCGACTGGCCCACGGAACTAAGTATCGACCACTCATACATTTGGTACAACTCACTGCTGACGCATTTGAGATGTTTCTCGCGCCCCGTCTGGGCACGGCGCGAGCGTGCCAGAGGCCGTCTCTACAGCAGTAGGCACGGCGAGGGAAGGCATATATAAGCATACATACCCTCGAGGGCCAGCAACGAAACATGTTGCAGGGTGAGCGTAACACGTGCATACAGGCATACAGGCACACAAGTACTCGTTCATAACTTCTTCTTTTCTTGGCAGTTACATAATAATGATACAAAACGCCTTCACAACACAACCAAGACTCCACGATGCATGTGACCAATGGGAACTACTAGACTTGATAGTCATCCCCATTGCTGTCCGCCAGTGCTGCTGTGTGTACAATTTCTTTTTTCGTAGACTCTGTTTGTACCTCAACCACCGTACCGCTTGTCCCGCGGCGTAGCCTCCTCCGATTCCGTCGGCACCAAATAATCCAATCTGGGTGCTGGGATCGTGAACATAACGTTTTTACCGTTACGAGCGAGCATAGATCTCTGCTGAAGGCACATCTGCCCCTTGACGGACGGCCGTCAACGACACCCCAATGCTCAAAACTATTGTATTTCAGAAGAAGGCTTGACGGGCCAAAGGTAATCCTGACGGGGCAAAGGCAGGCCATCAAACAAAATCTTTGGCTTGGAGACTATGATAAATCGAGTATCGGCCACTCTACTGCCGGCAGCGAGGGCACGGAGACTGTTTCAAATCAAGCATCGATCACTCAACTGGTCCAACTCACAGTTGACTTACTCACACCCGCCCAGCTGGCAGCCAGAGCACGGCGCAAGCACGCCCAAGGTCGCCCCCGACACACTCGGGCCCGGGAATCACGATGAGGCAGTTTCGTCCCGTGAGGTGAACCTCATCTCGCGTTAGCACGAACAACGCAAATGCATACGTCTATGAAACGCTGAGGAGCGCTGAGAGCAGAGGGCCAACAGTATCCTATATATATCTAAAAATATTAAATGCAAATAAAAGGGAGATTGTCAAAATGCAATGCAAACCGTACGGAATACGTAAAACGCATGTAAAACCTCCCCCGACAACATTGCAATACTGAGTAACAACCACACCCGGGGATACGTAAACGAAGAATAAAACCTTGGCAATCACATTCCAAGGACAAGCAAGCATACCTGGTGCGAAAGAGGAAATGTTCTGCAAGAACGCAGAAACAGCTCTAAAACAATCTTGCCTCGGTATGCTACGAATTTCACGTTTGCGACAACGCTATTCGTATGGTATTCTTTAGGCAAAAAAACTTGCCCCCCCCCCCAACTAAACTACCACCACTGTACCATAGGCGTCGAATGCTTAAAAACCCTCAGTAATTGTAACGCCGCTCTATCTCTTGCACAAAATTTAGTATAGCTAAAGTTAATCGGACACCAAGAAAGAAAATATTTACTGAGATCTTGCGACCCTCTTGGCACGCCTGAAGACAACCCGTTTACTCTGCTTACAGCTGGCACATCCTCCCCGGCTAAAACTCCATGCTGCAAGGGGTGACATGCGCTCTTTGATGACAATTTCTCGTCTATGAGGCTGCGGCAGCGTCACCGACGAGCACTGGGCAAGAGGGTACGAAATGCGCCCCTCTACTCGGTTTATGACTCCCCCCGCAAGACGTGTGTCCACCAACCCAGTCACGATCCGGCTGTACGTACAAGCTCACAGCCAGCCGCATGTTTTCCCACGGTTATATTGAACACGTCACATAATAGCGGAACTCCCTGCAGTGGATAGTATTTAAAGGGAAAAGCCCGGAAAGCCGCTCAGGGGAAGAGGATAGAAAGAGGGGCTGAAAGCATGGGAGAAGAGAGAACCCTGAACACTAAAACGGTAAAAATGTGAGTGAACATGGGATTGAGCAACGAAAAATGTACCAGGTATCTGTACAATCAATCCCCTCCGCTATGAAAACTACGGTGTACGCGACCAGTCAGTTCCTGACACCTTCATCAAGACATAGTGCGTTTTCCTTTTGCGCCACATGTAGATCGCACAGCAAGACTCCCATGGTGGTCAATGAGGGACCTATACGGCAGCAGCAAGTTGGCACATCCGCTGCGCTGCAAGAAACGCCGCCCAATGCACGGCAGCATGAGTGCCGCGGAAGCCATGATATTCCTGGCAAGATTTTGTAACGGAACGTGAGAGGCACCGAGGGGGTGGGACAAAAATTCAGCGAGCGAGTCGTGCCAAGGGAGAGGGGCGTCCTTGTTTTCTGGCGTCCTTCGCTTGAGTATACATCGCACAAAAAACGCCTTGGAATATTTCGCCCGCGCAAGCCGACGAGAAGTTCGAAGGGCTGGGCACACATACTTCAATTGTGTTCAACAAAGCAATGGTGTCGTTATAATATTAGGTACGGCAGCAGTCCCTCGGGGCTCGAGGAGCGCCAAGCCAGGTAGAAGCGTATGGGCCCATAAGTACCCTAACGCCGCGCGGCATGCGTTTTCAACCAAGGGAGGGGGGGGGGTGGTTCATCGGTTTCGGGTCGAGCGGCAGGGATCAGATAGAGCTGACATGTGTGTTTGGAGTCAGTTTTTTGTCATAGAGTGATAATATCGACGCCATTAGCCTGCTTCAGTATACTTTCGAGGCTAGCAACGTGGCCATGTTTCGTTCAGTCGGTTGTTCATGTAGAGTCATGTGTGAACACTGAAACTCCCATTTTTGATGGGGAAGAAAACGACCCATGTGGACAGGCGTTTCCCATTCACAAATGGGATCGCCAAAGGCTGTACAGATCAATGGGGTTCCAAAAACAGAAAGTCGCGGGCGTCATTCTGTGTATCCTCCTACACAGGTACGGCCTTTTTATGAAGCACCTTGTGTTGCTCATACAGTACTCATTCCAAACGCTGCGTGAAAAAACTCCCTACAAAGCATTCGCTTCTATCCACGAACAATGCCTATTCAAGCCACATGCCCTTAATCGCTGACCTGAAATTGGATCAAAAGCTCGATATTCAGCCTAGGGAGCAACCGCGAAGAATACCGTTTCCCCAGGGAACGAGCTTGTAACTGACCTAAACCCACCCACCCCCATAAATACACACCTGACACTCGCTGAGCAGAACGTCATCGATAGCGTAGCTCGCCACTACGGTAACCAGCATTAGCCGCAGCATCGCCACCGCACCCTTGTCCTCCCGACTGAGTGCGCTTGCCTTGACCTTCATAAATGCCGAACAAGAGGGCACGTAGCGTGTGGGGTGGGAAGAGGGATACTTTGCCCCTGGGCCTCGTGCACCCCCAGCGGTTCAGTCCTCTCCTGTAGGTGCTTTATCTAGGAACGAGACGTTTTTGGCTTGTACTGCATTTCCACGAGACCTTGACCGATAAGCTTGTACCTGTCACACTGTCTTCCCGACTACAATAAGGCGGTTGTCATTGTAGGCACTAGACGCACGATCTGTCTATATATCCTTAATATCATGGCAGATCTACAATATCATGCGGGAGTGTTGTCCGTAGGACACACAATTGTCGTAGAGAACAGGATATTCGTATGTATAGTATCGTAGGATATTGGAAAAGACGGTACTAGAGTATGATCGTATCTTGGGGTCACGCAGGTTGAGTAAGAGTTACGCCCCCCTGGGGTTCACTCCCCTTCACCACCGCTCTCCAGAGCACATTGGCCGCACGTGATCACCTATTCGCAACTATATCTCTGCTCTGTTCATTTGAACAACACCGATGTATATCACGATCATAGGGTGTCATCACCCATCTACGAGTCTCTGCTAGAGACATGTACAACCTCCACATCCCTGCAGGTTATGAGCCTCGCTTCAAGGGCACCGCAAATTGACGTTCTTCGGGTTCGGTACGATTACCAAGGAGACAAGACTGCTGCCCCGCTATCACGCGTGAAGCAACAGGTCAGCACTTTTTCTGTTTCGTCATCAAGCGGGAAGCAAGTGTCAAGCATGCTCTCCGGCTACCAAACGCGATACTATGTTCCATCGTCAAGAGATAAATCAAGCTTTATGAATTCGCTATCAACCACAAAATACTTTCTTGAGGACAACAAGAAATTGACGAGGCGATAATCGACTGCTGCGGTACGACGAACATGGGAGGGTAACAGTCTGCGGGCGTCGTGAACAAGCAAATCAGGGCTGAAGGCGGCATATTCAATGATTTTTAGTTCTACGTTTAGAGGAGAACTGCACAGCCCGCTATCAAGATTCGCCACGCTGAAGTGGCCTATAACAATCGAACTGCAGTTATGTACTGATCAAAGTTACATCCATCAAAAAGGAAGGACCCCCACTAGGATATCTCCAGCTATATTAGGAAGCAGAGGGCATAGACAACTCAAAGGGACGAAGGGAGAATCTCAGACCAGAATGAAGACGATCACAGATAAGGGGAAGGGTTTCATCATCCATCTTCGATCTTCTTCTTGAGATCCCTACATCATCGGCATTCCTGCTGCAGCCACTCCCGTCGATAAACACTGTTGTACTTACCTACGGGTCGTCTAGGAGAAGGAAACACCGCCACGGTATTTACTGTTAGCGTTTATTCGGCTCAAACCTGTTTTGCTGAATATCGCCTTGAAATACAAGTGATGTTTTCGTTGTCTATGCAACTCTCACCGCAGGTGCCAGCCAGTCCTCATGCGGCCCCCGTGGAGCCTTCCCTCCGTCCCAGTTCGAAATCCAAGACTTCATGTACAATATCAAGACCTTGGGCACAAACTTCTTAGCCATGAGCTCCGCTTCCGATGCGAGGAAGAACACAGCTGCCCTGATTTCGGGGTCACGCCTCGCCCACGCAAGCTCTCTCGGGAGTTCAAGGGGGGCGTTATCTGTGCACCCCTCGATGCCGTGCACAATCGGGGTCACCTAAGATAAGAAACGGGCGAAAGGTTGTGACGACCCAGAGATATTGGTTTGTGTTTCACAAATGCAGGCGTTGCCGTAACAATTACATCTACGGATGTGACGCCAAGCCAATGCTGCACCTACTCGCGATCGCGATGCCACGTGTTATTGGCATGAGCGCTTGCAGTACGAGCTCAAGGAATAAACGTGCTTCGCAGAAGCAAACCGAGTATCAACTTTAAACTCACGACTGTGTATTGAAGCGATATATATATCACGGTCAGTCATACTACAGAGATAAGGGGGGATACCTCATGTTTAACAGGTTCTAAGACGAAGACTCCCTTGCCGCGCCCATAACAACGGCGTTGAGAGGCATTGCACGCGCAATCCGACGGGTTAGCATGGGTTAGAGATACTGTATACAACAAACCTAGTTTGTACCATAGAACAGGATTGCAACGATGCGGGGTAGATTTTCGCTTCGAGCCCCGTCAGCTTGAACGTTTTAGCCCCAACGTAAACCCCTGGGTCAACATCAAAAACAGCATGCAACTAAATAACGCCACCTTGTTGATTTCCTTGAGAACCTGCCCTGCCCGGATTTTCCCGTCGTGGTTGTCCATCATCAACGACATCATGCAGCTCATCAATCGCTGAACTATCGGGGATTTCGGCGTCAATTTCATCATCATGCGAATCAGTGGCGGAAACGTCGGCCCCACTTCCGACTTCGAGACGAAGCTATCCAGGCGAGTGGGAGAAGGTGGAGGAGAGAACGAAACGAGCGTCGAATGCACCGGCAGAGCACTGTTTAGGAAGCGCAGGGCAGCTCGTCACGCGGATAGGGGGATAGCAGGATGAATATTGAGTGCACAAGAAGAACGTGATGAAAAAGGTATTACTGTCAAAGCGGGTGGGAGGGGAGAGGGGATAGACGTCGGGGGCATCGACGGAATGGGGTGCATGAGGCTCTTCACATTATTCCAATTTCAGCCAAAAGGAATCGCCGTAGTGGCCTTCCGTGGATGGCTCCGACTGCGAGACCCACCGTTCTTGCAGACAAGGACATGATCACGATGGTAGTGGAAAGCGGTGTTTCGCTTTCTACGATAGAGGTATCCCATTTGGGGGAAAACACTTTCTGAGCCACCGCGGCGTCCTCACCGGACGCCAGTCGAAGGAGGTACGGTACCACAGTTAGTCCGTCGAGATATCTGTAATTATTCAAGGTGCTCTCCACACACATCCCGGGTAACTTTTTTGTCCCCGTTGAATTTCGCTTTATGCCTTGGAGGGATATAGAAGCCTCAGACAATTTAAGGTGAACCTCTATCGTAGAACTCTCAGCGTCACAAACATATGTTGGGTAATGATTTAATCCCTGGGTGAACATCAAGGGCAGGATGAAGGAGTAGGCGCTGCTAGACGTCCCGAAGACAGGCGTAAACCCAGGAAAGAGAGAGAGTTGCATTGGACTACAAACGACATCTCCTACGGTGTGGTCGTCAGACCGGCAAGAAGCATTGCGTGCAGCTTCTCGGCCTGGTAATTCTGGATATGGTGCGCCGCGTCTTCTCTTCTTCAATAGCAGATAAGCGACGGGTCACCATTGTCACCACTATCCCCGAGTAAACTAGCAATCTCCCCTGTGAAAGGATGAAACCGTGGTGCTGTTGCAGCAACAGAATATAATTTGGGGTCTAATTTTATTTCAAAAGGAGACCCCTACGGTGTGGTCGTCAGACCGGCAAGAAGCATTGCGTGCAGCTTCCCGGCCTGGTAATTCTGGATATGGTGCGCCGCGTCTTCTCTTCTTCAGTAGCAGATAAGCGACGGGTCACCAGTGTCACCACTATCCCCGAGTAAAGTAGTAATCTCCCCTGTGAAAGGGTGAAACCGTGGTGCTGTTGCAGCAACGGAATATGATTTGGGGTCTAATTTTATTTCAAAAGGAGATTGATGCAGCCAGCGAAGACATACCGCTTGGGGCGTCATAATCTGGAAACATCGAACCTGGGCTGGCGGAGCATCTTCGCCTGGGGTCGCTTGAGCAGCATCATTCCCCCCCAACGCAAAGGCCAACTACCAGCTGAAGAGGGTTTACACGCTGACGGTAGCGGAATAAGACCGCGGGCAATTATCACGGCAGAAATTACGGACCCCGCGCACGGAAAACACCCACTGGCGACACCCACGGCCTTCGCATATATCCGCAAGCCAATCCCAGGCCTTATTTCTCGTCCAGAAGTGGGAGGGTTTAATATACTCGGACGAAGACGCGGACACTGATTGTGCAATCGACAGTGGATGCGGAGGTGATGGACGCTAAATTCAAGGCAAAGGAGGCTACCTACCTCCCTAACTCCTCGGCGGACTTAAGCTCGAAGCCCTGAAGTAAGGAACACACGTCAATCACACTAACGTCTAAAGCCACGAGATACCCTACAGCAACAGCTTGCTGTGGAGGGTCGTCCGCTCTCATTGTGTAGGATGGGCAGGTATGTGCCAGGCTGCTAGTTTATATCTCCATTTTTAGGTCAACTGGCTGACCTCTGGGTCAACTGGCTGACCTCTGGTGTCTTGCTCTAGCGTCATATTTTATAGCAAACGATACCGTCGATAACACGTTCATCCATCTTCCCTGCAGCAACTTCCGTTGATGTGCCGATTTTGTCGATTTGAGTCAGATTTTGTCGATTTGAGTCCGGTTGCAGTCAGCATGAAGTCAGCTTGTATGCATAATTTGACTGAGGAATCACATTCGATGGTGAACAGCAAATACGACCGTACCACCTCCATTGAGGGGTGGCGCTGGTGGTAGGCAACCCGCAGCCAACTTCGTGGTTGATTCGTAACTTTGTCGTCGTCCACGGCCAATGCCGATTAACATGAAATACCATTGAAGCAAAAGGATATAATACGTGGTGAACATGACATAATTCAATACCAGGGTATGCGGTAAACATAGGCACAATCTGACCCTATGTGCGGCATAGTAGCTAGTCCAGTATTGTAGTTCCTGTTCGGTATGGCAAGTATGGCATCCGAGTACACCAGCACGTGGTCAACCTTGGTCGGCGGTGGGCGACTTAACAATGTCACTGAGTAATATCTAACTTATCCGAAGGAAATATCGACTTCGCCGAGCAACCGCCAAGAAACAGTGCCTTGGGCCAGTCAGTCCAATGGTCTTATCGTGAGTCTACCCGAAGAGCGTGTATCTTGCCGACTTGATCGAGGATATGTACAGTAAACACGTCTAGGTTGCTCTCGTCTTCTTCTATTTTCTGGCCTGGGAGCGCCTATTTTTAAATCAACGCATTTCTTCTGAGCTGCAGCTCGTAGCCGGACTTGCCTACCAGCAGCCCAGGGCTAATATTTCGACTCGGTATACTAGTAATAGTCGGCCATGTACATCGCCCACAAATATGAGGCACATCCGTATCGTATCCTTATCCATTCGTTATCCCTGGAGGATGCTCTCTGCAGAGGGCGAAAGTACGATGGAATCAAATATACAAATATACATGAAAGGTTAAACACTGAAAACGAGCGATTTTGATGTTGGGGCATCTATGCCTCGGACATTTACGGAAATCCTTTGGGGTGGGACATATGTGAACCTACGGTTCAGCTGCTACAACGCGTCCCACGTTCCACAGGACTGCACGGCTACTGCAGCAGAGCTGACGGCCAGCATCGTGGCGTATGATCGTGATGGTAAATGTTCGTCATCAAATACTCACAGCTTTGACTTGTGTGTCGAGGTTCAACCTCTTGAGAATCGTACGTGCCATTGTGGGATTAATCTCTTGAGACCCGTATCGGAATATTTGAGCTCACTTAAACAGACAAATTAAGGAACAAAATCAACATGTATTTCAAAGAGGGGTTCTGGCGTAGTATGTGCACGTTCAAGTTGAAAACAGTATCCTCCGCAGACCCTTGTTGGGATGCACAACTTCGCGAGTATCACTCCCTGCTAGATCTGGCAGACCTGAGAGCCCCCTTGGGGCGCGCAACACGCCTCCTGCAACACGCTCCTCCGGCCTATCTATGACCCAGGTGCTCACAGAAGATGCGCCTTTTATGCCCAACCCAATCTTTTTTCAGACGAAATCAAACCTGCTCAGCCTTGAAACACCAAACAGAGATATAATTCGCAGTCTGGAAGGCGAGGAAGGAATGGTTAAATACCAATGGAATGGGCGTTTTAAACTCGAAGACACCGATGGTTACCAAGGCTCACCTGTCGACGACGCGGTTTTGGATCGCGAAGAGCATAGCCGTCCCCAGAACTTCCGGCACTTGCTCCGGCTTTCCAGCATCGACAACAAAGGGAGAGTGGGGCAGTAGGGTGCGGGAAGAGAACGGCTGATCAGCTACTCTACTTAGGTATACCATTCGTCCCATGGGGCACACCCAAGTGTTGCATGCGCTTTAAGCAATGTGCAATATGCACCAAAGTAGAGGCTGCTATGTACCAGAAACAACCCCCGGAGTGTGCAACAAGAGTTCTTACAATGCGAAGGAGATAATAACCACTGTGTTTGTTTGCCATTCATCGCCAGCAGATAGAGTGTGTGCAGCTGGTGGTCATGATGCAACGACCGACGACCGCCACACCTACGGCTATACTTGATTCGTTGGCGTTCGACTCTAAGGGTCCTTTTAGAAGTGCAGTAGTAGTAAACACATACTATCTATGGGCATCCAACACACCGACCGTGTTCATTTCCATGACAGCACAGTAATATTGCAGCACCAGGTACTGCATATCATGGTTGGTTGTCGACTACCTTACGGCACCGTGAACTATCGTTAAGCATCCCTGTACGGGCCATCAAGGCATGGGAGGGGCCATACACTGTACCAAGATATCGGACGGTGATCAGGTATCGTACCGTGAGACCCCAAGGTACACCACATAATAATACCGTTTCAGCGGCACCGCGAGGCATACGGTATTATTACAAACAGCAGTGTGCAACTATACGGGTGAACATGACAATCAGAACAACATAAGGTGTGCAAACATATACGGGGGTATTTGTTTTTGGGTCTATCGTGGGTGCTGAGTACTGTGCCCTTCCGTGATACGAGGCGGAGGCACCATTTTTTAGTAACGTGACACAGCAGCGCGCAACTGCGGGGTAACGCAGTTTCCGGCTACTGCGCCCCAACTTGCAGTCTGTCTCCTGACAAACGCAGTGCCGAGGACATAGGGTACTATATGTACGTGACGTGCAGTACATACGAAGTACATGCCTACTCCCATGCGATCCTTCGAGTGAATCCCTACATCTACTACTGTAGTACGCACCTGTCAGGTTTGCACCAGAACACATTTCAACGCAAGTGACAGGACATACACATCTTGCCGTACACAAGAACAACGAACAGATGGATCGCGCCACGTATGCACCTTCTTACTACTTACTGTAAGTTCGAACCAATGGGGCTACGACCCCAGTATTCTTAGGTTCGAATCATTGCGAACGTTACGTATTGCATGGCGAAACTTCCTATTCCACCACCTCACCGTGCAGGGCATGACGTTCTCCCGCCCTTCTCGATCGCGGTGTTTGATTGACCACGAAGCAAGCTTGTTGCTCAGCGGGTCCTGGCCGTCTGCAGTCGGAAATGCGACGTGGGGGTCTCTGCTCTTGTAAAATCTATGCAAATCCTTGAAAGTGACGTCCTGCCCCATGGCCGTGTGTAGATACGCGCAGTGCGTGCTTTCGTTGGCGAGCGAGACGCCAAGGGCTAGGACCTCCTTCTGGCTCCGGGAGAGCTATGGCGGGTGGGGCATGGCGAAGCGAGACAGATCGAGAGGGAAACATAGCGAGGTTCATGCATCGGCTGCTGTGCAACAGCAGTAGTTATCTTCCCGGAAAAAAGCTTGAAACCACCAGCGGCCGGAATACGGGAGTTAGCTTATTAGGGCGCACGATGTGCTGCACAGATACCTGATACTTTTGTCCGTGGCTGATGAAACGTGGCAAGAGTAAATAGCAGACACCGAGCTGCCGTAAATATTAGTAGGACTGTGAGTCCGCAGCATTTCACGACTATTAACTAGTCGCTTGTGGGCGATTCCAACTGCCGATATATATGTCGTCTAGTGTCAGGCGAGCGAAGCGACCCAACCCTCCCGGCCCCGGCAGAGGGGGGCCCGCCGGAGGCACGAAATGCGCGATTTGGGATAATTTTACCCAAAAACAACGTACCAAGTATGGCCTAGATTCACGGAACTTTCAAGTTTACACAGCAAGAAACGTAAAAAAACGACACGTACAAAATATATACCTGGTAGTTATCTACCCCGGATTGAGGACCGTGACAGCAATTGGCCCAGTCGCAATATCAACTGACGGGGATACGAGCACAATAGCGAACTCGTCACCAAGCTACGTACAGTCTGCAACAGTTAACAACAGTCAAACGGCAGCGATGCATTAATTAGTTCCGGAAGATAGTTTTTTTTTTTTCACCCCGTTTATTATATTTGTCCATCTTCTTCCTGCCCCCTCCCGGTCATAACTCAGATCCTGGGTCACATAGTACGGGGAACCATAGTTAATAGGACCAAATATTGTTACTAAAAACGGTTAAATATATAGGCTTTTATGTATACAATAGGTCCTATTAACTATGGTCCCCTGTAATAGTACGCCTTTCTCCCCCCTCTCCACGACGGCAAGTAAGTAAGTGCCTTGCCTTTCTATCGCGGGAAAGGTTCAGTTATTTCTTTCTTCGCAACTCGCGGCGGTTTGTGCCTACCCACGCCATCAGAGGCGCTCTCGAGAAGTGGTGTCATTTGAGAAACGTAAGGTCCGCGCGGAGAGTCGTTTTGGCACCAACGCTAGTATAATTCGAGGTTAAACTCACTAATGAATAGACCACCGGGGCGGGGATACCTCCGTGATATCGTTCGTGTACTAACCTTTTGGAACTTCTGCGAGGAAACTTAACGGTAAACAGCGATGCTTTCGGAAGCGGTCACTGCGCTGTTGGGAGATACTAGAAATTGAGGTCCGAGATACCATGCAAGCCGGGCGCATGCTGCTCGTAGACGATTGATGTCACTAAACATTATCATTGTTCAGGTCGCTACCTTGGGGCCGCAAACGGGTTCATGAATGTCTTTCAAAACCTTGCGCAAAAAGCGCGCGTCGATGATGACGGCAAGGCGTAGCCATCTACTTCTGTAATATCCAATATCACATGTATGTACGAAAGACACAGCGTTACGCCGCCGGAACCGTCGAGAGACGTACGCTGTCCCGCCATGTGTGCGCGTGTATGCGTGTGGATCTCCCGCCGCATACCCAAGTGTCGCGGGGCATGAAGCTTTCAGCTGCCAGCAGCGATTCACGTTGAAAGTATCTATCCGGCGTTGCAAAAAGCTTGTTAAGCAAACCCAATATCTCGCATAGTCGGCCCCTCCGTTTCACGACAATCTTATTACTCTGTAGTTCGATTGGTAATAGTTAGTTGGCGACGTAAGTCGTCCCAACTTGCAATCCCAGTTGTCAGCTTATCTCGTGCTTCTCTCTCCCCGCGTCCCTCTCCCCCTTCAGGCACTAAAAACCACGAACGTGCACGTATCAAACCAAACAGAGACACACCGCGTATCGTACGGCGCGCTTATGACTTCAGTAAGTTGGCTGCTTCAGGCTTGTGATGAATTGTTGTCAACCACCACTGGAGAATGAAATACCAGGAACGTGGTAAGATGCGTCGGACAGACCTGACACGACTACGGCAACTTAAAACGATGCATGGCCTCACCACCGAGAGTGTTAGCGTGCCACGAGGTCCTGTCACAGTGTCTACGGAAAGGGAAGAAATTGCTGTAGTGTGAGATGTTGGTACATAAGAAGCCTCTGCCGACCTGCTGTGCAGATCGAATGCTTGCAGCAACCCAGGCTTCATTTAACACAGAAAACCCCCGTGCCTGAACCTGGCGCCTAAAACGCTGAGTGAGGCAGAATAGTGTTGTCCATGCTGGTCTCAAACAGCTTTATTGCCTGGCGTGCTGCATTTGTATCCAGCGCCGAATCGTCAGAAGGTTTTTTTGCTGGCTCTACATATCTAGTACGTGATGTTCCATACCTGGTATATTATAGTAAGAATATTGTGGCAGTCATGCCAGGATCCCGCTATGATATTTACGGTAGTACCGGTATGTTTCTATGCGTTTCCTAGGGCCAGGTACTGGCGCAGCCAGCATAACACGAGTATACGGTAGCAATCATCAGCCAATACACTTAGTAGTTCGCCCAGAAAACGTAACCTGGAGGCAAAGCTACCGCTCGCGACTAAAACGACGGCCATCGCCCCCCCCCCCCCCTCGGCCAATGCATGGTCTTACGACGACGGCCATGCATGAGATCGAGTACGTATCTCCTATCAAGCACCCCCCCCTCCCGGCCCAGGGAAAGCATGATACTCTTCTTGTCTCTTACGCCCCTGGCTGGTGAGCAGGTCCCGCCGAAGGCGATTGTTTTGCGCATGTTCGCTTGGCTCCCTCTCACAAAACATGGGAAATAAGAGACTCTGGGCTGGAACGAGAGACAAGGCCTTGCTCCTCGTCCAAGCCTTGTCTTCCCCTCTCGTCCCCTCTCTCTTTTACTCGTTTGATAATTTTCGGGGGGGTTTTTCCGTTGTATGGGCCGGCTTTTGGTACGGATGTATGTGCGTACTACTCTGTATGTTTCAATGTTTCGTTCAATGTAGTGGTGCTCTACTTCGGTTTGAATTTACCAGCAGTATATTTGTACTGGCAGTATATACTCTTCCAGCACTGACATATATATCGTGGCCACAAATTCCACTAGAACGTGCGACACAGTCAAGGAAAGGGATAACATACACTGGTCAACACGCAGAGAAACCTTGATGCTTGTATATATATGGTGAGGTGTCTAACCAACGAGACAAGCAATGATAGCGAGGCCGTCACCAACAACGCCAAACAGTCCTACCTCTTGAACCACGGCCTGAGGTGAGCGGACGATTAGGGCTCTCCCCCATGCGAACCCCCCTGGAAAGTTTGTGCGATGGCTGAAACAGAACAATAATACCACAAAACTATCAGCATCCTAATTTAGGATCCTCTTTGGTGCGGGCGATCTCCTGGAGTAGTCAACCAGGACGACTATTTGGTTGAGTGGGCAAGTCTTACTCCTGAACGAATGAGCAACATCTATACGTGCGGGGTCGACTACTTATCGGACCAAACTGTTCGGGAGGGAGCCCGTTGGACCATTGGTGTCGATCGCACTCTTCTCCCCGAGCCATGTTTGTCCAGCACGTGTAGTTTCTAATGCACGCCCAAAACAGACGCCCAGTGTCAATGAATAAAAAAAAACACTGAGCCCAAAATAGTACTTTGCCTCAAGAGGTGTGTGTTCCGATAGTTGAACGCGTAGCCAATTTTGCTTGTTGTAGAGAGATGCCTCCTTAGATCAATTGATTCGGGAATGGTTCGTGTCTTGTTTGAGCTAAACCTGGTACATGATATCACAGCGCTCGGAACGGATGAGAGAATCCTGAGCATACTTCGTATACTCTCGTTCTCTTGGGCATCGCAACGTATTCGACGGCACTAAATATAGACTTTGTCGGTCGTAGGTGGGGTTTACAACGGTACCAGATCTATCTTTGTGTGATCCCATGGGGACACTGCTACATACAGTGGGCGCCCGTTGCTAAGAAACATCAATTTGGTGTCCAGACTTAATGTATTTGTTCTTTTTCGACGTTGATCTGACTTGACTGTGTAGGATCTAGAGTGGATCCCACTGCTGAGCTATGTTTCTTAACCCTTTTAGAACCGCAGTCCCGTTTTGGGGACAAACCAGTCAAATTTCAAGTAGTGTGTCCCCAAAACGGGACTGAGGTTCTAAAGGGGTTAACAGTTACCAAAGTATTTTTTATTGTTCGTGCCAACCTGAGCCCACTGTATCACACGCTAAACAGGATATAATATATATATATACCCCTCATTGGCGCTAGTTGTACCGCTGATATGCAAACCAGCAGCGCAGGCATCAACGCCCTGGCGCTTTCCTCGATTAGAGGGACTGGACCGTTTTCGAGGGGCAAACATGCCTACCGCCACAGTCACGAGCAATTCAATACAACGTCTGTCTGCGTGAGAAGACAAAATATACCATTAGTTATATACACCGACAACTGTTTACACCAGGAGTATCGAGGGTGGCGCAGGTGATGGGAGGAGGGAGGGCCCAGCACGAATGAAACTCTGAGCGGGGAACCTTTCACGATATGATTGCCAGAGGCGTTCCGGCAGCATCATGAACTACTATGTGACGCAAGCAAAAACTCGATATCGACGAGCGCGGAACACACGGACAGCTCATCAACCAATCACCGGGATGCTAGTTTTTTCCCACATTGCCGAACACAGGACCGGACGTAGACGTACGGTACACGAATGGAACGCAACACAACCAAGCATCATGAAGCACAATGACATGTGATGTGCGGACCGTTGCGCAGTATGTCTTATATGGGCGATCTCACCGCAGTATACCTGGTATGGAGTTCAAGTGGCTGCGTCGAGAGCGCGTCACCAGGCGTGCTTACGACTTCTATTATAGGGAGGGTCGAAAGGGCCTCAATCGGCAGTCGTTTTTGACAGCTACCAGGTATCAAATAGCTGCGATTGGTGATTTGAAAAACGACACCTCCGAGTACCCCTAACAATAGATGATGAAGACCGAAAACAACCCGGATACTCAGTCCCCGGGAAACTAGAAACGTCACCAGCCAGCATTTTATCTTGATGCTGACGCCAAGAAACTAGAAACGTCACAACAACAACAGGATTAATTCCGTATTGATGCTAAGAAGCTAGAAAGGCCGCGACAAACGCCACGTGCTTGTCCGTGGCACTGCAAATCACTGGGGCCCCCAACAACAACACGGAAATACCCGAGGTGTTGCATCGAGGGGATCCGAGTACAAGCGCATAGATGATAGGGAGACGCGGACAAACTCGTTGAATCTTGCTGATTGATGACGCGTTTGGTTCGATCAACAGAGTCGTCAGCCAGCACAGCAGCTCTCGCGATCGAACACCCGCTCGCAGCAAGTAAGTGGCTTGCTGCAAACGGCCACAAGCTTGCAGTATTATTATTATTATTTCTCTTGCCATCCGACAATGTGCAGCATGATCTTTAACATGGATCACTCATAACTTTCCCGAAAGAAGAAAACCTCGGAAACAAAAGGAAACCCATGCACCAAGTCTACCTCCCTTCCGTGCCAACTTGCAGTATTATTCACGAGCCACGTATGGATGCTGGCAAGTAACTCCGCAAAACAGCACACTGATGTACAGACAGCACATTGATACAGACAGGAGCGGGAGAAAGATTAGATGCGTAATACATACATACATACGTATCCATTTTCAAGAAAAAAAAAATGCTGTAGGAAGAGCTGAGGCTCCTCGGCTGAGATCCGATCGGGCGTGATACGTACTCGTGCTCGGATACAACCGACACACTCAACTGCATCGCCCTACAAGAAAAAATATATATATATGCAGACAGACGGACTGATTGCATTTATTTACGAATATAATACCTGGTATACAGTTTTCAGAAAGTCTGCGGTATCAAGAAAAATGTCCTTATACTTAGTATATATATATAAAATATATGTATACATCACACCTTGCGACAAAAAATAAGGGGCTCCTCAGCTGGGATCGATACTAAATTGAGTCGAGATCCATATTTATTTTCAAACTTTGTGTGATACATCGATGGCGCGTGCTATGTATGTGCGAGTCGTTTGTGGTGAGAATTCATGCGAGCAGAAGAACTCACAAGGAGTCTGTAGAAGCGCCGTCAAGGGGGCAAGGCAATAGAAGCAACGCATATCAACGTCGAAAATAAAGCCGCGAAAATCTTGCACGCGTACTGAACGATATACGGCGTTGTGGTCGGCATCGCGCCCGAACATCGATAGAGAGGGGTCCAACTACAAACACCCGGGGTGAGATGGTAGCGGCGTGCCCGGCATTTCATCTGAACATTATTATGAAGGTACTATTAATATTAATATTGTATTACGGGGGGGCATAGTTAATAGGACCTAACCTACTATGGTATACACAAAAACCTATATATTTCCCCATTTTTACCAACAATTTGGTCCTATTAACTATGGTCCCCCGTAATAGTATCTACGACCGTAGGCATCGCACGTAGGTAGGGATCGATGCCCGCTGACAAGAGAAATCGCCGTCAGCAGAACAAGCAACAAACCGTTTAGGGTATGTACGCGTATTGTATACCAGGTGCATGCATACGTAGCCGACCCCCCCCCCCCATTTGAAAGCTGGTTTATCGCGTGGCAGGCAAGGCCTGAACCTGAAGACCTGCAATAGTCCTGGTGCGAGCGTCCAACACGCACAGCTGCAGCACGGGTTTAGTGTAATGCGTAGCCTATAATTACTAGACACGCTGCGTGGCCCCGCAGCTTCCCCCGCTCCTCATTCGGGTATATATATTTTCAAGTTGTACTGCCCACCCATGTCACTCTCACCGCCTTAAATACCTTTGTAATTTTTCTCTCTTCTCTTTTCGTTCTTGCTTTTTGCCTTGTTTCTCTTTTGTTTGTGTTTCCTCCCCCCCCCCCCCCCCCCCGTCCTTTTTGCAAGTATCTTGCTCTTCTTCGTGCTGCCTCGTGCGCACAGCAGCTATAGATCTGCCCCCCTTGATCATATATGTATGCGCTTCTCCTATTAATAGCAGTCTGACGTATTGCGTCAGAGAGGTATTATTATGTTTTATTCCGTATTTATTCGGTTTACTTTTTATTGTCTTTATTATTTCTTGTCTAACGCGAAGGCAACACACACTTGTTGATACGTCGACGGAACCCTCCTGTGGGCTGTCTTTGTTCGCTTTGGCGTGCCACCTAGAATGCTCACCGTTATCCGCCGATTCCACGACGACATACGAGTATGTATGCGTGACGTGTGTTGGATGATGGTGAGTGCTCAGATATGTTCGACGCGAAGCAGGGCCTACGGCAAGGGTGTGTGCTCGCGCCATTGCTGTTCAACAAGTTTTTCACAGCGGTGCTGCGTGTGGCGGAGAAACGCGTCGCCGCTGATAAAGCCATCACGGACAGCTTGGTGCAACTCTAACGAAAGAAGGAGAAGAAAAAACAGAAGAGGGGGAAGGCACGGGCCGGACAAGCCGACGGACAGGGGAAGGATAAAGAGGCCCAGACACTGTGGGCTATTTTGTGTGCTGACGATGCGGGCATGGTATCGCGATCACCTAACGGCCTGGAGAGGATGATGACGATCGTGACTGCATGTGCCGGTTTCGGCCTCACCGTCTCGGAGGCCAAGACGGAGATAATGTGTCTGCAAACGAAAGATGGGGGGAACGTGCCGTTCACCGTCACCGCAGCCGGCCAAGTGCACAAACAAACGACCGAGTTTGTGTATTTGGGCGGGGCTATCAGCCCAGATTGGACGAGCAGAAGTGTCACGGTAATACGTCGACTCCAGAGGGCATGGGCATGCTTCGGACGGTTCGGTATAAGATGGAAATCTACGACCGCCCGGGTGTGCGCCTACGCCTGAAGGCGCGGATGCTGAGAGCCGAGGTGATCGAAAAGTTGCTCTACGGTTGCTGCACTTGGAGCCCGAGCAGGACTGATTACGGTAGGGAGGCGATCTACGATAGAGGTTCACCCTAAATTTTCTGAGGCTCCTCACTTGAGGAGCTCCACACCTCACCCGAAAACTGAATTCAGCAAGAATCAAATGGCATCCCCGCGAATAATCCCATGGCCCGAGTATACAGTGGCGTCGTTTTTCGGAACAAGATCGGCATTCCTACGATTTTGGGCTAAGGAGCCCCGTTATTAAGAAAAACAATTAGCGGAAATGTGCTACTACCTCTATCGTAGAACGCGTCTAGGCTACGGGAGGTCCACCACAAGATGTTCCCCCGATGCATCGGTTGGCGAAAACGAAAGCGCGAAGACCACATGTATGTCATGCTTTCCTATGCTAGCGCGCTTCTCAGGAAAAACTCTGAGAGCGTTGAGACGACGGTGCGCAGGCGTATGCTATTGTTTGCGGGCTTTCTTTGCGACACGCATGGGAGAGGAGCGTCTGCCGAAGAGGATGTTGTTTTACGGGGAGATGGTCGGGGGTAAGGGCTACTCCGGAGGACAGGAGTGGTAGTGGAGGAGGTACCTTGAGGAGGACCTCAAGGAATTTGGCATCAAGCTCGAAGGGTGGCGTGAGGCAGCACAGAAAGCCGGCAGATGGTTCCGACGAGTCGAGGAAGGGGCGGAGGTTTTCATGCGGAAATAAATGGCATAAGGATGAGAAGGAGGCATCGGCAGAACGGCACAGGATGGCTGCAACCACGACCACAACCGTTGACGGCAACGCACGTGCGCAGAATGGCAGGGAAGAAGGGGGGGGGGGAAGGGAGACGAGGGGGGAAAGGGGGAATGGGGCGGGGGGGGGGGGGGGGGGGTCTGCGCAACAGACTGAGGCCTGGGTATGGTCATCATCGTCATGATACCCTCCCTTCTTTGGGACCCAAGTAACTAGCATGACGCCACCCGGGCAACTTTGCATGTATGTCTGCAGGCACCAGTTCCTGCCTTTCGTATATCTTTCCCCCCCGCCCGTTTTTGTCCCTTCTTTTCATACCACCAGTATGTGTTTCTTTCCCGTTTGTACCTCTTTGTGTCTTTGCATCTTCCGTTTTGCTTTTTTGCTTTTTTGCTATCTGCTTTCGTTGTTTGCTTTGCTTCGTCTTCCTTTTTGCTTCTTGTCTGCTAGTTTATTTTTTGCTTCCCTAGTTAGTTAGTGTCCAATTCTTAGTGGCGGAGTACCTATGTTTGTCTTTTTGTTATTTGTTGTTGTTGTTGTTGTTCTCACATTAACTCACAATTCAATGCAGTCCGTGGTTTTATCTCTGTTCTACACCCCTCGCGTAGCGTGCGAGCCTGCAATCTGCGAAAAAATGCGCATTATCTTGTACTTACTTCCCTTCTTGATGTCTTGCTTTCTATTATTGCTCCCTTGCCTGATTTGAACTTTTTTTTCTCTCATCCCTTTCGGATTTATGACTTTTTCGATTTTGCGATTTTGATTTCGATTTTTCGACGTCGAGTTGTTATTTTCAGCCTGTCTATTTTTTCTGGGTAGTATTATTTGGTCTTCTCGGTTTCTGTGGCGACTTGTACAGCGTACCGCATGTACCTGATACGTACGTGCGCGGACCTCCCTTTTTATGTTTTTTTGTCTGAGGTGTAAATAAATGTGCTTCAGTTATCATGTGTACTATTCTTTGCTTGTTTTATTTTTACCGAGGTATTTCTTCCACTCCGGAGTTATTGGAGCCCGTCCTGCGACCACGGACTGCATTGTATTGTGGCGATGAGTTAATGTGACAACAACAACAACAACTACAACAACATCAACAACAACAACAACAACAACAACAACAACAACAACAACAACAACAACAACAACAACAACAACAACAACAACAACAACAACAACAACAACAACAACAACCGGCGTGGTTGAACACATGGCGCGGCAGCCGAACACGAGTCATTCGCAAACATTGTGCCCATCACGCCAATTTTGTGGTCCGCTTCTTATTGATCAAGCAGGAGGATAGGATGCACCAATAAGAACGTGGCGACCACGCCATGATATTATTTGTAAGATCTAGGCGCGCACACCCTTTACTTTGCGAAATTATCAGTCGATGCCGTACTACCCAAGTTCCGTGATCCGCCATACATACCTTCATGACACCTATATACCAGGTACGTATTAACCCATTTAGAACCGCAGTCCCGTTTTGGGGGAAAACTACTTGAAAATTGACTGGATTGTCCCCAAAATGGGACTGCGGTTCTAAAAGGGTTAATATGTGGTATACTGGTATGTATGTGGTATCAATGTTGGTATACGCACCGTATAACTCCCCTTTTATTCTTGCTGCTGGCATCCATCCTTCTCTTTGTTGGGAAATTTGTCCTGTGTATATTCTGGTGTACCTGGTAGCATTGTTACCGTATTATAATTATCAACCGTACCTCTCGAGGAAGGAAAAATCGGCACGGACACTGGCTGTGCTGGATGTCGACGGGTAGAAAGTAGAAAGAACGGTTCAATGAGAAGAACAGAACACACAGACATACCAAACAAACCAGAAACAAATCCTCCGGCACAGCAAGCACGCGTGAAGTGGCTCTGTGGTCTAGGGGTCTTGCGGTAGACCGAGACGACAGAGCCCTCATCTCCGCACAGGACGCTTTCGGTATCCGGGCACCGAAAGAGCGAGAAATCGAGTGGTCGAATCCGATGAAAATCGAAATGAAACGGGAATCCTGAAATGAACGCTACCACGTACAGCGTGCGAGGTATGCGTTTTCCCCTGCAAATTCACAATATGTGGAGGCTGGTATGAATATTTCCAGCAGGGTGTGACACCCAGTGACCACCGCTTGTCCAAGTCGCTATTAATTAGACTACGAGTATAACTTCCTGGGAGCTGAGCTGGGAAGTAAAAGTGACTATTAATATTAATAAAACGTACGCCAAAACACGCAACAAAGCAAGGAGTCCTCGCGCACGCGGGAAATAATAAAATATCACAACGATAACTCAGGGATGATATTGATTTCTTGGTATATTCAAAGGGAGTATACCTCCAATCTGCTACTACTATGCTACAACGTCAGTATCAGTGTCCATACAATGCGAGTGCTAGGTTGTCCCTTCGATTCAACACAGGGTCCGAGGATAGCCGAGCGACACCCAGATCCTCGACCTGCTGCTGCTGTATTTATTGTAAACCAGCACCAAGAAGAAACACACAAATAAATCTCAAGTGCGCTCACATACATAACGATGCATGGGATGCCACTCACTGGCTGCTACTTCTGACCGCAACAGCTAGGCGACGTATTATGGTATATACAAGTTACATACAACTACATACAGCCGAAATCGACCCTCTCGTCAGCCGAGCATAGCTATTAGCGGCGATGGACCCCCTCCTCTCTTTTTTTGACCTCAAGTTCTGCCTCAACCTTCCCTACTATGTTCGCCCTTCCTTCTTCACCCCCTCCCTGTGTATTAACCCTTTTAGGGCCGCCGTCCCGTTTTGGGGACAAACTACTTGGAATTTGACTGGTTTGTCCCCAAATACGGGACTGACTGCGGTTCTAAAAGGGTTAATAAACTCAGATCCGGGGTCCACTTATTTATAGCAGAGGACCAAATACCTGTAAATAATCGGTCCTCGCGCATATCGGCGGTCTTGAGCACAACAAATTTCGCTCGTCGTGAAGGGTGCGATCCACCAAGCTCTTCCCCGCTCTACGACGATCGACCGTCACGCCCGCCTACGTACGAATCGAGTCTGGACTGTTTGGGAGGCAGACAACGAATACTTCTACGAGCTGTGCGCCTGTCGGCTTTCCGGACCGGTGCCGATCTGCCCCCGCACACAATACGTCTGATGATGCGCTGTGATTCATCTGTCTGCCTCGACGGCGAACGCTACCTACCTGCAGACTTTGTGTTGTGTCGGTGAGTGTCATCAGTGGAAATGGCATCGCTACTCGGGGGTGAGTACATCAGTCACTATCCCCGGGACCCCCCGCTCTCCCACGCTCGGCGAGCGTGAGAAGCGCGAGACATGGGAATCACATCGCACTCTCGCCCATTTGATGTCCGGTACGTATAGACGAACAAAAGTTGAGGTCCGAATCGGAACTACAGCAGTGCTGCAGATAGCTTAATTTTCAAGTCACATAATGTGAAATAAATGTGAAAGGATAGAATACTTGAATCATGTGCGCACCAGAGATATACACCAGGTGTGAGATGAGAATCCAAATCGGGAAAAACGCGGTCAAAGAGCCGACTTCCTCTGCGGGCGGGGCTCAGATGAAGACCAGGCATCATACCAGCCATCCGTGCGGTCTACCAAACAGGGATCTGTACGGCAGTTATGTATGTACAGTGTACAGAACCCAAACTGCCGACTGAAGCATTGCCGAAACGGCTTTTTGAGCTGCGGGCTGTCGGACCTATTCTTCGCGACCAACCACCGTACTGCAGTACAGCCAGTCAGTAGAGTACCGGGAGACCAACATAAAGGCACCAACAAAGTTCAACGGATTGCCTGTTCAATGCCCCATTTTTTTGCTTTTTTTTTCAAGTATTAAAGGTAACATCAGAACTATAAAGTTATCGTACGAGCATGTACTCGCACTCGTTCACTTGTGCCACTGCTGAAGGAGGAGCCTGGGGTTGTCAGAGGTACTGCCTCAAGGCTGTTGTTGTTAATGATGGGGGTTGTGACTGCCGCACCTTGCGTATGCATGACCACCCTACCGCCATCCAAAATTCAACATTTCGAAACGAGTGACCAAAACTTTCATGAATGGATGGATGTTAAGATCGACCAGTCAGTATGAAACAAACATACGTGTGAGGCATCAACTATCAAGACGTGACGACATGACACAACATTCATGCCAAAACCGGTACCAGGTATGTGTGTACCAGGTACCTGGTATGTACGTATTCGCACAGGAGTTTACTTCTACAGCAGTACGTATTCGTTCGTACACAATCGAGTTTCAGGTGTGTCTGACAGCAGTTGTACGTTTTGTATGATTCAGAGAATACTCGCAATTCATATTGAAACATATCATTGATCATGCACTTCGTACTGCTGTCTGTCTGCTGTTGACATACATACCTGGTAAAAGAAAAACATTCTGAAGAGAATGTGCAGGACAAGTACTTACTGCTGCTGCCGCAATACTATTAATACTATTACTGATGATGTTGTTGTACCGTCGCTGAGCTCACCGATCCTTTGCGGCGGTATGCTTCGCTGTTGACGGCCCACAGCGCCGCGGAAAACCTCGGGTTGTGCATGCTCACGGAGACCGAGTTCCTCGCAGCCACGGGCGGGTTGAAGCCCATCTCTCCAAAAAGAAACTTGAAACAATGCAGCCGCTGGTAATCATTCAAAGCGACTTCCTCAGCCGTCAGCCCCAGAGTGTCCGCGTCCGCCCATCGGTCCAGGATGCGATTGCGCTCCTTCGCCAGCTTGCCGAGTGCTGCCTGGTGTTCGAGGTCCACCGGTGCATTGTCGAGGGCGGTAGCGTTGGCGGCCTGCGTCGGTGCTGGCGGCGTGGTGTCCGTTCCTAGAGGCTCCATCCCTCCATCCCTGCCACTGCTGCTGGCACGGTGGCGATCGTCTCCGAGTCTCCACGCGTTCGTATCCATGCAGGCGGGGCACGAGACAAAACTTTATTATTAGTATCCCTGCCGCCGCTCTGTGGCTCAGCTGCCGCAGGACTTCACGGCGGCTTCTTTCAGCGGAAGAGCGCCAAAGAGTGCGGCAAGTAAGAGCCCCCCCTGTTAGTTCGTGGGGGCGGCGCGATCCAGCCTGCAACTACAGGGTGGGTGGCTTCGATTGCCAGTGAGTTTCAGCTAAAATTCCAACATCATCACCTGCTCTGTATCCAGCCGAATACTCCTAATAATACGTATATTATAGCGTATTCGTATATAAATATACGTACAACTATTAATGCTATAGTATTAATAGTATACTAGTGCTGGTGAAGTCGTGGTCTTTTTACAGCCGCTTTTCCTACTGTAAGTAACTGACTGTTGATACTTTTAGGAAATAAATGATTGAAAATTGCCGTTCCGTGTCCGATGATATTATTGTAGATAGATATATTCTCGGCTATATATATGTAGATTCAATATTGCAAGGTTCACCGTGGTAAATTGACGGGATGGTGATGACGGTAAAACCGTGACGGGACGAATCTCACCGTGTTCTTCCCGTCGTCCCATCCCGTCCCACCCATCAACAAATAAATGTGTTCCCCGACAAAATCGCCGTTCCTTTCAGTAAAAAAGAAAAAAAGCCTACCTCCGACGTAAATTTCCGTCCCTTCCAGTCAACAAATTAGTTCCAACTGGAAACTAACTGCAAAATTACCATCACTTACTTCCCGTTATCAAAACCCCCCGTATATCATTCCTTACGGGTAATTCCGGAACAGTCTTTTTTCGACACCCATGCCACAAAAGGTCAGAATGAGAAACAAGCCGGAGTGCTGTGGTCACAGCACGATTTAGGAGAAGACAAATATATACTGCTGTACGTACACTTTTTTTGTTTTGTTAATTTGTGGGCACTTGGTTTTAGAGATCCTCCCTGTTATACAAATTATTACCCTGGGCGAGGTAATCGGTTGATCGTTTACCCCCCCCCTATAGCTCAGTAAGTAACTACTTAATATGTGGCGTTGTCGAGGACACGGCTATGAATCTCACTTCGAACGTTTATTTTCTATAAACTCTTGCGCGTGCATCCCTACAAATATATCTCCCTGGTTCCTGAGGTATTGAAACCAAGCGGATCGGTCAGCGTACGGTCGGTCGTATACGCGGCCCCGACAGCCCCTACGATCCCGCCGTCCAGAGGGGGAGAGAGAGTTACAATGATTACCCTGGGCTGGTTAATTCATCGTTCTACCCTCTATAGCTCAGGAGGGAACATCTTTGCACACAACCCCTATCCGAGCGAGACTTGTTTTCTCCTAAATCGTGCTGTGATTACAGCGCTCCGGTGTGCTTTCCGTTCTTCTGCCCTTTGCTTGACATGGGGTGTCGAAAGAAAACTGTTCCCGGTTCCCGGCGTTCCTGGCGCTCCGGTTTGTTTTTCTTTCTGACCTTTTCTATGCAAGGTGTCGAAAAAGACTCTGTACCGGCCCCTCGCATCGAACATTTTTTCCCGTCTCCTTTCTAGGCCAAACAGTCCACCTTTCTTTCCCGTATCATGGTATTCATGATCCCGTTTCCCTCTATTATTGTCGAGGAGGCGTGTTTCTGATGAAACGCGCCACGCAAATAATTTATGTACATAACCCCCCTGGCTCTCAGAGATTACAGTAGTCGGGTCTGCCCCATACTGCCCCTTTTGTCATCCGGTAGTCAGATATTTACCCTTTTACACCCTATACTATCAGACCCGCGTAAACCAACGAATATGCCCGTCCCCTTTTCTATCCCTTAAAAGGCTTGCTGTCAAGCAAACACCGTTCCCTTTTATCACCTCTTCCGGCCATGACAGCACCTTTCTGACTGGAACGCACCATCGGTTCCGGTCACGAGACAATTTCCGGGTGGAAATTACGTCCCCCCTTTCCGCTATGCAAAAAAAAAAAACACTGAAAATTACCGTTCCTTTCCGTCAAGAAGCTATTTCCCACTACAGGTTACCTACTTCTTCCCGTCGGGAATATATTAACCGCCATAAAATACCACCCCTCCCCGTCAAAAAGTATTATCCGCCGAAAATTACCCTCCCGCCCCGTAAATAAATGTGTCCCCGTCTTACCGTCCCGGCTCTTCCCCGTCGAATTATTTTTCCTAGAAAATTTAATGACCTTCCCATCCCGGTCCACCCTGATTATTTTTCCCCGATAAATTATTCAAACCAACATTTCTTCCCGACCCGTCCCGTCACGATGTTTTATTTTCCCACGTCAAACCTTGCGATGTATGTGCGTAGTACACCGGCACCCTTTCTTCGCGACCCGTAACGCCACCATGTTTAGTTTCCACGTTCAACCTGGTTGAGTATCTGGTACTGGTACATCGTACACCAGCACAATGGATGAATTGACGGGATATGCTATTAATAGCTTCAACCACCCGCAGTGACAACGAACGGCGGTAGTTAACACTATTATTATACTGGGAATGGACGTATCATATAACCGCCATGGTTACGTTTGTTCCGACAGAGAAAAATGAGGAGGGG
The DNA here is from genome assembly GCA_031213475.1 of Nereocystis luetkeana. Lineage (NCBI taxonomy): Eukaryota > Phaeophyceae > Laminariales > Laminariaceae > Nereocystis > Nereocystis luetkeana. The sequence goes on along the minus strand of JARUPZ010000011.1, from coordinate 4,503,417 downwards.
TGCGTCGTAAGACCGTTCATTTATGATGCTGCAGCCTTGAATTGTGTCGAAAGTACGATCGTCTTTCATTCATTATTCATGGAATTATCATGTGTTCCTGTGTTCTTCTGTTGTTCTTGCGGTACTATCGTGGTGTGCTACTCGTATCTATCTGTATAATGTTCCGCCTCAATTCATATTTTCCAGGGGTTGTCATGGGCCGTTGGTCCGGGCCAGGCCGGGCCGGGCCGTGAAACATTTTAAATGTGATGGACTGGGCCAGGCCTCGGGCCAGCCTCTGAAACTTAAATGGGTCTGGCCGGGACGGGGCTCAGGCTCTGAACATCTGACGGGTCTGGTCAGACCCGGGCCACCAAGTTTAAAAATATTGGTTCTGGCCGTGGCCCATCATGATAAAAAATGATGGGTCGATCCAGCCCGACCAAACCCCGAGATGGCCCACCGGCGTTGGCCCGTGGCAAGCATAGACTATTGCGTGTTAGCATGATGACTTTGCTAAGGCCCACTGTGTATTGATTATTTGTTCGGATGCACATTTTCCCTATCATCGTACAAAACCTACGCGTCCCTCACCCGGACCACCGCGAGGCGCCCCGTTCTTGTGCCCTTCCACCTGTCCCTTGCCACCCACGGAAGCCCTGCAAAGTTGAAGGAATCAGGCTAGCCCGAGCTAGCTGTGATATAGTGCCGCTCTTGGAACAGTCTGGGGGTCCGATTGCAGGACAAAACAGGCTAGCCCGAGCTGTTGCAGCGCCGCTATTCGTTCTGTGAAACCGCCTGGCAGTCGGATTGTGTTGAATAACGCCCCGGAGTCGAAATCATCGTATGGCGAGAACAGGGCGAAGCAGCAACTAACTGCCGTACCCATCCTATTTGCTACCAGTTAGTAAGTTTGGTAACGGCACCTATTTCCACGGACTGCTTGAGTTTTTAACCTTTTATCAAGCAAACAAACGCTTCTTGTTGGGTCTTTTTGTCTTTTTTTTCTGGGTAACCTCTCCGAATGGCCCACTCAGAGAGAGGCGTTTTTCACCTGGCGCCCAATCAATCGTCTTTATTATTCTCCCCTCTTTGGTTTGTGTTTCTGCGGGGTTTGCGGATACCATACATACGCGGATGTACGTTTTTATACTTTCTCGTGGAATACCGTGGGCACTGCCGTGACATGCTGTGGCATGCCGTGGGCAATGCTGCGGGATGCCACGGGATGCCGCGGGCTGTGCCGCGGAACGACTGCCGCGGACGGGCCCACGAAAGGCGTCACGGCAACCCTCGCAGCGCATCACGGTCAGGCCCGCCGAAACCACGGCACGCCAAGGAAAAACCCACGCCTATGCCCACGGCAAGTCTCGCAGCAAGCCCCGCGGCCATGCCCACGGCAACCCTTGCGGCGAGGACCGTGGCAAGACCAGCGGACCATACCGTGGTAACACCTGCGGCACCTGCCGCGGCAAGTATCGCCGCAAGTATCACGGCAACACCTGCGGGAAACCCCGAGGTAAGTCCCGCCGCACGTTCCGTGGAAGTTCCTCGGCAAAGTACCGCGGCGAGTCCCGCGGCAAGTATCGCTGTAAGGCCTGGTGAAAAAGGGTACCAGGTGGGCCTCCAGTGGCTCCTGAAGAGAGCTGATTATATTTCAGCACCTTGTGAGTGAGAGCAGGATGTCGAGTGACATGGGCCCACTGCGAAGTCAGCATATCCAATGGGAACAGGGTGCCTGGTGGGTGTCTTGCCTGGACCATTTTCGCTGATCTTGCTGCGGCACTTGCCGCGGGTGCTTGTCGCGGGTCTTGTCACGGGTCTTGCCGTGGGCTTAGCCTTCGGTCTCGTCGTGGGTCTCGTCGTGGGTCTCGTCGTGGGTCTTGCTGCAGATGTTACCGTGGAGTTTGCCGCCGCGGTCCTTGCCATGAGTCTTGCCGTGGATATTGTTGTGGGGTTTCCCTCGTGCATTGCCGCGGACCTTGTCCGGGAATGCCATGGCAAGCATCACGGCAATATCCGCGGGCACCGCCGTGGCACGTCCCGTGGCAGATGGTAACCGTGGGCCTTGTTACGACATGCCGCGACATGCCGCGAGCACTTCCGCGGGAACTGCCGCCGTCACTGCTACGAGAAAAACGAATAGTGTGCATCTGCGCCTGTGCAGCTTCGTGTTACGTCCGTACGCTGGTGATACAAGTGACCACAAATATGGTCAGTCAAGCGATCCTAAAACCAAACAAGAGGTTTATGTGTCCCCGTTTTTTTAATAGACTTTCTGTTGCCAGGCAAGCAGCAGAACAGCAGAACAGCCGCACAACTACACGCAACCAGCGTCGGCCGAAGGAGGAAGGGGAGTTATAGCCATTGTTTTGATATTGGCTTTCTCACACGTACCGTGGCAGGTTTGCTTATTATTACATAGGGACTCACGAGTCCGTGTATAGTTGAGTGGCACTCCAATGTGCTACAGAGTAGCCAAACCGAAACGCATTCGGCGGCGAGATTACGAGTTCGAAGCAATTTGTAGCAGGTAACATTTTCCGTGTGTGGTTGACAGCACGAAACAACCCCCGGTTAGGCGGAACCTACCGATGACGATTTATTGTGATACCTCAAAGTGCTCAAGTAGACACTGTACGCATCAAGGGAAGTTGATGGGACACGTGCAGTCAGTCGGCACGAGTTCCCGAGGAGCACGCAAAAACGGGACGCAACGCAATCATGCCTATTGCTCTTTAATAGTGATTTTTTCCACCACGAGCCGTGACTCGCGTCAATCGCCGTGGGATTCTTGTATCATACCATATATAGTGCTTGGATAATGTGAGGCACACATATATATCCAACTTTGGATACCGCACGCAGCGACAGCTGACAGGCTAGTTACGCAAACAGGGCAGGCAAATTTAGAGTCGAATGCTCCCCATTTTCCGTGATTCCCCCCCTCCACCCTCCTGTAGTATTTTGATGGTGTGCAGAAGCGTATTTTTCTCGGAGGGTATTCCATACTCTCCTACTTCGTATATGCTGTGCATCTAGATTTTGATGCGAGTGAGTTTATAAGCAGTAGAAACCTTAACACGAACGACTGAATGGATCGCGAACGCATAGAGAAGGGAGGGGTGCCCGAAACTGTAGGGGCTTGGTTATCCAAGACGTAAAAACCCCTTTTACAGAGCAGTCAAGGCTTGATCTACGCGATTTTCGATTGTTGAAAAAATGACTGCGACTCCCGCACAACGCTTGGGAGAGCGTAACTTCATACTTAGTACTAGCAGATGAAGCGAGGTTGCCGGTTTTACGTTGTTGGCAACCAGATCGAGCAACAGCTGGCCGGCTAGCGTTGCAAACGGAGCGAGTACATTGGCAACTAACTGACCGGTCACCCCTCTAGTTTCTCCGACCCGCTCAACGTCTGCTGCTGTGACAGCGAGGAAAACGTTTTTTTACTCCTTTGTTTCATCATCACCTTTACTTTCCTGCTGAACTCGTAGGCGACTTAACCCTCAAGGAGCTTCTGGACAAGCCGTGGTCACAAGTCTCCACCCTTTTCTTCCCCCCGGTACGTGCCTTTTTTTTTAGTCGCGCATAGGGTTCAGCATTCATTCCCATTGTGCTCGTCGATTTTCGTCGAATGTAGCTGACTCCCGCTCTCCCGCTTTCCGCTGATCATTTTTTTTATGCAAGAAAAAAACCCTATGCGCATGCACTCGGTGAGACATGAACCCACGAAATTGATCTCGATAGGCACGCGGACCACCCACCAAGCCATCGGGGACGTCGGCAACTGTTAACAGTTAACTCTGAAAGTATAATATTGTCAGTACGATGATTTGAGGCATCTATGTTTGATTTCGAGTACAACAGGCGTCGTGTATGTTGTGTACGTATGGATGAAGACGAATGCATGTGGTACGAAGGTACATGGACCCTTGACGGGATCGGTCGTCCGAAACAGGGTTCTGCAGGCTCCAGGGGGTGCGAGGGGCCGAGAGATGGCACTCGGAAGACGAGCATACATGCCATGCACACCTGTCATAGATATTCTTGGGTGAATGATTTAGTAAATATGAGAAAAAACAAAATGTAATGAGATCGGACTACGCAAGTGGATGTACCCTTGTGGGGCTCCCTCTACCGAGACTGCGCTCCGCTGCTCCCAGAGGGTGCGGGTGGGAGGCATATGATCCTCTCTTTAACGGTACTGGCACCAACCAACGCCACAAATGGAACATGGATGACAGCAAAATCTGATATTGGGTTTGGTTGGTGTAAAACTGCTACAAGCGCACAAAGAAAGGTCGACGGCACCACCTACTAACATCCTGCTGTACGAGTTCGTACAGGCTGGTTCAACCTTACGGGCCCAACGTTCCTCAGCCTCGAATGGCCATTGAATGTGGCACACGTGTTCAATGAACCCCTGTCATCCCGTTGCGGGACACCAGGTATACGAATTACCTGGTACCTTTTCAATTCAAAATATCTACTGGTAGAATGTCGAGCGATTCTTGAAAAGTTTTTCCCAGGACTCACTGCTTGCTGTGGAATTGCACCCCTCTTGCTTGAGTGATGTAGAACACTCTTCTAGTACTACCTTATAACACGCAAGATAACACACCCCCTCGGACGGTTTTCAAAGCTGGGTTCCTCGGCACCGGGAAGGGCGTACGCCGAGTGATGCGTCTAGGAAATATTTTCGACGAAATATTTCCAAAGAGCCACCACTTACTTTCGTTGTATGCGCCCCCGATGTTTTGGAGGAAACCGGGTCTGAAATTCGTGCCAGGGGGTGTGTTACCTTGTGTGTTATACGGTAGGTCACTTTCGATGCCCCCCACGAAACCAACTCAATTTCGACCTCCCACAGAAAATCAAGTAAATCAACAGAAAAATCAAAAGTAAGTAAGTCAATCTCCACACAAAAACGAGTCGCTTCCGATATGGACGGTTGAAGCAAGTCATGTTTAGTCCCAACAAAAAAAAAAACAATTTGGATGCCCCGACACGAAAATCATGCCCTTCTAGATCCAAGACACGAAACACATGTCACTTTCGACCTCACACTAAACCCAAGTCAATTCCCTACTTTCCACTGAAATAAAGTAAATATCGACCACTCATACAAAAAAAGGTAAATCAGTTTCAAAGCTGACGTTGCGATCAGGCCATTATCAATCAGCCCGCACACAAAAAAAGCCAAACCGAGTTCGACCAGCCACACAAAGCCCAAGTCAGTGCCCAAGCTGCATACTAAAGCGAGTCACTTTCGGCCCTCGCGCCAAAACCAAGCCCATTGCAATCGCCACACTAAATCAAGAAAATTGCGACCTCTCGAACAAGTAGTAAGTTTAAGTCAAGTTCAAAACAAACATTCAAACCAAGTCACTTTCGATCCTCGCTCTAAAATTAGGTTAATCTCAATGCCCCGACGCCAAAACCGAGTCGACTTTGATCTCTTTACATGAAAAAAATAGAACGTACGAGTTTCGGATTATCAGTTTTTTTCAGATCAAAACTGTTTCCAGCACCACCGGAGGAAAAATACGCGTTTCGTTTGGGGTTTTGAGCCCAAATCCAGCACCACAGGGTTTTTTTTGGCGTTTTTTCTGGCTTGTCGATTTCCTTTTAATTTTTTGAACGAGCCCGAGAGACCTGGGGTCACGAGAATATATCTATGTTGTAGAGAGGGCTCCGCGAGGGCTCTGCAGCTGAGCTAGCTGTGGATCACACACAAGGCGCAGACCAACAAACTAAAGACACCACGTAGCAGCAGCTCTATAGGTACAACAACGGCAATCAGACACGAACGCGGCAGCCGACGGCTGCAAGGATGCGGCCCAGTTCTCGACCGCCCCAATATGCATTGGCTCAAGCGCCGGTATGGCTCACGGGAAAAGGAGAGAGAGGAGGGGCGCTGGGGAGGCAGAGCGCCTACTTATATTTTATCGAGATGGGTCAGCTCTAACGATAAGAGGCCGACGGGTCATCGAACTTCCACGGGAGTCGTAATTCAAGTTGAAGCAGTACTACTGCGGGTTGAAAGTCATACCCGCCGTGTGCTGCTGCTGTTATTTCTGCCCCTCCCCTGCGTGATTTCTCGCTCGGGCAGCCTCGGTGAAAGCCTGTGCTTCGCGGTGTCATCGGTTTCGCGACCGACGGTCGGTTTCGTAGGAACTAAAAAATAAACGGCTCGCATAAGCCCACATCGCTGTCAGAGGCGGGAATTGATTTCGATCACCGGCAGTAGTAGCACCGTAAAAGACCCACGGCCTTATTTTACTACTGGTTCAAGCCTGGATGCGTAGGCCTTCGCCGCGCGCTAATGCTGCTGCTGCTGTTGCTACGTTGCTACTGTTGCGTGCTTTGGGACGCAGACAGACTGCATGCTGCTGCTCGTTCGCTCCCTCCCCACATCACACAGCTCGAGGCTCGACGCTCGACGCAAACATGCAAGATATCGCGGTGGATTTTTACTCCAATCAGCACGTACTATTAATGGCTAGCCAGTCAAGACATGGTTTCCGTCTGAGCTTTTTTGTTCGCTCTAGGTCTGGAATTTGTCTCTCTAATTCTGGAAAGCAAAAGGCAACAGGAAACTGTTCATTGTCGATAGATAGGCGAGAAAATATGTGTTTTGCATGTACGGGAGAAGTTGCCCGATCATATATGAACACTGGTTATTGGACTCGTACTTCGTATAGCCTATGTACCACCTGGTACCAATTATTCTGTAACCGCTGACTTACAAACGAGGCACGCCGCGACTGGCGATACAGGTACAAGGTGTGATACAGACTGTCAATTCCGAACCCTACACTGAAAATCGAGTCATTTTCGATCCCCAAGACTTGAATCAAGCATCCCTTTCGACACGGGTGAAAATGGGGGGTTGCAGTCTGGAGACGATCTTTGACCAAATTGTCGGGGCAATGTCACCGCGACACCGGGACCGAGATGGTGTATATAATTGTCACGTACGACGGCGTATCCCGACCAACCTAAATAATTGGCCGGGCCATGTATGCATTCGTAGTTCAAGGCACCGCGGTAGGATGAAGGCGTAGACGTTCTACCGTCAAGTGGCCTGAGTGACCGCTTACATTCACATCGCTGTTACTCCGCGTTGGACGATCTAAGCACCAATGTGTGCCGTCACGCTGAAGGAGTCAATGCTGAAGCGTTTAGACTGGACGTACACCCTAATAGCCACCGGCCATGCGTCCATGCCGCCAGTTCCCGTGCCGTTGCTGAAACGAAGCCAAGAGGCGAGGGTGCATGTCGGTATGAAAAGCACACTGTCGATCGGTGAACGCTTGCACATAACCCTCAGGTGGCAGCATAGCCGGTCTGGGTGGTTTTGAAAAAAAGAATTTACCGTGGGCACATTTCTACGTCGCCCGAGCGTTGAAAACACTACGACGGATTGTTGTCGCCTGTTAGCACTTGCTGCTGATGCGGCATTCCCTGTTGAGGTGCGCGGCAGTACACAAACAAACGCCGGCCAGGTAGGTCGACAGCACGCCACGGCGAAGAGCCCACAAGCAGGGGGACAACGAAGCGATGAAAAAAACATAACTCGTGTACGCCATAATATATATGCAGTATGCGCACACTTGAAGATCGCTGTAGCTGGACCACCCATTCGACGTCATCGACACGACGTCACTGAGATAGTTATAGTAGTCGTTGCACCCTGTACCTCCAGCGTCGATGTCGAACGAGCCATAGTCATCAGGCGGGCCAGACACACGGAAGCTAAAGTCGAAATCAAGTACTGCAGCTGGGGGAAGGCGGAGGATAAACGGCGATCGTTAGCCATACGCGCTGCATTGTACAGGTAGGTGCTTGGTAAACAACTTAGAAGGCATCGAAGCTTATACATACCGCTTTGTGGGGAGGGAGGCAGCTGAGAAAAAATCGAGAGGGGGAAACGAAGCCCGGTTCCCTTGATGTAAGCATGGACTCTCGAGGAACCGCGTGATTATCCCCAAATACTGAAGCACGCAGTGGGTGTACGCGAAGGCAACAACAGGTTGGTTGGCTCAGCCTTTCGTGTGTCCATATTCGCATCACCAGCTCAATCTTGCTTGTGGAAGCAAATAAATGTTGTACTACTGTACCAGTCGAGCTCCACAGGAACAAGTGAGGTAGTCGCCCGTATAAAGGTGCTCGAAACCATAGTACTGCACTGGCCAACACTTGCCGGCTTCCGAAACACCCCCTGTCGTATAGGAGGTATTTGCCGGCCTCCGCCCACCCGACGCAATAGCCATTGGTGGTGCTCCCCACATCAGCACCTTCGTCCACCCTGAAGGCCTTCCATGTAGTCGAGAAAGGGTTTTAAATATGTTTTTCAAGTACGCCGGGCGACCGGTTTGAATAAACTACGTATCTGTTCATTGCAACACCATGAGTGATAGAGTTGGTGATTTAGGGATAGGCTGTGTTGACCGCAAGAGTGCAAGGTTCGAATGCTGGGGAGACAAGAGGCGATTGCGGAGCTCGTGTCATGGAATACACTCAGTAAGACACTTTGCAGACCACGTCTTCTTCCATCCCGTAGCGTTCAAGAGCATAAGCATGAAAGTGTTCTGATAGACGACGTCGACAGGTCACGGGGGTTGCACCTCGTACTCGGTGCTGGAGCCATGCCGCAGTACGTTCTCAGCGCGTTCGTTTGACATCACGATTCATATCTCTGCAGCCGTCGTTACGATACGAAATATGTGGAGATACAGTTCGGCGTCCTCTTACTCCAACGCATCCATTTGTTAGATGTATCTGTTTTCCCGATTCGTCGATTGAATCAATCACGTCGCTTACCCCTCCCGAGTAGGCAGTAGTTGTGCCCGAGCACCCTGAACATTCTCCGCCGATGCCAAACGCCTTCGCCTCAAACGCCGGTTTGCCAGCAGCATTGCCACCATAGGTGCTCGATACGACTTCGGCTGGCAACATAGCGAAGGCGTTAATGTTGAAGTACTTGGAAAGTGCGCGCAGCCACATTTGAGTTTCAACTGCGGTGAGACCACCATTGCCTTGGGCGGATCTGTGACCAGGGCGACGATGGTACAGTAGCGATGTCGGGGACGACGCCAGGATAGGATGAGGCAGATCTTGGTGCATTCAAGGTAAGGTTCAGCCGCACAACGTTGGAACCAGGTGACGGGTAGGCAAGGCGATATATATTTCATCTTCGAGTTCACTTTTCAACGCGTCCGTGTTTCGTTTTTCGCCTATTATTTGTCAGCTTGTGGTTTGGCCTTCTTTGCAGACGAGCATAGCCGCTCAACTGATGCGTTCGCTTGCGCTCAAACACAAACGCAAACAACTGGACAAAATAATACGTCAAAATAAAAGTAGACCTCCTCTCACAGCATCTTCTTACTTGCATCCTCTCGAACACGATGATGAGAAGGGGCAAAATCCCATATTTCGGCATACGGGACCATAACACTTAGATGTCACTACTGTAGGGCCACGTCAGGCAGAGCGCAGGGGTGGTTCAGTGTTCGCACAGACAGAGAGAGGTGAACGATATCAAACGATGTCATCGGCACCAGCCACGGACGACCAAGTCCTGATACACCGTAGCCGACCAATGATAGACACTTTGATCGGTTGGTTCCGGCAGCATCAAGAACTCACTCTTCACAGTTAGTTCTCGTATTTTGAGCACGACCCGGTGTTCGGCACCGACACGAGCCCGCTGAGATTGATGATATAGTCGTCGCACCTAGTTCCGCCAGAAACGACTAGAAAGCGAGGCAGTATCCCTGCTCGAAGCAACCAGGAATCTGAGCTGGAACACAGCGACCGCGAGGGGGGGCGTGCGTCAGCCTATATTAGCCCATGTAATCTAGCTACCTTTGCCGGTGGTCTGCGCGAACGCACCCTAAACCGGGTTCATACCGAAGTCACTATCCCAACGACAAGCCCACAACCAGTCGAGAAAAAGAAAGAAGTTTTCCAGTACGGCTGGCAGGGATAGCGATAGGAGCACACCACGGACGTTGCCCAGTAGGGCGTTGAACGTTAACAGCCTGATTGGGAAGGATTTTCGCTGTGATGAGGTCCTCCGCCCCTGTACCTACCTTCGTGTGATGGGAAGAAAAGTGTTCTACTATGTACCATACGGTCGTCTCTGTTAATGGCGGATAACTACTTGCGAAACCAAGTAGTAGTCTTGAGGTTCGTACCGTCTTCGGAAGCGTCCACGGTTTATCGAAGATACTCTCCAATAGAAAAGGCGCCGACCTTACAACCATCGCCCCTGACTTTGATGTCCACGGCAGTTGGAAACACCCGCCATTATAATTGAACCCGTGGTTCGCCGTGTTCGCTAATACATTCGCAACAGTGAAACAATGTTCAATGCGGCGTCATCCTGTAATTTCGCTCCTGCCTCCCACGCTGAAACGTTGGGACTGCGCACTTGTACAGAGGCTGGTGTCTACAACGGTGTGACAATGTCAGAGATAGATTTGTGTGGCCGGTGAGAGGGCGCTACCAGAACGAGACCTGCGGCTGCCGTGACTTGCGTTTGATTTTTCAAACTACGCAGCACAGCTCACGTGAGTTTTCTCGTGTTTGAGCCGATGCCGGCAGTGCTTGGTAACTTGCGAACTGGTACCGCTCTTGCCAGTTTTCGGCGGATGCTAAAACGCGCACACGGCTCCATATACTTGTCGATATTATCACGCGTACGTATATAGCGACACCCTCGCCTCTACTACAGTCCATCCGCAACTCAACCTGCCGTACACGGTGGCTACTAACAGTACATAAGCGGAGTCTGGTTGAGACACACGCTCCTGCTGTGGGTGGGGAACTGTGTCCGTCTCAAGGCCGATTTACACTTTCGCCACGAATCGCAACAAACTTTGTGTCTAGGTAATGTGTGCGGTACACCCGGTGTTTGCATAGACCGTGAATCGCGTGTATACATGTGCAATAGTGGGGATCCAGTACGATGAGAAATCCAACCGACGCACAGGCCTGAATGATCGCCACCTCCTCTCAGCCGCCATCCGAACGCAAGACGGCTCAGCGGGCACAGAACAACTCCGTCGACGGCTTAATGATAGCCAACGTTGTGCAGTGGATATCTGACAGAGTCTCCCCTCCGGTCCATGACACTACGTACAGTATGCATCAAAAACAATCCCATGGTTCAAACTGCCACCGTAGTCACATCCTCGACCGGCCAACCAACTCCATCCGGAAGCAATGACGTCTCTCACCTCTCCCTTGTTGGCAGATATCGAGTCTAAGTAACCTACACCTTCTCCACCCGAGTCGAACTCTTCCGCCTCGATCAGGCCTGGGGGATCTAGGCGGCAGTGCCTCTGTAGGGGCCCCCGACTGCCGCCGGTGGAGGGATCGTCGAAGGAAGTGGTGGATTTGGTGGCGGAGATGGGTCAGCGACTACGAGCACAGTAAACGACTCAATGCAGAAATGTCCGGAGACTCCGCCCGACCAGATACTCGATGAAGCAGCAACAAGTCCAGTGTTACCTTGGACAGATCTGTGGCGGCGGTGAAGATGGTCACGACGCCTTGACCACAATGCCGGCGTGAAGTATGGCGAGATATGCATCAACGTCTCAAACCACGAAGTAAGTGCCAAGAACACTTGGATAGCTTCGAACGTGTGTGTGAACCGAAGAGACTATGTCGTTTCAGCGTGGTAACGGTTATGACCGTGGCGGGCCAAAGCTTGAGAGCCGTTGTACATCATCAATGCTCGCTGCATCTGAAAGGAGAACAAAGGGGACACCGTGAGAAAAAAACGTGAAGGTTGTTCGCCGCATCTGGTACTTTTGTACCCTCGCAACAATGGCGATTCATAAACTCAGCCTCCTTTCGATATCGTAAATTTACTCACAGCAATGCGGGGCTCACGAAGCGTTGCAAATACGAGCATAAGACCCTGCGCACACAGCTTCTGCAAAGTTTAAGCAAACGCACGTCTTCAATGACATCATCACTGCCAGTTACGAATGACTAGTCCACGCCGCGAGACACCAGAATAATGGATATACTGTACCATATGTAACTGCCATATATTTCACGCCGTTCTTGGCAGCGTCGACAACTCACACAGTCGAGAACTATTACGGGGGACCATAGTTAACAGGACCAAATATTGTTAGTAAAAATGGTGAAACATATAGGTTTTTATGTGTATCATAGGTCCTGTTAACTATGGTCCCCCGTAATAGATGCTGGAATCCACGGTTGACGACACCTTGACAACCCCTTTTTTTTTAGGTCGGTGGTGAAATCGTCGCACCCGGTCCCGCTGGAGACGACGCGAGTCGAGCCGCCACCAAACACCTGAAAGAGGAGTTTGAAACGCGTCGACCGCGGGGGCGGTAAGGGGTTAGATACATACGCGAACAACACGGTTTTAGGTATGTTCTGCGCACGCCACAGATGGGATCAAGAACTGACATCCTACGGTAGGTGTCACCCGATGGATGGAGAGTATGTCGAAGAGTGGCAATAGCCAGGATGGAGAGTATGCTTGAAGTGCACGGCGATGTGAGCATGTGCCATGTTTCCCCCCGAGACAGACGGCTGACATACAAGTCCATGATGGGGTGGAGAGTGGCACGACACACGCGCAGGACAAACATCTGCACGTACGTGCGACGACTGCACCGATGAGCTAGAAAGCCATTACGTTGTGCGTCGCACCGTCTGTCGCAATGTCCGAGGTGTACCGCAAGTATTCGCCTTCATCGAGTACGACGAAGCAGCCATCGCCGGTATTGCCGTATTGATAGCTGTCCACGCCTTCCTCTCGAAGCCCCTGCCTTTGCACCGTAAGCCACGAACACGGAGTAGCCATTCACGCCCACGTTAGGAAACAGGCTCTGGAGCAGTATAATCGCAATGTGTCGGTAGAATCTCCGTGTTCTAACGATAACCCAGGTGTGTGTTCTGGTGGGCTCAACGTTCTCAAGGCGCGCGAGAGAGTTGCCTACCTCCTTTAGAGAGCGGGACCAAAAAGAAACGCGCTGTTGACGATATTGACGTCAATGTGTCATCACTATCACTATTTATTTACCGTATCACTGTGTGCGTATAAACACGAGGTGTGCATGTTATGTTGGGCTCGTAGCGTGCACGTTCGTTCAGGCTCCCATTTACCATAGGTAGCTCCGTTATATACCTATAGGAAATGTAATGTCTTCTTCATCGGGCCTGCCGTTCAGGTTGCTCCCTACCCTAGCCTCCACACCAGTGGCTACCATACCCAAACCCTTTACGTACCGTGCGCTACCAGTGAATCGAATATCAATGCCAACGGTACAGACTGAAGAAAAGCACGACATTGTGTTCATATATTTGGAGGCGTTTCGGGCCTACTCTGGTGCATCCGGTTTTCGTTTAACCGGACAAACACTGGCCAAAATAATCCCGATTTATAGGCCTTTTTTTGTAGGGTAACATCTCTTTGCCCGGTGTTCATTGTTTTGGTACTATTGTAGTGTAGTCCCTCTTTAATGCGTGCCCACCTCCAATCCAGTCATACCAGCCGTGTCGGTCTCTATATAGTACGCGCATGGCAAATACTTGTTCCTAGGATGACAGCACTGATAAGCCGGATAGTCGTCGATATGGGCCTTGTGCCGTTTGTCGTGACGCCCACCGTGTAGCGACAGTGTTCGTTGTTGTTGAGGGAGATGGACTCACATGGGGTAATAGGGTAATAGTCTGTGCGTCAGGGGCATCCGCGGCCTCGGCCCGTCGAAACACCTGCCCTGGGTACATACCTGAAAATAGTTTATCGCTGAGTGCCCGTTCACCTGGAATTTACAAGCGCAGGCACTGGTGCAGCGTCATCATGAGGGTTCGCAAATAAAGTTCCCGCGTCCAGACAGCATACCGGGTACAGCGAAGTGCTAGAGAGATACAGAACGAAAGCGAAACATGACGTGTCGTCATTGGCACATACTGGTATGTTTCACCATTAAAAATGCAACTGACCCGAAATATATATATTTCTGCAATCTTCACTACGTACGTACGGGAAACTCCGTGAATCCCCCCCCCCCCCCCCCCGGACACTGTCTCTGGAAATGCCTACACCGGAAATTAAATTAACTCATTGAAGCTGTCATCCATATTAGGCAAGTCCGCCTCACAAGCGGTTCTTAGTAGGATGCAGCTCACCCTTCATGCGACTCGCCAGACACCTCACGGCGCTTCGCGCTTGGTGCAAGCAATGTCTGCCTGGTCGGTGAAAACCCGACATGCTCCGTCCCGGCATTGTAGGGATGCGAGCGTCTATGGTCATACGACTACGGCCATGCATGAGATCGGGTTCATCTCTCCTATCGAGTACACCCCCCTCCCCGGACACTTGGTGCAAGCAATGTCTGCCCGGTCGGTGAAAAACCCGGCATCCCTGGTCCCGGCATTGTCGGGATACGAGGGTCTATGGCCATACGACTACGGCCATGCATGAGATCGAGTACATGTCTCCTATCGAGTACACCCCCCCCCAACTGTTTCGCCGGCGACCACATTTCACCAAACCAGACGTGAATACAACCAATCGGGCAAGTCGGGACAAACTTGGTAAGAATCTCAAGACAATATAACGAGCACTCTTTCTAGCAATGAATTGGCCTTCAACAAAAAAAATGCAGCTATTATTACGGGGGACCATAGTTAACAGGACCTATGATATACATAAAAACCTGTATGTTTAATCGTTTTTACTAACAGTATTTGGTCCTGTTAACTATGGCCCCCCGTAATACTCGTACCGCATCGAGGTTTGGTTGAGATGCTGCTGGGAAATCCACGCCTCGTCCACCCTCGTCAAAATCTTCTGCATCGATCTGGCCTGGAATCATCGCAACCGTGCTTCCATGGGGGCCACCAAAAGTAGGATCAGGACCAGTTTGTTTGAGTTGATATCGATTCGCGATTGTGGTGTCGACTTGCGCTTGATACACATCCCTGCGCGTGTGGGCAAGCAAGTTGAACAATGACCTACTTCGTTGCCATCCGACAATCAGGCTCACAACACAGTAGTCATTCCCAGAACATAGGATTACACAGACAATGCTTGTCTGGAATCATGGTCTCCCGATCCAGAGCGCTTCAGCCCCGCCTTGCCCCATGGGTAAGGAGGCTGGGTGGCACAACCAGTGGAACACTGCGCCTCGCGTCGCGCCGAGTCCTGGCCGTCGCGTGCTGAGCATTGCCTCGATCCCAACGGCAGTGATTACGAACGGCAATGTCAGGGTCATTTGGACTCGCTATATATTCCAATGGTTCTTGCTTTTCCATTCAGATCGGTACACCGCAGCACACTATCAATACGAAGTGCAAGTACTGTCGTCATGATCTCGCGAGTCTCGCGATTCAGAGCGTTTCAGTCCCGCCTCGCGTCATCGGTAGAGAGAGTTCGAGACACAATGAGCAGGACACTGCGTCTCACGTCGCGCCGAGTCCGGGCCATCGGGTGCTGAGCATTGCTGATAGGCCCCCAGCCGACTGCAATGACGACAATCGACAACCCCGTGATAGAGCCAATGCTGCTTGTTTTATTTTTTTAACTACTACTCTGTAGATCCATTAGTTGAAGATGCCCGGAAACAAAATTTCTGGTGTTCTAAATTTGTAGGATTGATGTTGATGTGTGATGAATGATTTGATGGTGCTGATGTGCGTGCGCAGACGACGATGTTGGGCTGATTATAATCCCTCTGTAAGTAAGACAAAGCTTTGACCGGTAGGTTGGGGAAGCCGCCCTGCCGTCTGTGGGGGGTTTTGTGTGCGATACAGGAATGCACGACATTATTGAGAAGATAATAAAACTCAGGGGATACTCACGGGTCAGATGAAAAAAGTCACGGGTCGGGTCGGGTCGGGTTGACTCGACCCGTGGTACAACAGTACAGGACACCTAACTATTACGGGGGGCCATAGTTAACAGGACCAAATATTGTTAGTAAAATGGTTAAACATATAGTTTTTTTGTGTGCCATAGGTCCTGTTAACTATGGTCCCCCGTAATAATAACTTGGTAGAAAACCACTACCAAGGTAAGAAAGAAGAAACCCAGGCTGAGATTTAACATTAAAATGAGAAATTCGGGAACCGATATACTAAAGTTAGGGGAGAAGGCACCCTCTCTCAAACAAGAAACCCAGCCTGGGTAATAATTTTTGTTTCTTATTACTAACAGGTCCCTTGTCCTGTACCTGGTACTGCGATAATCTCCTGCCCCGAACCTACCCATGATGATTTTAAGACTTCTTGATCCCACTCGCGGGTCGAGTCATGCTCCATGAATTGGCCTGTCAAACATGGCAGACATTGGTGTGTGATTCAAGAGAATACAAAACTGATGGTGTGCGCAGGCAGGTCAAGGCGAGCGTCGTCCTGGATATAGCACCTCCATAAAAGACAAGCCAAACAGATGGGTGTGGGTGGGGGCAGGCACCCTGGTGTGTTTATGCGTAGTACACCACCAGTAGTACTGTGTGTCATACATGTGTATCAGCGAAACATTTTGCTCTTGTTTTTTTGCGGACAACCGGCGGCCGAAACCCCTTCAATGAGTTGGCGTACAGAGAACCCCGTTCAGACTTGCAAACACGGTTCGGGGACAGGCTACTCGTACTTGGAATTGCACTCGGACTTTTTTTGCCCTGTAGTATTCTGACTCGTAGTCCTGGATCATTTGATCTAAGTATTGGATTTTTGGATGAGGCCTCCTGCGTGGCAGGGGTCCTCGTCCGATATTTCGCCCCGCGCTGAGAGGACTCGCGCGTCGCCTGCACTGCGCGGGGCCAGTACCTGCAAATGATCTGGAAAACCAAGCCAATAAATACTCATGCTACTGAAAGGTGGGTGGGAGGTCTCAATAAATATTTCGTGCCCACCTCTGCTCACGAGGTTTTGGGAACGAAAATGACGAGTGATCGTAAGCGACCACTCCACAATACAAGTTCAAGACATTTCTGATGATACAACTAGTTCCATGATTTGTGCCAAGTCATTTCCTCTGTTGTCATCGCCAATTTTACTTTCGTAATGCACAGCACAGTACAGGACGGCACCTCCAAAACTACGTTCCCTCGACAACATCCGCACGCTCCAGTACTTTTGCTTCCAAAACGTTGACCGATCCCTGGATGAACACTTTTCCATTGACGATGTCGAAGCGAGGGGGGGGGGTCAAGGCGCATGTCACCGGCGATAAGGTTTCCTTTTACTGGTAGGTTCGCAACAACCCCTCAGTCCAGCCTCAAACACAAGCAGCAAAACAATCCCCGTACTCAACGGGGGACCATAGTAAATAGGGCCTACGATGCAAACAAAACCCTATCTGGTATATATTTCGCTGTTTTCACTAACAATATTTGGTCCTGTTCAATATGGTCCCCCGTAATAGTGTATGGCCTTGACCCTCCACACCCACGACCGTACACGTCAACCACGACCCATGTGCGAGATCGGAGTCCATCTGTAAACGTGAGTGCTGCGCGAGGCACCAGCTGTGATTAGTTTTAGGTTCAAACATAGAATCAGCCATCAAAGTGCATTCAACCCACTCAAGAGGTTCCCGCTGCTCGCCCGCCACAAGGTTACCAGGAGATGGTTTCCAGTCCCACACACACAACAGCAGCAGTACAGGTGTCACCCCGGCGCTCTGTTGTAACTCTCGGACAATCACGGAGCCCACCACGGAGCTTTAGCATTGAGGACCTTGGCTGCGATTAGGACTGTCCCAAGTATTGGAAACATGGCTCCAGCGCGCCTGCCTACAGGCGTTAAGTCCTTAGAAACTTCTTGGAATCAGCCGTTATCGCTTTGCAGCGGTGCTTCGGAGTGTAAGGGTCTCACCCCACAGCGAAAACAAGATTGCCACGTAGTATTCATAACGAAATCATGGTTGCAAAGCCAACTTCTCCCCATGGTATGAATATCAGGTGCCGTCACGTGCAACATCCTGAATACGGAACAGCAATATCGAGCGAGAATTCGGAACCAACGGGGGGGGGGCACCGCGTATAGACAACATGCGTGTGACCTGGTGGGGTGCACAATCCCAGAGCGATATCCATAGGCGACGATTTCCGCAAGGCACATATTTCTCTACACCAAGCGAACACTTATCATAAGCGCGAAAATAAAATTGGGAACGCAGTTTTAATTCGTCCAAGGCGCCAAGCGGCATCTATCTTTTCACGCCGACGACCCAGCACGGATCGTGCTGTCCGGCATCCAGGTAACCGGGACCGCTTTTCTCGCACCAGTCCCCGCCATGGACTTGCCACCAAGTTGCCTGTTGCATATGAGGCGCGCGCGGGGGGGCGGGGGGGGCGTGATGAGCTAGGTGAATACGAAGCCATCGGAACAGTAAACACACAGATGTTACACGGCAGGGTTGCCCACCAGCACCAGTCCAAACGGTGCCAGGTGCCAGTACGTGAATAGCGGCGGAAAACGGGACGCCTCTGGCACGCGTTCAGTCGCCATCGTCCACGGATCGATGACGAGGGGTAACAACTCCTAGACTAGCGCAAAATATCACGCGAAGCCCCCCGTCATGCACCACAGTGTTGGGAAGCGATCAAACTGCCTGGAGGGTGAAGGCGCACCGAGAATAATTTGCGTGTATCTAAGACTACGATTTATCTTGTCTCTCCAGGCGTCACCCCAAGATGCAGAGGCAAAGACAGCGACACCAACACCATTTAACAAGCTAAAAGCTACCGTCCTTGGCCGTGTTCAGTACACAAGCGACCGCACCAGCCGTCAACAGACACGGCAAGCACCGTTCCTCAGGCAAAAATACAATGCCAGGTATAGGCCAGGTCCTAACGCGATGCCAGGTATAGGCCAGGTCCTAACGCGCCCCTGTCTGCATTTACATCTATAAACAGTCACCCATCTTGAAATTGCGAAACGCGAAGAAAAACTACGAAGAGGCGCGCCCGCTCACCCGCAAGCCGCCATCTCGTCGTCCCCGCGACTATCCCGGAAAGTGCACAGCTGCCCCCTTTCCGACAACGCCTGCCGAAAGGCCTCCGACGTCGCTACGGACGACATGGAAAACGGAGTTCCGCTGTGGGCATTGAACGTGATGAGGTTCACCACGCAGGCAACGCCCTGAAGCCAGTTCGCCAGCCTTTCCGCGTCTGCGAGTGAATCGTTCACGCCCCCCAAGAGGGTGTACTCTACGGCTAATATCTTCGACTTCCGTCGTGGTCGCTGCCCAGGTTTCCGATCTGACGGCCCCATCGGCGCCGGCGCCGCCGCCGCCACCTCCCGTTGCCCGGGGGTTCCACACAGAAGAGCGGGAGAGGTTGTCGGTGACGCAACATTTCTTGCCGAGGCTTCGGAAAATTCCTCGCGATCTTCCGGCTTCGGCTTCGAAGGCCTGGGAAAGTGAGCCCGTAGCGTCTCCGAGAGTTGAGCCAGCGGATACCGTCTGTTCACCGGGATCAGCTGCAGCAGGGACGGCGGTCGGCAGGTGCAACAGAGAAAAAGCTTTAGAGGGCATAAAACGAGCGGGTTTCCGTTGCTGGAACGGTTGACTGTATCATATAATCACACCATTCACTCCTTCCTAATAGCACGCTCTACGCGGGAGTGCCGCGGCTGTCGCTGTTGGTGGCTCCCACCCAAAACAGTTCGCATGGAACCCCTACAGCACACAATTTTACTACAATACATTATTTTTCGAGGACAAAACAATATCGTCAAGGGAGATAAAAAGGTCTTTGCAACAAGAGCAACAAGCCGCGCACCTTGTCCCTGACTTCGTCTGTGACGGCGTGAAGCGAGATCGCTAGACTCGCCCCGTTGCCGGGATCCGCGCAGAACCGCTCGATCTGCGGGACTAGCCCAACAGTTGACACCGTAACGCTGCTTGCTTTCAATCGCACGCCCGCCACGGGATCGGTCAGGATCTTGACCGCTCTCATCACCCTGATGGGAACATTCGAGGCGAAAATCCAGGTGAAAAAAAACAGATACGTTGGCAAGCGAAAACGCGGGAAGACAGGTGGAACATATATCAAAGGTAGGCGCATGATCTCACGCCTGGAGTAGAGTTTTTGTTTGATGATCCAGCGCATCCGCGGAGGGGCGCCGGTACAGGGGAAGACGCCGAAAACCCAATGGTCAGTACGTCGCAGTGGGCAGGATTACGAGTGCCTTCTCGTGTAGTGGAGCAAGCCCGCCCCTCAGTCCACGCCCACAAGCAAGGCACCGTGCAACATGCGCAAGGGAAAATGGCTCAACAGCATCGAATTTACGGACCTTCGCCAGTCTCATATCTACCCGCGCGTTCGTCGCCTTACTATTCCCCTCCCATTCCCAGCAGCAGCCCCCCCCCAACATCGCTGCCGAGCCGCCCACGGATGTGCTGCTTGGAGGCTGACCTGTCGTAGTTGTCGAACGGCTCCCCCATGCCCATAAACACGACTCCAGTGACTTTAGAAGGGTCGCCGACGCTCTCGAGGAAACGCTTCGCCGACACCACTTGCTCCACGATCTGCGGAAGGCGAAAAACAGCTTCCAGTTACGCATTAACCCTTTTAGAACTGCAGTCTCATTTTGGGGGCAATTGGGGACAAATTACTTGGAGTTTGAGTAGTATGTCCCTAAAACGGGACTGGAGTTCAAAAAGGGTTAATAGATGCCAAGACGCAACGACAGCGGACAGAGCAATGAGTTGGCACATTTCAGAGTGAAACACAACGCAGACATGCTGCGAAAATATCACTCCTACGGCTGTCACGCTTTGACGTGCTGGCTGTTGTACCACCGCAAAGGCGAGAAACGGCTGGACTATCGTACGGTAATAACTCGCGGGGTAACGGTCTGCCTCCGTGCGGCCAGTCTTGACGATTTCGACCCAAACTGCTGTAAGAAAAATCTCGCTAAACATCAACGCTAAAAAACAAGAGCGACAGCTGGCCTCCAGAGCAACAATCAGGCAACTGTATTCGTGGGCGGTGCGTACGGGAGATCCCGTCCCTAGCCACAGCGAGGCGTTGCTCTCAGGAACGCTCGGCCGACTCCCGGGGTGTCTACATGACGTCTCCACGACGAAACGGCACGGTGGGGCGCGCGGGCACTAACCAAAACACCAAAAAACAACGCGCCCGGTCACACGGGTGCCCAACAAACCTGCGCCGTCTGCAGGTTGGCCATTAGGCCTAGCCTGCCGGTGTAGCAAAACTGGCAGTTCATGGCGCACCCCACTTGGGATGACACGCACACGGTGTAGCGGGGTTCTCTCTGTGGTCCCCTACGTGGCGCGTCGAAGGGGGTCGCCGGGAAGAGGCACCAAAACATTTGCAAGCGGGGGAGCGGCGGTGGGGAGCAGAGTGAAAGGCCGTCGGAAGGGCAGCGGTACAAAGCGTTCTGGAGCGCCCGGATGGAGCGTGTAGCACGGGCCATACCGCCTAGGATCAGGCTATGGCGGCGGTGTGATCCGCCTCCGCCACACCTTCGGAGGAGTGCGCGCAAGGGTTTCCAACCCATGTAAGGGATTGCTTGCCTCGAATGCAACGGGCGTTGGCAACAACCGCGCTTGTTCTTCGGGTCACCTTTGCACTGTTTCTGGCGGTGTGAGCAGAAAAACAAATGGCATGTTTGAAGGTCACATTTCCTTAGCAGCGACCACATAAAACAAAACCATAGGATTCTATATCTAGAGCAGAACGTGCGAGGATCGGCAAGATATATGTCATATGTTCAGACACACGAGACACAAACGACGCGATAGCATAGATAAACGACAGAGCAATGCACCCGGGTCAACCCCGACACTCGTCTAGCTGGTCGCCAGCGGCACAGCAACGTTTCCGGCCATACCCAATAACACTCTCACCAGAATGGTACGACGTATCATGCTATATCTACGATCCAAAAACGAGTCAATCCTCTATATCGTCACTGTCATCAACCACGAGCCGCACACTCGTTCAAGCAAAATACGGTTATGCACCCGCCAGGCGGTCAGCAAAGCGCACCGTGGTTACGCTGGACACGAGGCAAAGGAGCAAGCTCTGGGAGAAAACCCAACATAGTTTCACGTCAAAACATCACTCCGGCCGCGCCACACGGGAGGGTAGGGGCATGTTCGCACCTCAACATGGGAATGATGACAGTCTCAACCTTTTTCCCGGCCCCTTCCCCCGACGTCAGCACTGACACAAGCTTGCGCGTCCCATCTGCGGCCAGTTGCACATCCTGCATACACCGCCCACGAACGACATCGCCGGATGGTCAACAGGCCCCAAAATCGAAGCGTCAGCCGCGCGTCAAGGAACGAAATATGTGTCGCGCGGTATCGAATCCTGCAACGCCTGAAGGGTACTGTTATCATACGAGACCCCACTTCATTCGACGGTTCGCGGCTGTTAGTAATGTCAAGGGCGCTGCTCATTCAAGAAGGAAGTGCAGCTCTGACCTTCTGTTTGACCCGTCTCCACACCCTCACCACACACCTACTGTAGTGATAATACCGATGCGGCACTGTGGAGAGTAAGACCGCGCTATATGGTACCGCTTTGTGGCTCTTTGATCTTCCTGACATTTATTTCGCGACCCGAAGCGTAAAAGTTGTGCAACAGCAGTGCGTACGGTAAGAATAGATATGAATAGTACCCGTATATAGTTCAAGTATTACACGTACCGTTCTTGTACGTAGCACCAGACAGGGCATATATTGTCGTACATATTTGCGGACCAAGAAAACACGGCAACAAGATAGTGGCGTATTGCCATCGCCGCTATTTCAGGGGCGGGATGGGGGCGAGATGCCCCTTTTGGTTGGGTTTTCACATTTGGAGACTTGGTGGACCAACATTGGTCTCCATACGGGGTGTGTACCCATCTTATTTTGGCAGCATGTTGCTGAGATGAAAATGAAACAGCCACAAAGTGGTGCCATAACGTGCGGTCTAGTGCTTGAATGATCTTGGCGGTGCATCTACATCGTGTCAACACACGGATCCTCATGCTACCGTAGACTACAAAAGTGCGGCTTCAAAAGAAAGGAACAACATATACATAGCGGCGACTGACTAGCGATGAGAAACAGCGTGCGGATCTTCTGGCACTTCCTCAGATGCGAAAGCATCTCGTCCAAGCCTTTATCAAGCTACCGTTGCAGACCTATCGTGCATGTACCGCTGGAGGTGGCATGCCCTCGTTACTCGGTTAGCATATTTCGTGACGCGAGGGCGGTACCGAATTTCACTTGCCGCAAGCCCACCGAGCGGCGTCTTAACTCGCACCTCGCACGCACCCCACCATATACGCGCCACCTGCTGCAGCGCACTACGAGCAGACGCACAGTACTGACCTCGAGCCGAAGGCCACCATCGGCCGTCGCGATCGCCGCAATTTTCTCCCGCGTTTTCTTCCCCATCCGGCGGGAGCGGCCTCCGTCGTCGCCGCCGGTTTCGGCCACGTCTCGGACGAGGCGCCTGTCATGGTACAGCCAACCGGCAAGGACCTCGGCCCTGCCGGGTTTTTCGCCTAGGCGATCCATGAGCCGCTCCGTCTCAGAGAAGAGAAGGCCTTTGAGCATCACCTGGCTTGCGCCCGGACAGCGGTGGAGGGGTGGGAGAGAGCACGTCCAGTGGAGGTGTTAGCAATAAGGCGTTCCGGTCACGGGGAGCTACACTGCTGCGTAGAACCAAGTGAAGAGTGTCCCTTGTATCGTAAGCGTGTGTGCTACGGTCTGGGTAAACAACTGGAGTGCTCGCAGGTAGGTGCTCGTCGTGAAATGCGGCTGGGTCCCTCCTTCCTGTCAAAGTTGCACATAAAAAGACGGGCGCGTGGGGTACAGTATCTGAATGTGCGTTACACAGACGAGCGCCACGCAACGCTGCTGTATCCGTGCTCAGAAAAAATTAACGTTACATAGCTTAGACAACTCGTAGTTTGCCGTTCAAACCGCTCTAAAAAACATATTGAGGTTTCGAAGGTGAGCAGGACCTGAGTCGTCACTCTCGTCACACGTTTCAAGCCGATACCTTGCACCAGGTTCACGGTACCGCTATGTTCCTGCACTTAAGTGAATCACACGGAAACGTATTAGGAGCGAAGGGGTTCCTGCTTACAGTGACACCATCGAGCACAGAGAGGACCGTTACAAAATCATGGAGTGTAGGGTGATTATGCCAAGCTGTCATAACCGGCAGCGCAGCTCGAGGACACCGGGCACACGAGTTGATGTCGCCACCGGATTTTCCAATGAAAGGAAGCCTCTTCACAACGGATAGTACGAGAGTAGGGCGCCTTGATTTTAACTCTCTGTAAGTGTGTCTGTCGGTGTGTGTGATTCAACTTTTTTGCAGCCACGTTTGTCCACCGTGTTCAACGCACCCGGCATCAATGCCAATCATGGCGGGCTCCGTGCACGCACGCACGAACGAAGCGCTTTCGTGCTGGCGCGGTTGTAACTCGTTCAGAGTTGGTCGAGCTACAGTAGGTGCGGCCACTTGTGTAGGCACATGGCTGGGCCATGGTTAAAAAACAACACAACCGAAAAATATAATAACGACTTGAGTTTTTTTTTTTGTTTTACCCAACGAAACCCAACTCCATGAGAACTCGTAGGGGTAGAATGTGCTTGTCCACAGCAACGGTCGGGACGTGTCCCTACGACATGCTTCAGGTGGTATCGCCAGGCCCACCCACCTGCTGATGAGGGAGCAGAGAAGCAGAAGTTCTGCTGTAGATGTCATACAGCAGTAGAAATGGCGGCACCTGTCATAACGTTTTTTGTTTTTGACTATTACCTAACGAAGCCCAACTCTACCAGTACTCGTAGGCAGAATGTGCCTGTCCACGGCAACGTTCGGGCCGCGTCCCGAAGAAATGCTGCAGATGGTATTGTCAGGCCCACGCTCCTACTGATGAGGGGATGGAGAGGCAGGAAAAGCTCTGCTGTAGATGTCGTAGTGGTGGCACCTGGTACGAGAAAGCTCTGTTGGACACGTATCAAGTTGTAGATATTTCGTCTTCAAACTATGCCGAATTTTGAGTTGGGGAACCAGGAAATACACAACAAAATCAAGTACTCGTACAAAGGGTTCAAGGGTTAGGCCGACACGCCAAGCGTACAGCGACGCTGACCCTGGCCTTGTGTGCCCTACTGCCGCTGCTGCTGCTGCTGCTGACGATTTTTTTTCCTTGAGAGAATGAACCCGAATGTTATGGATGCATACGACCGCGTACGTAGACATTCGTTCGTGCTGTGTTGGGTCAGAGCAAAAATCCGTGTTCGCCCAGCATGGTGCATCGCAGATTTGGCTACTCTCGTTACCACCAAATACGACAAGCAGTGGTGACTTAATTCACAAGAGAAGAGACACCTGGTAAGTAAAAGTCTGCTCCGATTCGCTATGAGTACCTGCTGCAATGCGATTGGTGCGGCTTGGATGAGTGGGGACATCTGGCTGTTTGCCGCGATCCTGACGCCACCTCGCACCCACACAAGCTACCTGGCATATACCATTATTGTCGCTGCTGCTGCTCGCTTCTGGTGCTGCAGTCTATATGTAGTGTTGTACGTACATCGCTCTCATTGCGTAAGCTCTACGGCGTGATGAGAGGGTGCAACGAACTGCAAGATGGGAAGACATCGTCCAGAAAAACAGCAATCACCTTTCCTTGCGAGTCAAGCTCGCAATCATCCGCCCACCCCGACTGCTCATCCACGGCATTGGCATTGACCCCTGAAGCAAGGGGGTCGCACATCTGCCGCTGAACTCTCTCCGACGAGCCAATGCTTGGTCTCCAGGGTCGCTCAATACGCTCGATTGACGGGCTCGTGGAACGACCTGAACATGATCCGGTTGGCACCTTCCATTTTGCGTTGGCGGATTTCACTGTAAGATGTGTCTTTCCCTGGAATGCGAGGTTGCCCAAAGGAAGGGAGCAGGTCAGGCTTAACAGCAATGATGTTCTCATGTTGACGACCCCATGCCACCTTTGTGTTGGATCGAAGACGGCGAGACGTCACATCGTTTTCGTTTTCGGACTGAAGGGTTTCCAAGGGTTGAACTCATAAATATTGATCCGGGGCCCGGGGCTCTTGGCTAGCCGTTAGGTTTACCGCGCATGTAATCCTCCACTATCATAGTAGTATTAATAGTATGCACCCCCACGTCGCCAGAGACTACGTCGTCAGAGAGGGGAGTCGTACGAACTCGTTCCGTCCTTTCGGGTTCTGGCTCTCATGTTCTGACTGCTGTATCCTTTGCTCATGAATGTAATTTTCTATCTACAGCGATGCCACAACGGAGGCAAGAGGTAGTTTACCACAAAACATCACAGAAATAGTATAAGGCTGCGGTCCGCTGGCGGCTATACGTAGCCCTCTACGTTCGTGCAAGGAAGCAAGTAGATCACAGTGTAAAGCAGGCAAAGGACGCTCACGACTTGGAGAAGGGGCGACTTGGAAATGCCCAGAGCTCAGTGGCGCAGGGGGGGATATGCGGGGCACACTCTGACCATCAAGTCTGAAACACGAACTCCTAATAATCGGCAGAAACGAACTCGATGATCGATACTTCCATTCCCCTCGCTGCCTCGGCAAGGAATGCTGCGAGGCATGCCCTATCAGGCTAATAGCGAGTGGGGTAGGTATTTCTGGAGGGTGTAAGGCCGGACTCACCCTCAAGGAGTGATGCCTTCTTGCTGCTGCCTGTGGCCGCGAGGCTCACAGGCGGCAGTAGAGTTGGGTCCTACGTGGTGCGTCAGGCACGGAGACCTACGATTCGCGCGTCTTTTTTAGGCAGCTGCGGCAGAGCAGCAATGCTCAATCGGGGTGTCCGTGCGCGGAGGCAGGCGCCACCACAGGCCACACAACGGCACAGTCTATTGCGCCGGTAGGAGGCTGGATTCGACGACGAGGGAGGAGGGAGACTGAGCGTCGACGTGCGGGGAAGAGACGGATTGACCTCACCCTGCGCGAGAATTTTTATTTTCCAGATCAGAACCGCAAGTGCGAGGAGCATTTTGTTTTTCAGGATGACGGAGAAAGGGAAACGACTGGAAGGGAATGGCAACGAGTGCACGCGCAAAGGAGCGGGTGGATTGGGCCAAGGCGATGATGCGGCCATGAAGAGCGGCAGGAAGACGGTGCATGAAGACCCATGATCTGCGCGCACACTATCATCACGAGAGAAGCAGTCATAGTTTGTTTTTTCCTGGTATTGTTTTTCACGAGGCAGAATAGTATCTACCGGTACTTGTTATAAACGTCGTCACTGGTCTTTGTAGTTTAACGAGTTGTATACCCTTCATGGGGAATAACCTACGCAATTATCAGGGACGTGGTATCATAACTGTGCTGCACCTTTTTGTGTCAAGACAGTCCAGGAAGAGATGGCGATCGTTGATATTCGTGTGGTAGTAAGCTTCGATTGCTCCTTTTTTCACTGCATATCCGCGAGTCTTCACTCTGACAGCACTCCAGATAGCAGGCAGGTGTGTTCCTCTTTCGTTTTCACGACTACCGTGCGTTTCGTACGGTGCAGGCAGCACTTCAGACAGCATCCGCTGTAGTCAGCAGCCACGAGTTGGTTAGTGGTGGGAACGGGGGTACTCTTCTATGTTATAGTTGAGAGGATATACCCGCGGCCATGTTAGTTCAGTTTTGCACATCGGTTTTATCTTGTGTGCGCTTTTTTCGTCTCGTGTATTTTGAGGCAGCCGAATTTTCGAATTTTTTTTTCCGGATCTTCCTAAGGCTCCAGCACCTTTGTGTGACCACGGACTCCATCGTCAGAGAGTTATTAATGTGAGAACAACAACAAACGACAACTGAAGACACAATTTCCCAGTGGGTGAATACACCGAGCGAGACACCCAGCTGTAGTAGACAAGAGTAAGGAAGTCTATTAAAAAAAACCGTGGTACAACACGCAGAATACAGCACTGTATGATTTTCAGGATTGATTGGGTCGTGCGGCAACCCTAACCCTAAGCTTCAACCCTAACCAACTACCAGGTAAGTCAGTCTAAAAGACTACGACCCGAGCGCGGCGTCGCCACGAGTGTGAAAATTGTAGCGACCCACCTCAAAAATAGTATTATACGTAGTCGTGGGGAGTATATTTTTAGGGACGAAAGTTAACCCGGTATGATATGTTTCCAGTGCCACGACCACGGCGAGAAGTCACGAGCAACGCAAAATCACAAAATAATTGGGCAAAAAGGCAAAAGGCGCTATTTAGTAGTTGCGGCCCGTAAAAATGGCATATTTTGCTCCTGTGTGCCAGTACCCGTGGTACGGACATCGTACGAACGTATTCGAAGACTCTGGTAGCCAGAGCTGTACATGTCATCTGCACTATCACTATACCAGGTACATGATGTTAGTATGCGTCGTGGTACATCACTTTCTTCGCAAGCATGGATACAAAACTGCCTGCTGTCGGTTTGCAAACAAGGCGCTGTTGGTCCTGAACACCTGGAAGCTTTGTTGCGCAGCGAGCGCGCACTGCTTCCTTCCTTTAACGTACACTTTACGCCCCTCGATAATACCATCACAACTCTCCCACCAGAAGCCACCGTCACGAGGTCCGCAACACATGCAGGCGTCCACCTGGTCCTCGACAGCAGCGACAAGCACACCGCACTGAGCTGGTGCAAACGCTCAGGACTAAAACCTCGACGCAGAAGGCAGGGCGAGTATTGGGCTTCATGGGATGCAACTGCTCTCGCATATAGACGTGGCACGGTTTCCATCAGAGGCGTAACTATCTGCATGGTACATACTTAAAAAGTCTAAACCTAACAACTAACAACTACAAAGATCTTGGACGTTTCGGGTCGACCGCTGTTACTTGCCCTTCCCCCTCTAGGCCTTCCATGCCCACGTCCCCCCCCTCCCCAGCCTTCCTCTTCTTGGGCGATCTCCCTGTCAGCGGCGAATCGCGCGGGTCTCGATCAATCTTCCCCTCTTCTTCCGGGGGCCGGTCTGCCTTTGAACACCCGCCATCGCTGCCGCCACCCTTTCTTTCGATCGCGGTGCCCCCGGGCGCTGCCGTGGCGGTGGCGGTGGCAGTGGAGCTAACGGAAGTGGGGGCGCTCGGGGCGGCGCTGGCGGTGGCTCTGGCTGTGGCGATTGTGGCGGAGGCGTCGGCGGCGGCGACAGTGGTGGCGGTTGTGGTGGTACTGTTGCTCCCGTTGTCGTGGTCGTTGCCGTCGCCGTTGCCGCTGCCAACGCACGGTGGACACGATGCCGTCTGCGCCACGCCGGCGGTGATAATCGGGGAAGGCGAAGGCGTCGGTCGCGGCGACGCCGGCGGTCGCGGGGAGGGCGTAGAGGCGGGGGAGTTGGAGGCGCTTGCCGGGGCGGTAGGGTCCATCATGCGCCCCTTTAGCTTGTCGCGCAGTTCGCTGGCGACCATCGTCGCATGCCCCGCACCGTGCTCGTCGTACAGCGAAAGGACAGAGTCGCTGATATCTGCATGCCATTCATTCCGTCGGGTTCGAATTGGGGCGGGCGAAAAAATCACGGAAAGGGGGGGGGGGTGGGAACGGGGCATGGTTGGCCTTATGAAGCAATGCAAGTCCGTCGTCTTGATCGTCTGCGGGGGTGGTGGCCCTGTCATACGGTGTTGATGCTTCGGGATAGATACAGTAGCCGGGGCTGTTCCCTAAGGCGACCGACGTGAGCGCCCCACCGTACAAAAATGTTATACTGCCGTGACTTGTGCGAAAGGTGGGGTACACCCTTGCTACGCCGCAAAAGGTCTTGGCTACGAAATAGTTGCGATGACCGCACTGATCATCGCAGCAACACGAAGCAGTGCAGTTGCTAGCGGTGAAAGCATTAATTGCAGCTGCACTGAGCATCGCAGCAACTCGAAGCATCGCAGCTACACCAAGCGTCGAAGTTTCACCTACTGTAGCATCGCAGCGGCAGTATTATAAGCACGGCAGCTACAAGACTCGTAGGCATCGTAGCTACACCAAGAGTGGCAGCTGCATCGAGAGTTGTAGTTCCACCAAGAGTCGAAGCTACACCAAGCATTGCATGCAGATACCGTAAGCATCGCACTTGCCGGTAGCATTGCAGGCCGCACGAAGTATCGAAGTTACACAGAAAAAAAACGGCCACTACGGTGCAACCGTAGCTCCTGCCCTCAAGAGACATCGGCAACGTATCCTGCTCTCACCGGCAACTACAGCTTCATCGGCATCCAGGAGCTTCGCGTCCACCCTGGGCAGTCCCATGTACAAATACGACAGGTACACCACCGCTGCTGCGACCTCGTCCGGCCTATATCGGACGCACACCGTAGTCAGCAGGCTGTCATTTACGAAGCTCGTAGCCGCCTGAAATACAAAACACAAGCCGTGGTGAGACAGAAAAGCGGGGTAAGATCAACACAGCAGTGTTGAAGCAATAAACGTGACAGCATAATCTTCAAAAGTGGCTTGTAGTGGCATTCAACGTGGTCCTGATAACTCTTCGCTCAGTCGCCTTGGGAACGCCGGAACCGGATCCCCCCTGTTCACGCAGCGAGAGAGTGGTATGCTTCCACAAAAGCATGTTCGTACCGGTACCAGGTGAGAAAAGCAACGAACACAAGTTTTACGGGGCGGACATTTGGGCATCTAAAAAAATCTACACCGCGAGGAAGAGGCAATCAATTTCACGCTCCGAAAAACGTATGCCGTGTCTACGTTTACGCGCTCGCCCTGACGAAAGTCCGCTGGGAGGGTCAACCACGCCCCCACCCCTCGCAAGTCCGCTTCGATCAGGCCGAAAACAAAACCACAAACTCGATGATTGCACCTGGCTGAGCTGTCGGTTCAAAGCCTTGTCGACTCCCTTCCCCCCGTCCGCCCCCCGCCCCAGCGAGAAAAGCTTCTTGAGTAGGCCCATTACTGCCGCGTAGGGGTGCTCCACGGTCATCTGGAACCCCAGCGTGTGAAGCAAGCACCGTTCTGCGATCAGAATCTGGGTGCGGAGACGGGGCGGAGACAGGGCGGAGACAGGGGCGGAAAAAAGCGGCCGGGTAGCGTCAACTACGGCGTGCTGCAAGGTGAGACGATAGAGCGGACGCCAAAAACAGGCATCTACAATCGTGACCAACCGCCGAGGTGGAAAGGGTGCAAGACCGCGCACGTATGGTGAGCGTCGCTGCTTCTGGATATCTCTCTAGTCGGGGCGTCAGTTGCCGGCGTGACTCTTCCGTGGTCGCGGCAAGGGGCTCAAGGTAGATTTTAGGCAGACGAAGGTCCCCGTTTGGGACTTGATACATTTAATCGTGCCGCTGACCGCCTAATTTTCATTATCTCGCGGAGATGAGTGCACCCTCTCGAGGCGGCGCCCGGCCCCCCATGGAGCACAAAACGTGACGCGCCCACCGGCGTCCATGCTGCCAAATGCTTCAAGCCCCTACCGCCCTCTTCCTCAACCGTGCGCTCGCACAGCTACAGTACGCAGTGCAGTACTTACAAACTACGAGGACCCAGGTATCTGGTATACAAAGATCGACCACCACCGCCCGACCCGCAGGAGGTCGGAAAAAAATGTGTCACCAACCACAACAGCGTACTCGGAAAAAACTCGCACCTTCTCCCTCAGCCTTTTGAAAGCCTTCTCTTGCTCCGCCGGGGGTTCTCTGCTGTGCCAGACAGCCCAACACTTGCTCATCACCAGTTCAACTCTTTTGGGGCTCTCCTGTCGACATTTTCGTGTTGTTCGCATTCATCGTCGGTCGGCAGGCGCGATATCTAGGCCAAAAACAAAAAACAGCAACGGTGACACCGTTGCAGCTGCGGCACGCTTGATGCGCGGAAAATCGGGCGGGGTGCCAATTATACTTCTTAGGTGGAAGAAGCACAACAACCAGCCGCCGAACGCAATCTCACCTACTACCTGAGGGTATATATCTGGGTCGCCCGCAATAAAAACATCAGCAGATCCTGGTGTAGTAAGCAACTCTTGGGGACATTGCCCAGGGCAAACAGGAGAACACAAGGAGACTGTCCAAAAAAACTATGAAGCTACAGCCATGCCATATTCTACCCGCCTCCGTGGTGGGGACGACGGGCTAATTCCGCCGATCCCGCGAAAAGCAGCGGCCGTGATCAGCAGCCTGACCCCCGACTGCCCCCCTCGTCTTCCCAGTGAAGTCTCGCACAACAAATACCTGTTACGAGAGTATGAATAGTGCGTACGCGTACCAGGTACGAAATTGTTCATTTGGAAGCGACGCCCGGAAACATCTCTTACCTCCACCTTGGCCGCCAGGAAAAGGCACGCCGAGGCCACGAATAGCCGCTCGTGCTTGAGGAAAGAATGGAGCATGAAAAACTTGTGGAAGAAGACGAGCGCCGTTGCCACTGCTTCTACTGGGCTTCGCCCACACATGGAAGCGGGAGAGGGTTGGGGACAGGCAGGGGCGGAGGGAGGGGTGTACTCGATATCATGGCCGTAATCGCATGATCATAGGCCTTCGCAGGCAGCGGGGGGGGGGGGGGGGGGGGGGAACCAGAGAGAGGGTGGGGAAAAGGTTTGGTGGGTTGGGGGAGGCAGAACCCACGCGGAAATGCCCGTCATGTTTACGCATGATCGTGTGTGCGGTGATAGATGTTGTTGTAGCTGTTACGAGAGGAAAATCTTCAAAAAGGCTTTGCCCCATGCAATTCAGCAACCGCAGCTAAAGGTTGACCATCGTAGAGCCTACCGGTGAATCAGAGACTGGAGACTAGAGGATGTTACACACACGTGCTCACGAAGTGTCGGCCGTCAAGGAGCATGGCAAATGCACGAGTAGTACGACGATAGCTTGCCATGCTGGAAAAGCTTCGATACTCAGCACGAGTGCTACAGGCAGTAGTATTAATAGTACACTCGTACTGAACATCCAGCGATACCTCGTACAGGTATCAATGAGAGCTTTCGAACAACTGTAAATCCGAAGACGCCTCAGAATCGGATTGTTTGGCTGTCTGCCAGCTTTGACAGCAACATGCATCCATCGTATGATACAACCAAATCCAGCGATCTCGAGCCACAGACGCAAAGGGGGACAGGTTGCAACGCCTAATACAGTCGTTCACGCAAAAAGCATCTGCAGCAGTAAGTTCCTGTGATACACCAACAGAAAGAGGAAGCAACATCTCACAGCTCGAGTGCTTTCCCAGCGGCCTTGATGAACAAGCACGTTTTTCGCCGGTATTCATTCTCCAGCACCTCCGATAGGCCGTCAGCCCTAGAGGGAGAGTTCCTTATCTCCTCCCCTGTATAAAGCCTCGGCGTTCGAAGATTCGGCATCGTATCGCTCTCTGCGCTGGCTGCTGCGTGGCGTGGCTACAACCCCATGGTCGACCCGAAGCACCTCCGTTTTTCGGTGTAAGTACCGCCTCAAAAATTACGGAACACCCTCCGGGACTTTAACACTTTTAGAACCGCAGTCCCGTTTTGGGGACAAACCAGTCAAATTTCAAGTAGCTCGTACCCAAAACGGGACTGCGGTTCTAAAGGGGTTAAAACTATTGGGCGTCGCGCGTCGGACATCACAGCTCGGATATAACACACAGCAGTGCAGCAGTATCAGCCGCAAAATAGGGGAAGGTTCGAAGCACGATGCACGACAAGAAGCACGAAAACGAGTTCCATATAATTGTGAGTGCCCGGTGAAATAAATGGGTGTAGCGGAAGACCGTTGTTCGTGTGATACCGCGGGACCCAGCGGCTGGGATCTAAATTTTTCAATAGGGTTTTCATGTGCAAATTCAAATCTCGCGACCGAGGACCTACATCAGTAGTTGTAGGGTTATTATAGCAGCACGTGCCATGTTCCGGGTTGAAGTTTGCGGAGACTCCTCGCTTACATCAGGACCGACTGCCGATGTGTATCCATGCTACGCCGTCGTCGTGGCTGATGTCTTCCCGTAACCGTCTTGTAGAAAGGTTGCTAGCTAGCCGCTCGAGCTCAAACCAAAGTGCTGCCTGTGTACATGCATACTCGTACACAAGGGAGGCTTCGCCGCGGCGGGCTAACGCCCGCCTGCGGCTCCGCGCATGCTCGTGGCTTAGGGCGTACAGGTATGCAACTCGAGGCTGTTACTATGGGGGACCATACGAGGACCTACAGTACACACAAAACCCTATATATTTACGTTTTTTTACTAACAATATTTGGTCCTATTTACCATGGTCCCCCGTAATTGTGCGACAGTACGAGTACGGCCAATAGGGGTTTCTTTAAAAAAAATGTAAGAAAACAAACGCAGCAAACACAAGAAAAACAAACATTGCCATCCGCCATCCGGCACAATAACGTATAACTCGTTCGTACAGCAGCAAGCAGGACTACAAAGTGTACCACGTACGAAACGCTCGGCGTCCGTACGGTATACTCGTACTTTGCATACAGACAGATACAGCACGTTTCGTTGAGCAGCGGTCGGTCAAGTTAGTCGACAATACGAAGCGCCGGCGATTACGTTGGCGCA
Organism: Nereocystis luetkeana; assembly: GCA_031213475.1. NCBI lineage: Eukaryota > Phaeophyceae > Laminariales > Laminariaceae > Nereocystis > Nereocystis luetkeana. Next base: position 4,468,938 of record JARUPZ010000011.1, on the reverse strand, counting down.
GCAAGCTCAGCACCAGCAAGCAGCAGCATAGCGTACCTGGTGCGTATAATACGAAAACTACTCTGGCTCGAGACCTCCGCCGAGACGCGAAACTACAGTCAATTGCGGTACTCGTACAGCTTCCGAAGCACAAGGATCCGTTTTTCAGCTTTAAGATGCGGAGACACATCACCGAGAGGGGCTGACTTACATAATAACCATGCTCATGGGCGTCAGCAGCAAAAACATATCGCGGACAGAGCAGGTGCAGAACAGCACAGCAGCAGCACATACAAAGCAGCACCAGAGCGGCGTCAGAACAGCGGCAGGAGCAGCAGCAGTATCACATCATGTACGCCCGAGGCTGCCCCTGGCACAACAGTCGGGGCATGGGAGCCCGGTGGCGCACGAGGAGGAAAGACATAATAATGTGTCTCATGCCGACCTACTCGTGAGGGGCACTACGTGAGCAGCAGCTGCGCATAGCAGCAGCAGCACACGTGGCCAATCGGCCACCCCTAAACACCCTCTGGAGGGCAATATATGTTTCCCTCTGGAGGGTACCCAAAATTAGGCGACACTATCGTGCGGTAATTTTCAGACCCACCACACCGACGTACAGAGTGTTCCGGCGCGCACCCTGGGGAGGCTGACTGCATCCCCCAGAAACCCTCTGGCGTGTATGCAACCGTACCCGCTGGAGGGTACCCCCAAAAGGGCGACCCTAGTGCTGTCGAAAACGCACCCCCCACACCGACACCCAGTGGGTTTGGATGGTGAACCGCCACAGGACGCTGACAGTCAGACGCGCCTCCTGTCTGCATATGTATGTAGAAACAGTAAACGTTATTGCGTTTAATATTTAATTATGACTCTACTAGATGGTTGCTCAATCCAACTGACCCTGTGTGGACATTTTTTTACGCACGATGTCCTATATCTGCCACGCCCTCGTAGAGACTATACTGCGCCATACAGGCACCAGTTGCGAGCATGTAACGTACAACATAGTACAGCATGCCGACCGTGCGGCGTGGTGGCCGGCTAACCTACCCCTTGCGCCCCCTTCTGCCTCCTCCCTGCTTCATGAATCTACGTGCGTGTGCTTCGGGAAAGCCTGTGCCTCTCTTGGACAAGTTCTACTTCAATACGCCACAACGAGGCAACAACACAACAACTCCCCACATGTCGTGATTGAGCGAGCATCACATGTCATTAACAAAAATTTATCAACCGCCTTGTCTTTGGCTTTCGCCCAACGAACATTGTAATACAGGCAGCAGCCAGACACACAGATGTGGATATTGAACTTCACAGCATCAACTGGCCAGAATACAAAAATGAAGACGCTATCGTTAGTCGAACGCAAGAGAGGGCATCACTTTGGCAATCTGTATCAGCCGAACACGCACTTTGAACAACACACCCTGCGGGCACTGCAGCCGGACAGAGACGGCACAGTCACTGCACATTACAACAGACATCCGACCAAAATCACCCACACCTGCCACCATCGAACACGGAGAAACAGCGAATACAAACGAAACCAAATCGATAGAAAACAGACATGCCCTGATGCTCTGATCCCCCCCTTCCCCCAACAAATCAGAATCATAGTATATCATCTACGGCTGTTCTGGCGCCGGCCGCCTCACCCCCTTCCCCCCTCCTTGACGTCTATGGCTAAAAGGCCGCAACCTACGCAAGAACGCAATCCACGTCCATGGTAAGTCACCCCCGTGACTGGAGGCTTCTTCGACCGGGAACGCGCTGTCGTCGTCGCAACGGCCGTCTTGGCCATAGCCCTCGCCATCGCTACTCCTCCCGCCCTTTGACTTCCTTTGAAACTCCTCCGTGCTCGTCGACCGGGCCACCCCGACTTCTGTGAGCTCTTGTTTTTAACCTGCCGCCGCTGTCGATAGATGGCTGTGGCTCCTCGTCGTCGGTTCTGCCTGAAATGTGGTGCATGGGCCGGGCCGATTACGTGTCAGTGTCATCAAGAGGACGTCGTTGACGTTTGGGAGAATGTATCGGCATTGAGTTGGGCCGTCGCGACTTGTACCACTGGCACGATATAGTCCTTAACTGGGATGCGGGTATTCCTAATCGTGGCGGACGACCTCTACCTAGCTAAGTAGCTTTGTAAATCTGGTACGTATTTCAAAAACAAGCTCCAACATTGGTCAACTACAGCAGTGGTGACGACAGACACACCGAGGAGATAAAGACAGAGACCAGCGGTAGAAAGGTGCTCCGGCGTTCGCCTCTTCGTCGATATAGGTTGCACGTTTTTTCGGAAGGTTGAACGCAAGCCGGTGTTCCCTGAAAGCGAACAGACGCAGCATCTGCCGCACGAAAAACGCTTACACAATACGGATAACATTCGGCGTAAGAAAGACGCTGGAAATACACGATAACATTTTTACGTTGATGAGGTGTTTGACACTCTCGGCATCGACATGAATGAATCGAATACCTACGCGCGTAGGGAGTACGAGGCCGTCGGGATAAGGATATTATACAGCAGCCTGCAGAAAATTGCTCCCCAGCTGTGCACTGCAGGCGTAGGGTTATGCGGTTCAACTGAAGTTGAAATAGCTCTAATGGGCAATACAGAAAAGTGGAGTATCCCTGGCAATCGTGTCTACCAGACAACTACAGTACAGCTAGTACAGCAGCATCCGAAGGGCTGCTATAGACGATACACGGAGATGTTGCCCGTGCGTCCAAGGCTCTTCACATCTGCACGTAACTTCAATACGGATGTATGTATAGCAGATAGCAGTAGGAGTTATTGTAGATCTGTATGGCCTACATGGTACCAAATGGGATCAGGATGCCAGGTGGGCGTCCGGAGGTCCCTGCGGATTACATTCCTGCACCGCCATTTGGGACCAAGGTGCTTAACCCTTTTAGAACCACAGTCCCGTTCTGGGGGCAATCCAGTCAAATTTCAAGTAGTTTTGTCCCCAAACGGGACTGCGGTTCTAAAGGGGTTAATGGGATGGGCCCACTGCGGGGTCGACGTACCAGATGGCAAAAGGGTGCCAGGTGAAATAAAACATACGTGCAAACCTACTGTAGTAAGAACGTTGCACGTACGTGCGATTTCTTCGCTGGTGGCTGTAGACTATACCAGGATGTACGTACTTAAATACTCGTACCACTCTGACCGGAAATTTAGAAGGACAGTTATACAAATGTTTAATCCAAACGTTCGTTATGTTTTGGGTCAAGAGTGATAACAAGCAAGATTCTCAAAGTTCATAATTCAAAATGCAGCCCGTTGGATCTTTCAATTTATACCGTGGGGTATCGGTTTTAAACTTGTACAGCAGGTACACCAACAGGTCATCACAAAATGAAGAGCGCCGCAGTGATCTCATTGCTGCTGCGGGTCCAACAATAGATAGAAAACATTAGGCGGCGAGGCGGAAAGGTGGCAGCCTCGCTCCGGCCGGCTACGAGAGCTATCACCGATCAGACGCACAAAATGCGTGACCTCCGGGCACGTCGTCCGTGGTACGACGCCACACATGAACGACAGGGGGGGCTACTGTATATATGACGCGGTCCACTCCAAGCTATGATGTGTTGTCCACCCACATGAAAACTATAATTCACGTATGCTCACCTTGGGACAGCTGCCATCAACGCTGTCGCTGGTCGTCTAGTCCACAGAGAGAGAGAGAGAGCTGTCCTCTCCAGCTCTCCGGTCTTGTTCATTTCGAAAAAGGGGGGTCTGATTTGGAGGGGCGCTCGCGTACTGCTGTAGTTGTCTTCCGAATTGTCGGCCTAGGTGCCACTCCATGCCCTCACCCACAGCGTTTTGACTAATTATCTTCGTATGCTCAGAGCTAGAAGCGACGGGGATGTGTATGTCGCCTGTAGTTGCTTGCCGCCAGTACTGCCAGCGGCAAGGGTTGTGGCTTGTGGCAGACTTGTCAACGCACTCGCTTTTTTTGGAGGTTTCGAAATGCCTGTGAGGCTTGTTTTCACAGGGGTTGAAAAAACATACTTGACAAAACGTGTTTTCCCGCTGGATCCAGGCTGCCGCTGTGCAGCTGTATGTGCAGTCTAGATCCGGAGCGCATCTGCCACGGCCACCCCATGGCGGGTAATGCCCAACTCGCAAGCGCCGGAGAGTCCGCCAAGCAAGCCGCCGGGAGATCGTCTCAATATGTTTTCGTCCAAAGGCTAGAGCAAGCTACGAAGCACTCAGAGGGCAGGTATAGCCAACCTTTGGAGGGCAACAGATCGAATCCCTGCAGTCTCAATGCCTCTGGAGGGCGACATGACGATTGCCCACAAGTGCGTGCAATCGCAATGCCTCTAGTGGGTAACAAATTGACCCACCTCCAGCGGGTGCAATACCAATGCCTCTAGGGACTGCCTATTCTCGTTGACCTCCACCGGAACAGCTATTTCCCACGGCGCTCTAGAGCGAATGGCACGCAAACACGCTGGAAGCTAGGAACTAGTAGTGACCCCCAGAGGTCGCATCAGAAAAGAGCTCCCGCTAGATGACGAAACCTTGTACCCTAGGCAGCACGCCAACGGGCTCTGGAGGGTGAGATGCCGGAGCCCTCCAGAGTTTTCATCTTAAAAATCCCTCTAGAGGGTTGAAACGGCAGTTGCCCTCCTCCGGAACAAACTGGAGCACAGCCCTCCAGCGGTATATAGAAGCACACTCTAGAGGCTAGCGCACCGGCCAAGCATGTACAGGGCACCAAAAAAAAAACTCCCTCTAGAGGGTGGAACCCCTGACCCTCCAAGCATCAAACACCATCTGGAGGGTTGCCTCGCCTTCTAGAGGGTCGAATTGTCCCTGGAGGGTTTTCGGGGGTAGCCGAATTGCCACGTGTGAGCAGAGCAGCAAAGCAGCGGCAGTACCAGCAGCACGATGGGGCACGACGAGGAAATGTTTAATGGAGTCTCCGATGGAGTTACTTCGTAGTAGGTGAAGCTCGTCCCTACTAAAGTCGAGTTGTGGGTTCGAGTCGCACAGAGCGCGTGCTCGTGCTCATACTGTAGGAACTTTTTGTTACGTAAAAACTTGACGAATCGATAGCGCGAGAGCGAGAGTTAGCAAAATTCGGTGAATAGTCGACGAGCGTTGGGAATGATGAGCCCTCCGCGCGATAAAAATGAAGGCACTTACCCGGGGGGGGGAGGCGACGACACCTGTGACCACGGCTTGTTGCCCAGAAGCTGGAAAGTAAAAATGATATTGAAAAAAAATAAAAATAAAAATGAATCACACCTTCGAGGTTCATGCAGCAACGAAACGTATCGCATTCTGACCCACTCCATGAGGCGAGCTGCGTGAGCAGCAACAGCAGAACAACACAACAGCGGTAGTACGTATCAGCAGCAGCAGAGCAGCGGTGGCGGCGGCGGCAGCGGCAATAGCAAGCAGTGCATCACGCACGCCCAAGGCCGCCGCAGCACAGCAGTCGGGGCAGGGGAGCACGGTGGGGCACAACGAGGAAAGGCGTAATCACACCCTCGAGGGTCGGCAACGAAACATATTGCAGGCTGACCTACTCCGTGAGGAGAGCTGCGTGAAGGTGTAAAAGAAACACGACGTCGTCGTACCTCGTCGTAAGCCGCACACATTCATAACTTTAATCTGTTCTTGCGGTTACGAGAAAAAAAAACGCCTTCACAACACAGCAAAACTCCACGATGCATGTGACGCTGCCTGCTGCATGTACAACAAACAAAATCGTAGACACCGTTTGTACCTCCACCGCCGTACCGTTCCTCGCGCGGCGTAGGCTCATGCGGTTCGGTCGACACTAATGACTCCTTCCCCTCTGCCTTGCGGGGTCTGGTCGCCCGGCGTGCATAGCAGCCGAAGAGGCAGACGACGCTTGTTTCGCGACCAGATGATAGCCTACGAATCTCAACGTTTTTGTTCAAAACTCGTGCTTTCATACGTAAAATAGCCCGAAACGGTAACCCGATACCTCTTTCCCCAACACCCAACCCCCAACGCACGCGCAAAGGCGGGGCACGAGATCGGCCACCCGAGCCCATTGTTCCCACAATCTTGCCGCCACGAGCTGGCAAAAGCGGCGAAGGCTGCGGCCTCTCCCGTTTCGACCGAAGCAGAAGAGACCCAATCTGGGTGTTGGCATCGAATACACAGAATATTTTTGCCGTCACGAGCGAGCGTGGATGTCAATTGACGGTACATTTTCCCCTTGATGGACAGATATCAAGGACATCCCAATGCTAAAAACTATTACCTGGTATATTTTAAAAGAGCGTTTGACGGCCAAAGGTACGCCTGACGGGGCAAAGGTAGGCCGTCAACCAAAACCTTTGGCTACGAGACTGTTTGAAATCAAGTATCGACCACTCAGCTGGTCCGACTCACACATGACGTATTTGAAAAGTTTCTGTAGAAAAAAGAGCACAGCACACCCGGCCAGCCGGCAGCCAGGGCATGGCGCAAGCACGCCCGAGGCCACCCCCGGCACTGTCGGGCTCAGGGGTCACGGGGAGGCAGTTTCGTCCCGTAATGTGGACCTCATCTCGCGCTGGCACAAACAACGCGAAAAAAAAAAACGTCTAAGAAACGCTGAGGAGCGCTGAGAGCTCACCGCCAACAATATCGTACCTATATCTACAGTAGGGTTACGGCAGGCTCGGCGGCAGGCGCTGCTCTCTAGTTTTCACGTTGTTGTGCTGCAGCGGCGGCGGCATCAAGTCTACAGATAACTCGCAAGCCACCCGTGATAACATTGATGCATTGATACGTGCCGTACTGCTGTACAGTAGCTATATGAGGCGTTCTACGATAGGGCTTCACTCTAAAGTTTCTGAGGCTCCTCGCTTAAGGACCTCCATATATCACCCAAAAACTGACTTCAGCAAAAATCAAAATGCGTCGCGGCGAATAATCCCACGGCCCAAGTCTTCAAAACGTTTTTTCTCGAAATCAAGATTGACATCCCGGCGATTTGGGGTCGAGGAATCCCGTCTTTCAGAAACAAAATAGCGGAAATGTGCTACCTCTATCGTAGAACGGGTAATTTATCCGTTCTTTGATATCGGGTATGCGTTTAGAGCGTAGTTTTAGAAGTGCATGCTTAACAGTACGGCACCCCCCCCCGCGATACTACGTCAGGTACCAGATCGTACTCAACAGATAATACATTCGCGTCGTATTCAACCCTAGAGTCAACATGCCGACTACACATCAGGACAAGATCTACGAGCTGGGCCAGCCGAGGCGCTGCTATTACGGGGGACCATATTAAGTAGAACCTACGGTCCATACAGAAATATATTTCTCTATTTCTACTAACAATATGTGGTCCTATTTCCTGTGGTCCCCCGTAGTAGAACGGTTGATTGGCTATGCCCCGCTCAATAATGCGTACGTGGTTTTTTTACACGGCGGTATTATTTATGTCCCTATCTACCAACGTTTGAGATGCCCTCCCTTTATTTCATTTTATTTTTTTTCCCCTGGGATGTATGACCGATCCAGAACTCTGGGACACAAGAAAAAGCGACCTATACTATTTAATAGTGCTAAAATACGCAGATTCCAAAGGGGTGGTTCGGAATACCTTTGAACGTGGTGTTTAAATCCCAGTCCGCAATTTGCAAAACTGAGCGGGGCATCGAAGAAATAAGGCAATTTTCGTTATCACTTGTTTCTGGTACGAGTTTATAATATTTCGGGGGACCATAGTAAATAGGGCCAAATATTGTCAGTAAAAATGGATAAATATATAGGTTTTTATGTATATCATAGGTCCTAGTAACTATGGCCCCCCGTAATAGTTTTATTTGTGTTACGTCTCTTGATGGGCGACGAATTGGGCAACGATACTTACATCGAGTTTTCTCCTGGTGTCTTTAGCGCTGTCTCCGCAAGTTTCCATCTTGATTTGAAAAGGACAATTTTAATTCGAAATGTAGCGTCCAGAAGTTGGTGGTTTCGAATTTCGTGGATATCTATCTCGGGGATATCGAGTTGGAAAAAAAAAAGTTAGAATTTGTTATGTACATTGTTTTATTGCGCAAGCAGTGGTGCGTCAGGGTTTGTGGTATCGTTTTGCGTATCTTAATTTGCACATTGTTTCTCGAGATACGGCCTTGAGAACATTTCTCCGTTTTTTGGCTGGCCCACCCTCGTACCCGTCTTTCTTTCGATCGATCGTACAAACTACCGGCAACCGGCAGGTGAACGGCGGTAAGCTCGAGGAGGTCTGCCACAGAGATGGGAATACTTACGTGGCCATGCCTCTATTGTGGGTACACCCGGGTGACCCGTGTTTTTCTTTCAAGATCCTACATTCGAAATCGTTCCGTGCGTTCCAAACGGACTCTTTCCTGCGCTGCCAAGCTCGCCGAGTCTACGTACCGAGTACCTAACCCGCCGTGCAGGTGTGCTGCGTTGCTTTGTATCTACGAGAGTACGAGTAACAGGTTCGTTGTGTGTGTTACGTACCCCGACACCGGTATTGATTTCGGAGTACATCGGAGTGGTGTGTGTAGAGCAAGGCGGGAGAGCAAGGCAGGATGTTTCAGAGAGAGAGAACAGCAGTGGTGCTTGATGGTACCCGCAGAAGCCGAACGGAAGCAGCGTCCAACTCGCTCGCTCCTCTATGGTGCCCAGCCTGCCGGATTTGTGGCCCGGTTTGGAGGCAAACGATCACGACCGCCCCCCGCCCCCGCCCCCATCCGGCCGTCTTCCTCTCCTTGAAAGCTCGAAGGTATCCTACGGCGTCGAGTTCGTGGAAGAGATCAAGGGACACGGCAAGACAGAGACTGTCTGCCAGAAATGGCCGGTGGTAAGACACAGGGTTGCCGCATTGTATGTTATGTACCCTCGCCGCCTCCAAGTCGCGTGTTTTCTCTTATACACCTGTGTGTGTATGTTTTCAAGCGGTCACTTTTACTTTCCAGCTTAACTCGTAGGAAGTTTAGTTTTACCCTCAGCGATCCTCTGGACAAGGCGCGGTCGCAGGTTGTCGCCCCTTCTCTCTTCCCCCCCCCCCCCCCCCCCCGGCACGTGCCTCCTTTTTATTGCGCAAACGTACGGCAGGCTTCAGCATTCCCACTACTCGTCGGTTTGCATCGAATGTTGCTAACTCACGCGCTCGCGCTTTCCGCTAATCAGTTTCATGTAAGAAAAGGTCCACACGAGTATTACGTAAGAAAAAGTCCGTACGAGTACGAGTATACACTCGGTGATACTCGGACCCACGAAATGGATATATTAATAAGTAGGCACGCGGATCACCTGCCAAGCCACCGGGGACGCCGGCATTACCGCTGTTCCATGCTTCCCATATTTTGTCGTGGAGTGACGTGAACGCATATCTAAAGCTGCTCGTATTTTTACGTTCACGAAGAGAAATTCCGATCACGAAGAGAAATTCCGGACGCCCGATTTCATGAGAGGTTTCAGCTGTTCTTGGAACGGGATGAAGGGGGGTTGCTTCGTATGTTTTTTCCGAGGAAGAATATGCCTGGGTAGGGTTACTCCCGTACTCGACTCTACCTGCAAACCCTTGACTTTGGCAAACCAACCCTGCGAGACCTTGCAGCGGTGCGGTGGTTGATCTTTGCGAGATTTTTCGCGGTTGCCCCTCAGGTGAGCATGCGACTTTGTGCCCTCGTAGGTATTTCGTCTGCGGCGTGCGTCTTCTGTACGGCGCCAGGGTTTGATTGATCCTCTCAGCTCGGAAGGGGCAGGTCGGCAAGCCACCACCTTGCGCGTTTTTTTAAGCTTGGATGGTGGGTTTTGACCCTGTGGCTCCCAAAAAAAAACCCTTCCATACCGACGTGATCGAGACGGCGAGATAATACTATCAGTGCGTGTTTTTTTTGGTGTTGACGGAGTCGAGTGTCAAGCCTTCTCTTGTTGTCGGGAAAACTCTGCGGCTCCACCCCCCGACAACCTCTGCACGTGCTTGCGGGTCTGCCCTCTAACCGCCATTGTGTCCACGTGGAAACCTGGTGGTATTGAGCGACTTGACTACGTAGTCGTAGCCGTGCTTCGAGCGCAGCACATTTATTAATCGATGCCGAGGAATTTGTTAATCGGTGCCGAGGAATTTATTAGTCGGTGCCGAGGAAAACATGCCTTTGGCGCCGGGCGACATTCGGGTTCGGAATCACTTGCAGCTTTCGACACGTTGCGGTGCTACGCCCCCCCCCCCCCGACCCTCAACCCCCTCCTCCTCTCAATGGCCCACCAGTGTCCGTACACGGTGGCGGCGAGGAACAAGTCCGGGAAGGGAAATTTCGCTCATCTCTACGTCGACGGGCAGAAGGTTTGTCCTCGTCAGTATATACGGCAGGTGGTCTCTTGTTTACGAGGTATCAAAAAACACATTTTTTTTTTTTTTTTATGATCTTCTACCCGTAAGAGTATCGCCCGGCGAAACATCGTGCAGATGCGGCAGGGAAATTGTTCGTCGCCGACCGCTAAAAAGTTCGGAAGACGTTGCCGCACCAACGTATGCGCACCCCTCGGGAATATAGGTTGCACGCCGCGTCTTTCGTCGGCGTTCCGTACGCCTGGTCTGCGTTGGAGTGTTCGTAGGGGAGCCCTCTTGCTTCCGCTATTTTTTTTGTCCCCCTGGGGGATAGTGGCGGCGTTCCTCCGGTCAGCCTGATTTCGGTCGGCGAAACATCGCACGCTTTTTTGGCGCCGCGTGTCTGAAACCCGCCCAGGTGGCAGTAAAGTACGTGCAGGCTGGCGACAGCACCATCTTCGAAGGGATACCCACCGAAAGTGGGATCCAGGAGCTCCTGTTCTCTCTTCCGAGGTATGAAATGTGCCAGCCTTTTTCTTTTTTCTTCTTCTTCGTTCTCGTAGCGTTTGTGAAATGAGGTTGTGCTCAGCGCGTGCTTGTTTCGTCTGGGGGGGGGGGCTGACTAGGCGTACACGTGTCGTGGTCTGTGCGTGCACGCTACGTACATTCGCTTCTTTCATTCATGTTGTTGCGAATAATGCGTTGCAGCGGACGCCCCTTGAGACCCTTTAGTCTGCCGGCTAGTGTTCTCGATTCCCGTCTGCTTTTATTGTTCCGTTTACTCCTGCGAAACGTGTTCCACTCTTAGCGATAAGTATTTCGTCCCCAAAAGCGTGGGTGCAGTTCTATAGGGGGGCTACCGCGAGGCGGGTATACAGGGTGATAAGTCACATGCACCCCCGCCACGTTTCATCTCCCGGCTTCCGCTTCACCACAACCCAGCAAAATATCCATTACTCTTAGAACTGTTTGCCCTCAGCTGCGGAGTGGTCGACTCAGGCTGTTACCGTTACTTTGAAAGTCTCCACTCAGTTTCAAAACGGTCGGCGTTTTCATGCAACTATATACCAGGTACTTGAGTAGTTTTTTGTTTTACTGGTGGGAACATCCGTTTATTGCCACGAGAGCTGACAGTCCCAGTCACAGAAGTAGCCGAGGTTGCTGGGTTTACCCCCCCCCCCCCCCCCCCCCTGCCGGCGTCAGGCCGCCACCACCCTACCGAAACAGGTGATCGGTACCCCCATAACGGCAGAGCTTGCTGTCATGCGACTGCAGGTTCCCCACGCTGCGCGAGAAGGAGATCGGGGGAAGGGCCTTGCCGGACGGCAAGACGAGCGAGCTCGGCAGCGTGAAGATCGTTTGGCGCGCCAGCGTTCTAACAGGCCAAGAGTGAGTGAGAATGTTCAGTTGTTTACCCTGGTCTCTACTGCTGCTGATGGCGCCGTGTGTTGACACTGTTCTGTTTTGGAGGGGCGCTGTTGTTGTCGTCAGGCCAGTGCGAAGGCTGGAAAGCGGCAGAGGGGTGAGAGACAAAAGTTGAGGGAATAAGAGAAAAATCAACCATTCCCTTTCTGGGAAACGACGCAGTAGCTTTGTCCCTTTTGCCGGGCCGTGGAACTTCCCCAACTTCACCCCCCCTCAGTTCAAAAATAGCCCAGACCTCGTCCCAAACGTTGCCGCAGCGCGTGTACACCGCGGCCAGCACTCATCACGCCGCGGTTCTAACCCTCCCGTTCCGAGCAAGAGCGTGTAGATGGGGGCGGGGCCCTGGTGTCCGCGCCCATATAATACGATACCGTATTTTTTGGGGGGAGAGGGTTTTGAGCGGCTGAAAGATGTGCGATTCGACCGCGTAATACGCTGCTTCCCAACGGCGAAACAGCCCTTCCGCCTGCCAACCAAACCATGCGCGAGCGCTCGAGACGGTGCTTGCAGGAAACGTGAGTGGTAGTTTAGGGTTAGGCATTAGCTGCGTGTATTTCTGTCCCTAGTTCTCTGTCGTTTTATTGCATTCATATCCTCCTGCCGCATTTGTTTTTCTCCCCGTCTGTTTTATTTGCAGCACCCTCTCTTTCGTAACTCAAATCCGGGGTCGCATAGCGGGCATCCCCCCCCCCCCTCACTACGGTGCATGCCTTTGTTCTTTTTCGCCGGAAGAATTCAGCTTTTTATTCCCTCATCGACCCGCGTCAAATTGTGCACACGCGCTACTACTCTTGGGCGCTTTCTGCAATCATTTTTTGCACAAGAATAATGCCTCTTCGGGGGGACTCGGACTCTCGAAATCGACTTGAGTAGTTGCGAGGTGCAACCACCAGACCACCAGGGGCGCCGGACTGCATGCGCGCGCTAAGCATACCTTCCTCTAGTTCACCCTTCCCCTTGCGTGCCCAGGTTTTTGCAGAACTACCGCTCGTACGACACGACGTCGTTCACCCAGGCAAACAAGAACGACGCCAAGGTTGGCGGCCAGGCAACTCCTGGAGCAGGCAGTGGCTCTGGCGATGGCGCGAGCAAGTCCTTCGCCTCCAGTACGAGGTACGTGCATGCATCTGGGGGCCGTTTCCGTGTGTTCCTGAGAGCCGTCTACTTTAGGCCAACCGACCCCCCGTGGCTTGTGCCCGCGACAGTGGAGTCCTTACTTCTTACCCCTCACGAGCTCCCTCAGCGGTCGTGTGCGTCGTCTCGTGCTTGCTGGCAATGTCCCCCTTTCAAACCAGAATAACCAAATGCGAAACAGAGCGAACAACTACCCGGCATCATCCTGTCAGCGATGCTTCAGCTGGATTTATTTTCTTCGCGGAATTCTTCGACCCCTCCCCCCCCCCCCCCATCATATATACTGTAGGTTGGGTTGGCGTCGGTTGGCAACGACACTGGAAAACATGCCGCTCAATCCGTGAGCTAGACTACGAGGGTACCGTTTTTTTTGTTGGGGCGGTCGATCACAGCTGGTGGTTGAGTTAGATTATTTGTGCGAGGTGAAGAACCTTTACTCCGCACAAGGGGAATGCTCGTATCACGTAGTGCTCATGGTAAGCACCCGAGAGGCAGTTACATAGTACTCCCATTGCTGTCTCTTGAATTGGCTACTCCGGAAATTAAAATAACTCATTGAAGCTGTCATCATATGCAAGTCCGCCTCACAAGCGGTTCTTAGTAGGATGAAGCTCACCCTTCATGCGACTCGCGGGACACCTCACGGCGCTTCGCGCTTGGTGCCAGCAATGTCTTCCTGGTCGGTGAAAACCCGACATGCTCCGTCCCGACATTGTAGGGATGCGAGGGTCTATGGTCATACGACTACGGCCATGCATAAGATCGAGCGCATATCTCCTATCGAGTACACCCTCCCCCCATGCTTCGTCTCGAAGGAGATGCGTGGTCAATGGTCAAATGGCTAAGGCAAGCAACAAAGGAGGACGCCCCCCCCTTCCCATCCCAAACACTAGAACCTGTCGTCCCTTGCAAGTCCGCCTTACAAGTGAGTCTTGGTAGGATCACCCTTCATGCGACCTGCCCAACACCTCGTGGCGCTTCGCACTTGGTGCACGCAAGGTCTGCCTGGTCGGTGAAAATCCGACGCGCTCCGCCCCTATCGTCATACGACGACGATCATGCATGAACTCGAGTACGCCTCCCGGTGCACCCCCCAGGCCTAAAATTACCGCCCCCGTCTGTTGCTGGTTGGTCGATGCACCAGGGCTGGCAAAGTCGTTGGCTTGAACGAAGCCAGATCATGTAATGTCAACAGGCACCAGTATGTCGGGGAACCGTGGAGCTCGCGGCTGTGCTACCGGACGATGGAATACCTGCAGGTGATAATCGGCTGGAGTGTTCCGTAGTCGAGGCCGCCCAGGGCTATGATGCGTGTTGTGCACGGTCGCTGGTAGCACTGGTGGCTTCGTTGTTTGGCTTGCGTTAGAACGCCACACAGGCGTGTGTGCGCATCGAAGGATGACGTCGGATTCTGGCTTCTTCTTGCTCAGGGTAAAACATGTGTGGGTGTGCTGCAGTCGGTGGAGCCCCGTCAGTACCAACACGGACTCGGGCGCGGCGCAGGCGGCCTCTCTTGCAGAATCTTACCAAGATGATGCGCCACACACATCAACCTGCCCGTAGATGGGCGTGTTTTTTCTTCTTCTTCTGTGGTAGCAGATACGTCTATTTCATCCTTTAACGTCTTTTTTCAAGGGTTTCACGGCGGAGCACCGCACGTCGGTGCGATTTTTATGTTTGAATAATCCTACGGTGCGTTGCTGTGCGGTTTTTTAGTATTTGAGAATCTACGGTGCGGTGCGGTAAGGCGCGGACTTTGGTTTTCGAACTACATATGGTGCGTTGCGGTGTGTGGTGCGCTTTAGTGTCGTGCGGTGTTGTGCGGGTCTGTAAATCCCGGTCAAAACCGCGCCATAGCGAACCGCTTGCCCTATGCTCTTCTCGCGGTTTCTCTTCATGTCGAGGTCGAACGGTGCATGGTGTCCGGTGAGGATCCTATTTTTTTTAATCGTACGGTGGGGTCTGTTGCGGGCTTCGATCTTCAAAAATCCTACTAATGCGGTGTGGTGCGATGCGGTTCGGTGCGGTGCGGCGTGGTGAGGTGCGGTGCAGTTAAGTTGATGGAGAAATCTGACGATGCGCTGCGCTTCGGCAAAACCGCGTCGAAGCGCACGACACCCGCCGTACGAAACGAACGCCCCATGTCAAGCCTTGCTTTTTTGTCTGTACGCCCTGTTTAGCTGGGACCTCACGAACCCGACCGACTGCTTGCATGTGCCTGGCCTTGCGCGTCCGTCGAACCGTGTCGTGCCTTCTCCCCCCCCCCCCGCTTCGACCACTGCCCACGGGGAAATCTCACAACATTTCGCGCGTTTCAAAACGTACAGGATATCGGCGCGATTGCCAAGCCAGCCGGTACCGAGGAAGAGGAGGCCAAGCGGAAAGCGAAGCGCCAGAAGCGGCGGGAGAGGGCGCGCGAGCTTGCGGAGGCGGAGAGTGGAGGAGCACCCTGCCCTCCCCATGTCCCCGTTGATGATGGGCCGCCTTCGGTGCCGATCGAGGAGCGAGATGCAGGGCAGTAAGCGTGGAGCCTTCTGCAGTCCCGAGGGTGCTGACGCTGATGCTGCTGCTGAAGGAGCCGTCACCTACGGTATTTCACCTGCACATTGTTTGTTTTTGCCGGCACCTGCCACCCCCGCAGCAGCATCTCTTTTCCCCCCGCGACGATCGTCTTTTGCCCTCCCCGCCTATCCCGCGTCCAAAACAATAGAGTGGGTTGCGCTCAAGAGGTAGTGTTTCTGTTTTGGATCGATACTTGGGGTGCGGGCTTGGCGCGCTGCATGGGAGAATGCTAGCGACGTTGGCCTAGGTCGCGGTTTATGGGGGATCTTTTTCCCCTATATGGGTGCAGCGTAATTGCGCGACAAGGAGTTGGCTGAAAACGGATAACACCTCCGGAGCCTTCCTGTTTGGCTGGTGTTCGGCAGGCCCATACCCTTTTGTGCTTGTTGTGGGGCGACCAATACGTATCGTACGAGGTGAAATGGTCAATTCCAAGTGCTTTGTTTTGGTGTATGTTTTTTCTGTCTCTATTCGCGTCGTAGTCATAGAACTCAAAGTCCACGTCCGGTAATTGCTCTGGTAGCAAAGCATGATTTGTCGGATAGGGCACCGTGCGTCTCGTTGTTTTTTTCGTTGCGTGTACTTTTGCCTCGGTTTTCAGTCCTGCATTGCCAAGTGAATACCGCGGGGATGGGGCTAAGGCCGCACTTTTAGCTATTTTTTTTAACTACAGTAAGGAATAAATCTGCATTATGTGACGGCCAAAGGCACCGCGGCCTGCCGCGTATCGGCACCTGAAGGTAGTCGCGCGAGAACCAGTAGAAAAATCCCGAGCTTTCAGCAGCACTAGACGTGCCTTTTTTTTGGTGTGGTGTGATGGGAAGGGCCGAGGCGCTTCCCTCCCGGCGTTTGGTCCCTCTTTTACATGTCAAAACCTACTACAGCAGGGCCGTAGACTGGAACGTCACCGGCGCTGTTCGGGATGCAATAATATTTCTCCAGCCATGTGGCTGTTTCTGAGGCAGATAAAACAGCTCTGGGGGGCACTCGTCGGCAGTGTGTTCTATATTTGTTTGATGGGATGGGGCTGTCAACATTCTGTGGAATAGACTAACGACGATTTCATCTAGCAACTTTTGTTGAGATAGTCGTCCTTCGGGCGATTCCCGCACGTAGCGAGTTTTATTTCCGGCTTCAATGCGAGTGGTCAATCTTCTGCATACGAAAGTGTATAAATTACCTGCATATTTCATCGAGCAAACAATGTTTGGGCTCGCAATCGTTTTGGGGGAAGATTTCCCTCAGATAGTTGTTTCCTTGTTTTGGCGGTCTATGAGTGGGTCTGTAGCGCATGTTGCTGTAGCGTACGCTTTTCAAGACAGCAAATATGGTGTAGAATTGGAAGAACGGCAACGCTCTGTCCAGGAAGTCTCCGTAGGTTTGGCATCAGGCGCACCTCCATAGGGTTGACGTCAGGCGCGCAGGGGGAGGTGGAAGGGGGTTGGGGGCGGGGGGGGAGAAGAGGCGGGAAGGGCGTTATTGGGGACGGAGCGGCGAGGTGGAGGGGACGGGAGGGGGGAGGGGGGGCGTACTTTTTTGTTGCTTACCTCAGTCATTTGACCATTGCCCACGCATCTCTTTCGAGACGAAGCACGGTCGGGGGTGTACTCGATATCATGGAGGGGGGGGGGGGGTAGTAGAACGGCCTCTTTCCGGCGAAGCTGTCAGTGTAGTATGTAGCCGAGAGGGTACTGTGTGCATGGCTGCATCCAAGGCAGGTTAGTTTTGCGGCCTCAACAATAGCACACGCCCACACCAGCTTCATAAAACCCTCCGTATTTCTTTAGCACCAGTGGCTTGCACGGGATTTGCCTGTAAGATGTAAGTATATGTATGTGCAAACACAGGGTTGAGAAAAGGGCGTGGTTTGGCATTGAAGTGCTTCATGAGTTGTCCGGTGATGATAGACATATTAAATGTACTATAATATTGTGAACGACGCGCGTATTCTACCTGGACCATGACGTCGTTCGTACTGTAGTTGACTGCCACGTCGACGGCTGTCGGTATGCTTTTTTCGTAATAATACCAAGTCTACCAGGTATAGATAGTATTGATAGCTTGCACAGCGTTTTGTGCTGCCGACTACTACTGTGCGGACTCGTTTGTCTCAAACTTGTCAGCCTCGTATTGTATGAATGTGGATGGGATGCGGGTGTACTTCCCAATAAAATGAAGTTTTTTCTATGCGACGAGAAGCCTTACGTACACAACCCTTAGTTGCAGCATCGGCAGCAGCAGCGGCAGCCGGGGGTTTCTGCCGTCTCAGGCGAAAAAAGAATGGTGCTGGTCGTACGTGCGGACATGTATACTCGTACATACTGCTGCTGCTGTGTGCTCGCACTCATATTCATAATGAGGCGCGCGAGCGCGAAGCGCGGACCTTTTCTTCTTGTTTTTCGAGAACCTTTAACAATCTGGGAGAAGGGATCTTTAGGCTGGTAGGCTGTTCAGGTGTTTTGGTTCCTGTCGGGATCAAGGTACGGGCGAAAACCCAACCCAACCCCTGACTCTAACCCGAACCCTAACCCTGACCCCAAATCGCAGCCGAAACGGGCCAAAACTCGCCATAAACGCGGCTGCGCCGCGTTTGCATCGAACCAGGAAATTTCTCAGTTGCGAACGACGATTCCGAAGTGCAGACCACGCTACTCATTTTTCAAGTAAAAAAGATCCCTAGAGATCCCTTCTCCCAGATTGCTAAACCTACTCGGAGAGAAGGGAGGAGGAGGTGTTTTTCCAAGGGGGAAAAGCCTCTTCTAAAACCCCTTTAGAACTGCAGTTCCGTTCTGGGGACAATTGGCGACACTGGATTTTGAGTGGTTCGTCCCCAGAACGGGCTGCGGTTCTTAAACGGATCGTACGACACGAGAGTAGGACACGTCTTTTTTTAGTTTCTCTGTGAGTGTGTGTAACTTCTTTTTTCGGCAATCCACCGCACACGGCACCAACGGCAGTACAAGAAACCGAAAATTCAAGCGCTTGGAACCACATTTTCAACCTTCTACGAGAAGGTCCGCCCCGAAGGAGGACACGAAAAGTGCTGTCGCTTTGGCACACTCACGGGAGTGCACCTAGGAGCTCATATCCGATCTGTCAATTTTCGGCTCGATTGGAAACATAGAACATGGAAGTGTTCGCAGTTCGGAGCTACTGCTGTTGTAGAACAGAATAACGAAACGTCCTCAGGGAAAAAACGGCGGCAGACGTGCTTCCATTGTCTTTGTTGAGGGAACTTTTTTGTGTGTTTCCTGGGCAGTGCAACAAAGGTGGACCGAGTGCCGAGACAACTGCACACTCATCGCCTTTGTACGTAAGCTTGGTGGTGCTACGTACTGTGACCGATGGATGGTCGCCCTGCTCTCCTACGGCATTATAATAGTACTCACTCACAGCTGACGTATTTCGTGATTTTATAAAATAGTACTATTTACGGGGGACCATAGTTAACAGGACCTATAGTATGCATAAAAACCTATATGTTTAACCATTTTTACTAACAATATTTGGTCCTGTTAACTATGGCCCCCCGTAATACCAGGTACTCTGTGGAGTGCAACAACAGCAAGCAGAGGTTTGCCCGCAGGCAGGCATCATACAACCAGCACGGCAGAGCAACGGCACCTATCTGCGGTCGGTCGCGTTTGAGCTAGGAAATACAGCAGCAGCAACCGCAGCAACGGCGTATCTGCTCAAGGTATACGTAGCCGGCAGGCAAAGGTGCACGGCCACGTGTCCGCGCAATCGGTTAGCCGGAGAGGCCTAGCAAGCCGTGACATCTGGGCGAAGAATGGCCCCTCCTGTGATGGGCAACGATATAAGAGACGATGAGCATGAAAGCAGCAACAATGATTTCAGCGAAGCAGTCGCAAGCGAGGCAGCAGCAGCCCCCACCACCGTCGAAGCGGGGAGGACAGGATCGCACCCCTCCGGTTTCGCAGGATTGGTTGTTACCATTTCGAGCACGATCGACGACAACCTTCGATTATTCCGGTGAGCATAAATAGCCTGCCGCGTGTTGGATGATCGTCAAAGCACGTGTCGGTGTCAGAAGGACAAGGAACAAAGCAAAGAGTATTGCTGCTGCTGCACAGCAGCAATACGTAGGCATGTGGTCCGGTGTAGTAATGGTAAAATTTAATGTCTGGTACAGCAGTACAATAGTACTACTCGTACAGACAGCGGTAGACTTTCCCATTGTGTCCGGAAATATAAGCACCATTTTTCATTTATATTAATGAACTAAATATCCTTATATTTCCGGTAAGAGCCGGCGTCCCCGGTGGCTTCGTAGGTGGTCCTCGTGCCTATCAAGATCAATTTCGTGGGTTCAAGCCTCACCGAGCGCATGCTGGTACACTCGTAGGGACTTTTTCTTGCATAAAAAAAATGATTCGCGGAAAGCGCGAGAGCGTGAGTTTGCCACACTTGACGAAAATCGACGAGCAGTGGGAATGCTGGACCCTATGCGCGACAAAGAATGAAGGCACGTACCGGGGGGGAGAAGGGACGACACCTGCGACCACGGCTTGACAATTGTCCAGAAGATCGCTGAGCGTAAAACCTCCTACCAGGTACGAGTTAGGCTGGTGTGAAGGTGTTACCTATTGAGCTATAGGGATATAAACGACCTACCGGTATCGATTATACCCAGCCCAGGGTAATCCTTATAACACCCCCCCCCCCCTCTAAACGGCGGGATCTTTGGGGGGTCGGAACCGTATACTTCCGTACGCTGACCTACCCTGACCCGCTTCGTTTCATTACCTGGGGAACCAGGGAGATGTGTTATTTAGGTGTACACGCGCAAGCGTTTCTGTGAAAGAAACGTTCGAAGTGAGGTTCGAACCCGTGTCCTGGACGACGTCAAATCTGAAGGTGTCACCTACTGAGTTATAGGGGTAAACGACCGATCGATTACTCAGCCCAAGGTAATCCTTATCCTTATAACACTGGAAAGTAAAAGTGATGAATGAAAAAAAAAAAAGAAAAAAAAAAGTGGTGGTGGCCTTTCGCGCGTCGCGAGTTCTCCCTGCACCGACAAGTATGTACCTGGTATTCGTTACAGGGAGGGGGAGCTACGGTTTAAGAGAGGGGTGTGTCAGACGTACTTAAAAGCAGAGCATCTCTAAATTCGATAAGATATGTACTCTCTTACGTCGAACATGCGAGTTTCAGTGAGCATGGGCGTGGCTCAGAATAACGCCTTTGTCGTGGGTACCCGACGAAATGTGAGATCATTCGAAAAAATTACGTTTCGCTCATGATGTGTCCTATCGTCCGGTTGACAGCAGTGCAACATTGAAAGGTCGTCAGAGTACCAGCACTTCCGAGTGCCAAGCCTTTTCGGCTTTCAGTGCCCTAGGGACTCGCGAGGACTCAGCCATTTCAGTTTTCAGCACCCCGGGAACTCGCGAGGACTCAATCATTCCAGCTTTCAGTGCCCTAAGGACTCGCGAGGACTCAGTCACTTCGTATTTCAGTACCCTGGAGACTCGCGAGGACCCACTTATTTCGGCTTCTGGTACCCTGGGGACGCAGTACTGTGAATATGTTATCTACTGAGCTATAGGGGCAAATGCTCAATCGATTACCCAGCCTAGGGTAATTCCTATAATACTCTCCGCCCTTTTGAACGGCGGGATCATTGGCGCGTCGGTACCGTATACGGCCGTACGCTGACCCACCCGCTTCGTTTCAATACCTCGGGAACCAGGGAGATGTTTTTTAGGGACGCGCGCGCAAGCGTTTCTATAATAGAAACGTTCCAAGTGAGATTCGAACCCGTGTGTCCTCGACGACGTCAAATGCGAAGGTCTTGCCTACTGAGCTATAGGGGCAAACGATTGATCGATTACCCAGCCCAGGGTAATCCTTATAACAGTCCTCCAAATGACTCGGACTCGCGAGTCAATGACGGAGTACCGGTGACTGGTACGACGTACTGGTACCCTGACGACTTTTTCCAGTTGTTCTTCAACCCTCTTCGGGCTGCAGTCTTGTTTTGGGGGCGAACTACGTATAAGTTGAGTAGTCTCCAAAACGGGACTGCAGGACTAAATGGGTTAAAGGGCGATAATAAAATACGAAATTAAACGCATTTTCTTTTTGTTTGACCCTTTGGCTCCCTACTCGCAAGGACCCAGTCGTTTCAGCTTTTGGTACCCCGGGGACTCGCGAGGACTCAGTCATTTCAGCTTCTGGTACCTTGGGGACTCGCGAGTACTCAGTCATTCCAGCTTTTGGCACCCTGAGGACTCGCGACGACTCAAGTCATTTCAGTTTCTGATACACACTGGGGACTTATTGCCTCAAAAGGACTCGGACTCGCGAGTCAATGACTGAGTCTCGATGATTCGGACTCGGACTCTGGCGGCCTTTGCAAGTACTGCTGCTGCTGCTGCTGCTGCTGTTATAACGTCAGCAGCTTGGAGTGCCTCGGGCCAACAAAATTCCACCCACGACCCACTCTACACCTGTAAAACCGACGCAGATACCGTGGTGTACTGTACAGTAGACATGTATAAAACTCAAGAGAGGGTGATGTTTCGACTCTTTGTGCCGAATTCAATGTCGCGATCTTCGTGTACTAGCAAATCCCTCGATATGAAACTCTATATCGGGTTTTTTGCCAGAAGAACGTGAGATAAAACATGGGTGAAATGAGCAATCAGCAAGTCTACAAACACGTAGAATACAGCATGGGCTGGAGGACGTAGCTGCTGCTGCTGCAGCTTCTTCTCTAGGTAGCTCGGCAGGGTACAGCGTCCGCGTACACCACTTGGTTCTTGGCATAGACGAGGCCGCAGCGCGGACGCGTCTCGTGCTGAGAGTCGTGTCTGCCTAAAACAAAAGGTCCGGTTGGCACGACCCGGTTGTTCCCGGATAGGGTGGGGCATGCCGTGTTGGGGACATGGGTTTGGGGCAACTCCGGCAGAAAGACGCCCAGCGGGAGCACTGCATGATGTGCTTCTGCCGCTGAACCCGGGCATCGCGGGCATCCGCCCCTCCCCAACCAAGGGATCATCCGACTGCCGTACCCCTTCAACGAAGTCGTGGCGGCCACTGCTGCTGCTGTTGTTGTCCTTGCTGGCCAGGTGATGATTGGATGACCGAGTAGAGGGGACAAGCTGTTTCCAATTTGTCAGCCAGATTCGACTCTACCAACAGAAAGAGGACACAAGAATATGTTTGGGCTAAAATCACCCCAAGCGTATAT
The DNA here is from genome assembly GCA_031213475.1 of Nereocystis luetkeana. NCBI lineage: Eukaryota > Phaeophyceae > Laminariales > Laminariaceae > Nereocystis > Nereocystis luetkeana. The sequence continues at coordinate 4,446,330 of JARUPZ010000011.1, read as the reverse complement.
TTGTGTGTTGCGGACCATGTATCGCGAAAATATCGCCTATACCCGACGTTCGTATAAAACTCGAGAGGCAGATAATTTGGCTCTAAACGTCATATATCGCGATATTCGTGAGTTTTATATATGTCTAGTTGTACACCAATTGCTCACCATATGAAGCAAGCCTCGTGTAGCAACGAAGTGCCTCTCCTCGCGTTTGATACGCCTGCTGTCCTGTTTCCAGCTCTGCTGCATGCTGCCGAGCTCGAGTCTTCAACAGGGGTTTCCCATTGGTCTATGTCGGCATACGAGAGGGATTCGAGATTGGGACCAAAGCCTTCAAGTGCCTGGGGTAGACCACTTTTTGCGTCAACCCGTGTTGACCTCTCTTAAATCGATATTTCTTACCAGCGTGTTCTCCTATACTGATATCTACTAGCTATGAAAACGTAGCCCCCCCCGGTATATATTTGTATGCACGTTATAGAATCATATCATAGGATAGGCCCTATTTGCAACACCATATTAGATTTGTACTCGTGCTACACCACTGTCCGTCTGGTTGGCCAAGGCTGGCGTTTCGGCCGGCCGGCCGTTTTCATTTGGAAACGCCACTGAAACACGCGGCGCGGAAATAGGGTTGGGGTCGGGTTGGGTGTGTGGGCGGGCGGGCGGGCGCAAGATATAAATGATCCATAACGTGTTGCACGAGGTTATCTGCAAGAAGGTGTTGCAGGTAGGGGCACCTGTGTCATAGGCCCATGGGAGCAGCTATTTGTAGACATGAGCCTGCCACAGACAAAACACTAAAAGTAGCATACTACCACAGTAGAGTTGTTGCCGCCTTTGCTTGACCGTTCCGGTGGAAACCCCGCTTTAGTTAGTACGGTCGCGTGGAATCAGGGTCCTTGGTGGGTTTTCTCGGCGGCCGATTATATACCCAGGCAAACCCAGGGGCGGTTTGGACGGTTCTCGTCCGGGTAGATCACGCCGGCGTGGAACCAGGGTGCCAAGTGGGAGCAGGGTCGTTAACGGGTGTCGATCTGTGATTTTATTTGACAAGCTCTGTTCTACCAATAGTTCCTGTTTCAGGTCCGTAGATCCACTTCCCATTTTCCAGGCGCCCACATCTCCGTGCGTCCAGCACCTCATAGCTCTAGTTTTTTTTGGGCTTCGAGCTGGTTTATTTACACCAGGGACACGGCAGTTTGATTTATCCGAGGCAGGTACCACATCAACATACCGTTCTCATCAAGCGGATCCTTCTGCTGCCTGCGTGCCGCTGTACATCATCTATAGAGGGGGATACGAGGCCGGCGTTATGCAGCTACAAACGCAGAGTTTACACTCAGGCTCACGCCTGCAGCTCGAAGTGTTGAATGCACTCGACGGAGCGTCCCTCTGTCTGTTGTCTATCCTCGTGTTGGCGTGCTTGTTTCACCACCACGCGTCTTCGTGCCAAACCCTATTTCCACTACGTAACGGTAGTGCTCGCGCCCTGCGAGTAGCAGTATTTAAATGTGAAAGTATACCGGTCGCTAGGGACTCGCGCAGCAAGATATTTGTAACTGCCGTCAACTTGTGTGCGATGGTGGGCAGCGTAAACCATACGCGTCAGACATCTCGACAGGGGTCCCTATTGTCTGGGCGCCGTAAAAATCACCAATTCGCATTCGCCCGTGATCAGGCTCAGTTGATAGCATGCTGCAGCACCAACTTGCAGCAGCAGTCTCACCCCCCAGAGTTTGTAGGAACTGAACCAATCTAACAATGCTGTACTTTCGTGCGCGACGCGGACCCTTGTTTTGTGCCGTCTTGCTCGTTTGTTCGCCTGTGGTCCGAAGCACAGGAGCCGCGACTGTGGTAATCGGATCAGCTCTGACCGCGTCCTTTCTTGTCTACCGTCGGGGCGTGCATGTGAGTCGCCTGGACGTCTCATCGTTCACGGGTGCACCGTAGGTTCTAGGGTCCAGTGCCCGCCAGGCGTTAGAAACCTAAAAAAATGCCGCCGCTGTGGGTATTTTGCAAAACTACGAGTATTGAGGTATCTTATCTTCTATTGATATTGTATGGAAATACCGAAGGTAGCTATGCCGTCGTATCGATTGCGTTTTGCCCTCCGTTCCCTCCACCATCACTACCCTATACACGCCGTTCTGCTGCAAGCTGCGTCGCCCTTCGAACTACTGTAAGTTTTATTTCGCTCCGCAAAACCGCGGTGGTTTTCTGTTACGGCTATATGACGGCGGTTGTTTTGTCGTTATGTTGCCCCCCAGCCTACCTTTAGCTTTGGTTCCGCATCGTTAAACGCGGCGGTGCGCGCAAAGGCTTGCCCTCTACTGCTGTACGCATTCCCCTCCGGTTTTTGAGGGGGAGAAAGGCGGTTTTGTCCTCGTCCTCTGTTCGCGAAAAAACTAAGAGTTGTTCCCTTGTTTTTTTTTTCCTTGAAAACAGGAAAGTGAGGCTTGAATGGGCGCGTTTGACGTACTTAGGAAAGGCGGATTTTCTGAGATGCGGTGCTTGGCCATGTACAGACCTGCTATCTGGAGCCTCATATCTAGGGCTAGTTTTTTCGTCGCAGTGCAGGTTCATGTTTGCCCTAGTGCTACGAGATTAGAGAAGAGAACACCCTGATGGCATCGAAGGCTATACACTCGGGGCTACTAACGACAACCACTACTCGGTGCCGCTTCCAGGGTTTCCGCTCTGCTGCTCAGGTGCCCGCGTCATATTTTGAGCACCGGAAGCGGGTGAGGGTCCGGGTTGCCAACATACTCGCGGCGACCCCTCCAATCTCCAATGCTCCAGGCCACCCCCACCACCGTGCCGATGTTCGCGGAGAGGGAGCTCGTGAGGGGGCGCTCCTTGATCCAACTATCAGCGGCAAGAGGGAGATGGAGCGCCACCGGGGCTCAGACGGTGAGATCGGAGGGGCTGGTTACTTTTGTGTGTGTCTTTGGCGGCAGGTGCTGCTAATCGCAGCTTTCAAGAGAGGCGCATCCGCGATTTTGCTTGTATTACAACAATCTTCCATGCGATATCCTGTTGATGTGGGCTAGGCGTAGACTGTCTAAGGTGCCTTCCCTCTAAGTGCCCTCTCGGTTTAGGCTGTGGTTCACCTTTTGCCGCATTTGTTGTCGCAGTCGCCTCGTCGCACTGTAAATGCAGCAAGGATATCTTGGGTCCAACTGGCAATTTGGACAGGCTTCCGATCATTCAGCGTACCATCCCGTACCGAGGTTCATCGCCGCTCTTCGGCAGCTTCGTTTAGAGTCCACATTGCGATCGTCGCGCGTTGTTTCAGCGAGATCTATGTGTTGATTCTTCACTTGCCACCAACAGTACGCGCTTCACGGTTTGCACCCGTTCTCTGTCTCCGCTGTCGCAGTTTTCGTGCACGCCGAGCATATCACCATATTCCGGCGGCTCCTCCGTCTACCGCCGAGATCCCTTCCTTCGAGGGGTGGCGGCCATGATAATGCCACCTTCCTCTTGAGACTGTGCGGGGTTTCCGCAGAAGAGGGCGGCGTAGCTTTTGCACGGGAACAGCTGATCAAGCAGTCGGCCGGTCTGTACTGCGACGCTGAGCTGCTGTTCAGAGAGGACAGGCCTGGGGGTTCCCCGAGCGCAGGTGGAGGCGTCGGCATCGGCGGCTCTTCAAGTGGACAGCAGGTGATTGAAGGTTTCCGTAACACTGTTGTTGGAAAGGGGTTGCTTCATGAAGCACGAGTGCTCAGTGGGAGCTGACTGATGACACTAACAGAGGGAATTGCCTCTGAATTCCCTGCAGGGTATGTGCTGAATTTCCCCGGAGTACTGTGTTGTTACCTAGATTATCTTGTTAGACTACTCCTTCAACCGGGGTTCTATAGTATAAATTTCTTTTATTTGTAAGGTTGGAGGGACTACAGTACCTGCTTGGCATACTTAGTCAGCCGCTGACTAATAGTCTTCCAGGCGTCTATCTTTGCGCCCTGATAACTGATGGCATCGCCGAGCGAGTGCGTGTTTGAGCGCCCCCATAGGACCCCTCCTCTCAACGCCATCCCGCTGCGACGGCCGTCTCACGCGCCTCCTCTCGTTATGCCATGTTTCTTTGCTCTCATTTCCGGCCGTTTGGGGAAGGCTTCTTGGCCGGTGGCCGTCTGCCACGTCCACCGCCGCAGGGGCGTGCTGTGGCGGGACTGGTTCCAATCCTCGCTGGACCCGAAGGCCGGCCTCGGGGAGCACCTCCTCCTTGAGGGCCTCGCGACGCTGCGGGAAGAAAAATGGTGGGGCGGGGACGGCAGCATCGCCTCCTCCGCAGCGACAACCGCCGCGGCGCATTTTGCTGACATCGCCGGTTCTGAAGGAACTGACTCCTACCACCCTCCGGCGCTCCAGCGCCTGATCGCGGATCGTGCGAGGTTTGCATCCGCAGAGGAAAGGGCGGAGAGGGAAAGGAAAGGACTGTGGGCGGAGTTCGTAGAGACGGGGGGGGAAGGGGGCGCCGCCGGAGAAAGTGCTGGGAGGGGTTGGAGGGACAGGTCGGCGTCGGTTGTTCGCGTCCTGAAGGGTTTGTTTACATGGCGTTGACTCACCATCGCACCCAATTGACCGGAAGAGGCATCTCGAAGATAGGCAGGCAGGCAGGCAGACAGACAGACAGACAGGCAGACAGGCGTGTAGTATTGCGTACATAACAGGAGTCAAAACATGCGTTGCGCTGCTGCGGTGGCGCACATACCTGGTACATGTTTTTAAAAAAATTGCACAAAAAGCGCCGCACGCGTGTTGCGCACTCGTACCGCACGCCTTTTGGACTGCTCAACACATTTCGCCGCAAGTGTTGCTATTGCTGTGCGAAGGCGGCGAACATGTTTTTGGGACTGTCGCTTGGGCGCGGTTTTGCTTCGGGGGGGGGGGGCTGTTTTTTCATGGAGTCGGCAAAGTGCTTGTCTTTTTGTAGGTGTTTTTCGGGCGTATGTTTTCGTTTATATCCCAATTTATCTACTGCAGCCTCCGTCGGTCCCTATGGCCCATTTTACTTCCTGGTGCGAAGTACACTGGTTTGATGAAACGATATATATATATATATATATATATGGTAACCTGACGCGGGGCTAGTGTTGGTGTGTATCTGGTATGTAGATAACGCTCCTCCTGCGGTTTCGATTGGTTGCATGTCAGGTCGGTAGTAACGAACTTACGTGTTTCCGGGCGATGCGACGCCGAAGCGGCCCATCGCTGCGGGCCCACGGTGTTGAACACCCTTGGGGTTTTGAACATAAGCTTGGCTTGTTTTGTTGTGTTCAGGCGCGCGTGAAGACTGCGATGCTTGTTGTGTATTGCGCAAAGTTTTGACGCACCAAAGCAACAGCGCCATGGGCACGACGTGCGTGTGCCTAAACCTAACTCGTGAGCGACAGGGCCACCGGTAACTGATGGCTGGAGGAGAGCGACATGTTGGCAATGCGCTACACCGCACCTGGTACGTGTCTACGTGGCATGAGTCGGCTTTGGCATCAGCAGCTGACAGATGTCACGAGACCTTCTCTGCTTTTGGGTATACCCCTGCCTGTCCTCGGAACTGAATGTTGGAGAGAGGGGGCATTGTCCGGGGTGGTTCAACTCTTCTTGTTGACGGCGCACCACTCTCTCCAAGAGATGCCGTCTAGATTCTTGCGCCCAGTGTAACGTATGTTCTCCAGCCGAATTAGTTGCGTGTACTGACAACACCTTTCAGGGGGTTTTATGAGTAGGCCTACTACTGGTGCTGTCGATTCGTACCTAATGCTTCTTGGTGTTAAGGGTCGATCTTAACGAGTGTGTTATGTGGCACCTACGTCTCGGGTACACAGACGTCTTGGACCTGGACCAATTTTGCAGTGGAGTATGGGTTATTTACCCAGTCCGACCTTGTCGACTTCTTGAGAAGCTATTTAATACCTGGTACTATCAATACTATGATGGTAACAACGGAATAACGGCGCGGCATTTCTGTCGCAACGAAAACTGGGCACTCTGTTTCATATGGTTTTATTTGCCGGGAAGGAGACCAGGTCCAAAACAATGTTCATTACTTTGTGCGGCGTGCACTCCGGGAATATCCATGATGACCACTTTTGGCTACCACGGCAACAACTAACTGCCACGTCAAGGCCACGCGCGTGTTTTATCAAGCGTGTTTTAAGCGTGTGTGTTTTGACACACGTCTGAGCCGTACACTGAATAGCGTGGCAGTTGTTGGCCTCTCGGTGCCTCGAACGGGGTTTATCAGGTCTGTGCTCCATCCAATAGCGATGGCCTCCGGTTTGAGACACCGTTACCATTAATAACTAATGTAATTGCTAACCTGGTTTTTGATACCCAACTCAACCTTACTTTTATATTTATTTATTCCCAACTGAACCTTATATTGGTCACGTGCCTCCGTGTAACGGACGGAATCGTTGGGTGAGACATCGATCGTTCTCAGTTTTCAAGACTATCGGCGATCGGAACGGCCGCTCGAAGATACGCACTGACGGATAGACGTCACCGCTCGTTGGCAAAAGTTGCGTTGATACGAAAAGCCAAACAAGACGTAAAAGTCAAAAGTGCACCTAATAAACGCTTGCACTACCTTGTACGATACCTACATACGAGTTGTTTTCGTATATATATTTTCCCGTCATACAGTAGTATCGAACTCGTGCCCTACCCGGAGCTCGCCGGCCCCCATGCGGAGCCCTTGTACATAGATAATACATAAATACCACATGCATAGCCAAAACTGGCTAGACACGTCGCCAGCTCAGCCGTTCGAGAGCCTGATTCAGGGCCAGCTCACCCGTTCGAGAGTCTGATTCAGGGTCGTGGTTGGGACCAGAGCAAGGCACATTACGTCACTCCGATGCTTCCACACCTATTAATAGGACAGATCACATATATATATATCCATATTATTCGGGATCTAGATCTTTTGGGGCAGATAAATCCCTGATCTACAGGGACCTGCGAGGTCTAGATCATAGTAGCTGCATAGTATCCGTGCGATTGAGATCCTATGTACACGTTTGGCTGGGTGGGATCTGTATGATCTACTATTAATATTACGGAGGGCCATAGTTAATAGGACCTATGGTATACATTTGACCATTTTTACTAACAAAATTTGGTATGTGTGGTCCCCCGTAATGATAAGTACCTGGTATATATATTAATATGTACCAGGTATATACATACATGTTTTGTGTGTGTGTGATCTACATTATTATCTAGATCTTACACACGCGTTTGCCGGGGCATGATCTGTGTGTGATCTGCCTGATCTGCACAACATGTTTGACTGGTGAGATATATATGTATGATCTGGGAGATCTATTACGGGGGGCCATAGTTAACAGGACCAACTATTGTTGGTAAAAATTGTTAAACATATAGGTTTTTATGTATACCATAGGTCCTGTTATCTAGGGCCCCCCGTAATAGAACATATATATATGTGCCTGTAGGGATCGATCTGCATCATAATCTAGATCTAACATACATACCTGGTACGTACATGTTTCGGTGGGTGGGATCTGGATGATCTAAATTATATATACATACATACATGTTTCGCCAGGTGGGATCTGCAGATCTGCATGATCTGCACATGTTTGCCAGGTGGGATCTGTATGATCTGCATGATCTGCCACATAGCACTCGCAGATGAAGATGTATATCTTTTTGTTCGCTCGCGGGCGATTATATGAGTTGGCTCATCATGTATGTATATCGGAACCGTTGTATACGAGATCTGACATACATTGACGGCATCGCAGGCCACGGTGGTGTGGTGGTGGCGGTTAGCACAGCTCAAGCTACCCCCCATCAACCACACAACCACAGTTGCGCAAGTACGCCGTCGCATACAAACCACGTACGGTATGACAACTGCCGGGGGCGGCAGCTCTGATAGTGGCACTGGGGCAGCAGATGATGTCGGCAGCGGGCCGGAAGTGGGTTCCTCGGCGGATCCCGGAGGCGAACCGATCGAGTTGGATCTTGAACACACATTTGGCCGTGTTCGATCTGTTGTATGATCTAGATCTTACACACACGATTGCCCGGGTGGGATTTGTATGATCTAGACCGTACACACATCATACATGTTTCGCCAGGTGAGATCTGCATGATTTGCGTGATCTGCACCTGTGTTCGCCAGGTGGTAGGATCTGTATGATCTGCGTGATCTGCACATACATAACATGATGCTTCACCAGAAGATGGGGGGTCTGTATGATCTAGATCTTGCATACATGACCCCCGCAATTTTCCGGGGCGTGGCAGCATAGATCATACCAGGTATACCTGGTAGCTGTGTTGCATCTTTTGTGGCAGACAGTCTCCGGGAAGGGATGGCAATCAATCGTTGATAGTCGACAATCGTGTGGTGTTATTCTTTTCGGTGCGAGTGCTCCTTTTTTACTGCATGTCCGCGAGTCGTCACTCTGACAGCACACACCACAGGCATGTTTCTCTCTCTGTCTGTTCACGACTGACTACCGTGCGTTTTGTACGGTGCCGGCAGCACTCCAGACAGCAGCCGCTGTAGTCAGCAGCCACACGAGTTAGTTGTTGTTGGTTAGTGGTGGGAACGGGGGGGGGACTCTATGTTGTATAGTTGAGAGGATATTCGCGCGGCCATGTGTTATTAATAGTTCAGTTCGCACGTTGATTTCATCTTGTGTGCGCCTTCTTCGTATCTTGTACCGTATTTTTTTTTAGGCATCCGAATTTCGATTTTTTATGGTATTATTTCGGATCCTCCTAAATTAAATACGGGGGACCACACAGTAAATAGAACCTACGGTACACTAAAAAAGCTATATATTTACCTATTTTTAATAACAATATGTGGTCCTATTTACTATGGTCCCCCCCGTAATAGGGCTCCAGGACCTTTCTTGTGTGACCACGAACTCCTTCGTCGGAGAGTTAATGTGAGAATAACAACAACAAAAACAACAACAACACAACAACAACAAACAACAACACAACAACAACAACAACAACAACAATAACAACGAACAACAACAACAACAACACAACAACAACAAAACAACAACAACTACAACAACAACAACAACAGAAAACATGTTTGCCTGGCGGGATATATATGATCTGCGAGATCTAGATCATATATGCCCGGAGGGATCTCTGTATGATATAGATCTTACATACATGTTTCGGTGGGTGGGATCTGTATGATCTAGATACATGTTTCGGCAGGTGGGATCTGCAGATCTGTGTGATCTGCATATATATAGTATATATACATGTTTCGGAATGTGGGATCTGTATGACCTGCCTGAACTGCATATATATGTTTGCCGGATCGGATCTGTGTGATCTGCATGATCTGCACATCCATGTCATGTTTCGCCGGGTGGGATCTGTATGATCTAGATCTTGCGAACAACTTTTACGTGTATATGAAAAAGGATCTAGATGATCTAGATCGTGATCTGTCGTGAAATCAAGTCACAGGATGGGTGCCGCATCATACAAGAAACAATCCCCATGCCCCCCTTTTTCGCTTCATTCAACCGCTTTCTCTGGAAACCCAGAAAATCTCCGCCATTTTTTTCAAAACGTTTTCCTACGCGACCCGACTTCCTGACTTGCGAACGAGTGCATTGCTGCTGTGCCAATGATTTCATGGCCGCAGCTGTCGGTGGCCTGGGTATGGGTTACCCTCCTCCACGGAATCGCCAGCTCTGCCGCTTTCATCACGTCAGCGAGAGCAATTCGCCATGGTTTGGGTCAGGTCCAGGTGTCTCGGAGTTGTGTCTCCATGTCATCACCTGCTGCGACGGCTGTCAAAGAAGGCGCAGTGATCGTGGGAGGTGGACCTTCTGGCTTGGCGACGGCCCTCATGCTCGCCAAGAGGGGATGGACCGACATCTCAATCATCGAGAAGACCCCCTCAGCAGACTTCTTCGACCCGGGAGTCGCGTTCGTGTAAGTCACAAGACAGCAATACAAAATATCTGCTGCTGCTATAACCTCTAGCAGCTAGATGTATGATGACATGCATGATGGAGTGAACACGCTGACGAAGATCATGCGTCAGTCAGTGTTATAAAAGTTTGCCATTTCCTATGCGGTTCGATTTTTGAGTTTCAGATTTTGACCCGATCGCATTTCCAGATTTCCAGATGTGAACATGACACATCGAAACACAGCCAGCAGTCTTCCTAGTATGCGGAAAAATCAGATTTATTGTGTATGTGGAGATTCGAGCAAACGCCGAGAGCAACTGCTGTTTTTGTGGTTTGGCGCCGCGAAGAGACGCGCTGGGTGCGCTGCCCTGCGCGTAGGACCCAAGCGCCCATCTCAATCATCGAGAAGACCCCCTCAGCAGACTTCTTCGACCCGGGAGTCGCGTTCGTGTAAGTCACAAGACAGCAATACAAAATATCTGCTGCTGCTATAACCTCTAGCAGCTAGATGTATGATGACATGCATGATGATGGAGTGAACACGCTGACGAAGATCATGCGTCAGTCAGTGTTATAAAAGTTTGCCATTTCCTATGCGGTTCGATTTTTGAGTTTCAGATTTTGACCCGATCGCATTTCCAGATTTCCAGATGTGAACATGACACATCGAAACACAGCCAGCAGTCTTCCTAGTATGCGGAAAAATCAGATTTATTGTGTATGTGGAGATTCGAGCAAACGCCGAGAGCAACTGCTGTTTTTGTGGTTTGGCGCCGCGAAGAGACGCGCTGGGTGCGCTGCCCTGCGCGTAGGACCCAAGCGCCCGAGCCGGGGCTGACTGCGTCTGGTCTGGCGGCGAAGAGACGTGGCGAGGCGCTAGAGCCAGCCTGTCTTGGTATTTTGGGTTCCATTTTGTGACTGACTGCTGCTGCTGCTGTCCACGGAGAGGTGCGTGCCGAGTGGGCTTCTCTTGGTCTTTAGGCCCGAGCCCGCCCCAGGCGACTGTAGTCTGGCCACGGAGGGACGCGCCGCCCGCCGCCCGAGCGTCGGGCGCGAAGCAGCGTCACTATACTGCTGTCACCATCCAACTCATCGATCGTTCTGCTGCTGTTTGCTGTCGTGGATAACATCTTGAATTTAAAGAGCAAGCCGTTTTTCGATTTGAAAATATGATGATCCTGGTTGTCGGATTTTGGCCCAAAATCCGACGACTTGGGTCATCGGATTCTCAAATCGAAAAAAATCCGGTTGGATTTTTCATGTTTGGACTGCATAAGCAGGGTCATTCGTTTTTGAGATCGAAACATACAAATCTGAAGGTCGAAATCGAACGGCATAGGAAACAGCCTACGGCCATAGCGTATGGGAGGGTTTCGAAAACCGAAAATTTCACCCGACTCTGTGTTTTATACCTGGTACGTGCTTTATGTGAGATGGGTATATCTCAGGTTCGACCCCAGGTGTCTGCAGCAAGCTTCTCTTCGTGTAGGGTGTAGCGTGTAGAACACGCCAGGTATACATAGGTGATGCTCGGCACGGTGAGCCAAGCAGAAGTGTCATGAGAAGCATGACACCAGTCATCTCACATGGCAGCTGTCATCACAGATCAGCAATTACTTGGTGATGGAGACTGGTAATTCCCCGCCTCAACATCATCAGATCTACAAAGATCTGTGGCCACATTTAGTACAAGAGTCAATAATATCCACGATAGCGGACGATGGCAAGAGAAATAATATTAATAGCGGACGAACCTCCATGCACGATCTTGCCTGACAAAGAAAGACACCTGGCAGTAAATAAAGTAACGACCTGAGACTCACATCGCCCCCCAATGTTTGAACGTCTCTTTTTTATCCAGTAAAGGTTGCGAACATTCTAGAAGGGACGGTTCCTAGGTTCTCTACTAGTCAGACGTTTGTACTATTTTTGCAGTGGATGTGTATGATTCAACTGGTTCATTTTCACACCACGTCACTCCCTGCGTAGTAAAAACCACGGGCTTGGGTGACTATGATAGAATTTACTACAGAATCAGTCATGCACTAACGATGTGTCAACTACTACTGTAGTGGCGGTGGATATATTTAATTAATACAAGGGCTCCGCAGGCACCGGATAGGAAAATATACCCCAGTGCCAAGTCGCGTGATTACTTTTAAGGAAGTTGAAATAAATCTACTATTCGATCTTGTCGCAAACAGGATCAGGGCACTGCCAAGTGGTTCAGGGAAAAGGCACTGCCGAGTCTCAGTTCTCAGTTTTCGTATCTCTCACTCGAATTATAGACCAACTTTTATAGCATTTGTTTTGGGACGTTATTATTTTTGTCTTTTTCAGCCATGTACTCTGAAGCCCGGAAGTCACAACCGTCTATTATTTGTTATGGGCCAGGAGATCATCGATAATTTGGAGCTCAGCTGCTGCTGTCGGGGGCAGAAATCAGCTCAGTTCCGAGGGGTTTCTCACAGGACTGAGATTGCTTTAATTTTGTTCACGATGATAGTATACTGCTGTAGTGTTGCTGCCCTTTTGCTGCCCAGTTGCCAAGTACCCAAAACCCACGCCTATATCACCCCTTTCTAAGGCGAGCTGTATACCTACTTCCAACGGCGCCTGTGCAGAGGAGATGACCTCTCCCGCACACGAAAGCGATAGCAGCTGCAGCACAACATAAAAAATAGCAGCAACAGCAGCAGCAAGAAGAGTAGTAGCAGGCATCACTGCTGCTGCGGTCGGTTGCTGCAGCTGCTGCTGCTGTGCAGACCCAGCCGCAACAACAGCAGCAGCACCACAACAACAGCAGCAGCAGCGGTGCGTACGGCATCGCAGCAGACAGCAACTTGCAGTATGCGCATAAATTACTGCGAGAACAGGGCGCGTACTGTACGCGCATTATCGCACTCAATCCTGAGAACAGCAGGCAGCAATCGAGATACTGCAAGTATGATGAACAGTATCAAGCACTTACCGGATACCTGATACCTGATATCGATCGGCAATACAGAACAACCGCAAAGTACTCGTACTACTGCTGACGAGATGGGTAGTATTCTCAGTCTGAATCCCGGCGAAAACAGAAGACGTGCCGAGTTCTAAAACACAAACACAGCAATCACCGGGGTAATATACAACGATCTGGTACCAAGAACAGTGCGATACCCCGAGAAGGCGCGTGCAGTCGTCCGTCGAAGAGAGAGGGGCAATGGAAGGCAGCCAACGAGTAAGGCAAGACCGAGGTGGTCGATCAGGCCGATGGTGGCCCGCAAAGCAAGGGAGTCGGGAGAAAGCGGTAGCATCAGCAAGGCCGCGAGATCGAGCCTCGGAGAGAAAATAAGATAGTATCAAGTCTGTCACGTATTCAGTATACCAGGTAAATAATAAACTTTTATAGATATCGCACCCAAGAATACATAAGGGTGTGTCTTAACTCCCACCAAAGAGCATGGGAACGAGAGGAACGGAACGAGGCTGTTCGTGGTCATTCGTTCCGTTCCTACCTAGAAAAACGTGTTTGGGTCCATGCAGAATCCTGGGCCTCGCCAGCCGAATCGGCACGAACGGTATCCTTTAGACATGCGAAAGCAAATTGGTGTCCACATCCATCTTCGGTGGTGTCCATCTACATCAAATAATCTGCTATTTGTTCCCGTTCGGTCGGGCCGTTCGGTCCTCCCAAACAAGAAAAAGGGGTGCAACACTTCTTCTTCATCTTCCTAGATATATATGCTGTTTTTCTCGGGCTGCACTGAATCTATTCGTTTCCCACAACCAATCAACACCAATTCATGCGGCAAATAGTATTCCATTCGGTTCGTTCCAATGCTCTCTGGGGGGGGTTAAGACACACCCTAAGACTGTCAATACGCAGTAGGTCTCGCACACGAAAACGGGACTGTCAGTTTGTACCAATAAAAAATCCTCCGAACAAATTTTGAACCCTTCAATCGTTCAGATCCTGAGTACACGAGCAACCCGTGTATCTTTTAGAACACTAGTAGGGGAAAAAGAGAAGATGTGCCGAGTTATCAAAATTTTAGAAAAATAACAAGAACAAAGCAAAATCACCGGAATATGCAACGATCTGGTACCAAGAACGGCGCGATACGCCGAGAAGGCGCGTGTAGTCGTCCGGAGAAGAGACAGGGGCAAGGGAAGGCAGCCACCGAGAAAGGCAGGACCGAGGGGTTCGAACAGGCCGATGGCGGCGGCCCGCGAAGCAAGGCAGTCGGTAGAAAGCGGTAGCATCAGCAAAACCGAGATATCGAACCTCGGAGAGTAAAAAACTACTACTGTAAGATGAAGCCTGTCACAAGAAGCTCTTCGCGGAGCAACAACATCTAAACAAATTTCCAGGACCACAGAAAATAGAACGTCCGTGTCTCCTTTTTCCAGCAAATATCCCTCAAGTTCGGGGCCGCCGCGCTCGTCGGTGGCGCGAGACTCCGAGACGCGCGCACGCGAGAACACCCGCCGGAGTCCGGCTCGCGCGACCGTCGAGGAAAGCGGTCGAAAAAGCAAGCACGAAGGCAGGGAAACGAAGGCGTCCGGAGTCCCAGACAAAGTTGAAGATAAAATCGGAATTTTAAGTTTCGCTCACAGCGGCCGAGAAGGATTTTATACCGGCACATATTTATATCCAGCCAGAGCATTTTATAACAATGGTATACGGAACCATATGTATACTATGGTGTACGGAACCATGTACACTTACGATGGTATACAAAACCATGTGTACTATGGTGTACGGAACCATATGTATACTAAATGTTTATACCATGGTACACAAAACCATGTGTATGTAATGATATACGAAATCATCTATTTTATATTTATGGTGTATGAACCGTATATAGTGTACAACACCTTGTATCACTAATAATGGTATACACAACCATTTATACCGAACGATGGTATAGTGCCTTTAATGGTTTACGAAACCATTCATACCGAACAATGATAAGTGCCTTTGACAACATTCAAGCTTTTCTCGACGTTGTCAGTGTGTATATCAGACGATTGCTTGCAAGCTTTGGTATACAAAATGAAGAGAAATAAATGTGCTGAACGACGATTTCGTCAAAGGGGGTGTGCATGCAGAGTGCGCAACGGACGATACGAACGTTTTGGTTGAGCAACCCTTTTTTAAAACGTTTAAAAAAAGATCTGCATGTTGTCTTGACGACGGTGTGGTTGTAACAATAACGGGGCAGTATAACGGGCTGCGGTGCATGGTGAACAATACGAGGACGACACGTCTCCTCAGTCGAACAAGACATCATCGACTACACGAGCAAGAACACGACTGCGATTCAGTGAGTAATACTGGAATCGACTTATAACGAGTTGATAGTATACAAAACTATCCATACAGTTAACGGTCTGTATACGAGACATTCTGATA
Source organism: Nereocystis luetkeana (assembly GCA_031213475.1). Lineage (NCBI taxonomy): Eukaryota > Phaeophyceae > Laminariales > Laminariaceae > Nereocystis > Nereocystis luetkeana. The sequence continues at coordinate 4,431,000 of JARUPZ010000011.1, read as the reverse complement.
GTCATTGACGATTGACTGCAGACGAAGCTCTCACGAAAATGCAGTGAAGCAAGCTAGGACTCATAGTGTGCCCGAGGATATATGACTTTGGGTTGTGCAGTTCACGCGCGCGGCTGCGTCTCCTCAGTCAAAATCCAACGGAACGATTCCGACACTAGAGAATACATTCTCAATGTATCCAGGTATCCCTAGTGTCTCGGACACGGAGACGAATGGAAAACACACTGTGTCTCTTCCACCCAAACCAATTACCAGAAATTAACGTTCATTACTTGATTAAATAGCCACACACAAGTGCATACTTTAAAGTATATGAACACTGTATGCAGACACTGTAGTCCAATAACCCAACAACAACGCAAAAATGTATGCTCTTGGTATATGCACACCCCTGCATAACTACGGGTTGAACGCTTTTCTCCCCCTCGTATGTCTCAAACTCTATACCTGGTAGCAAATTACCACGAATAAAATGCTATTGTTTCGCGTGGGGCACTTCCACACGAAGTAACAGAAGAACAAAAAAATCCACACTGGTATCTTAACGATATACCGGGACACTGGCTGTTGGGGTTCAGCACTTAGGTTTCTAACCATGACTTTGTTCGTGGGCACTACTCCACAAACGGTATCTCCCAAGCGACCACAAGACAATTGCACGTGAGGTTGCGAATCACGTGTTAAACGGCGCACTACCGAGAGAACGACATCTGGCCAGATATTTGAATGGTAGTGGGGTGTGTTGCGACGGTACTGACAATAAGTACTCCCAGGGCTATAGCAACGTTGACAACAACTGATACTAGCGCATGTGTCAGGGTGACGAGGCGACGACGTCTCGCTTACGTTGGGACGATCGAATGCTTGCGGATCTTCAGCTAGGATCCTCGTACGATACGCTCTGATCATCTCATGACATTGTGGCACAGTATTGCCATGTCTCCAAATACCCAAACTAGATGGTTTATCTTTCACAAGAAAGTGGTATTGGAAATTAGTCAGCGAGACTTTACCAGGGCCACGCTTAGGACTTTCGATAGCTTCAATAGCATCCGGGTCGATGTGCACGGTGAGCACAGAGCCGTCTAGGTCAGGTACCGGCAACGTAGTCCCTAAAAAGAACTCGTTCAGTGCTGTAAAATCCGGCACGGAACTAGACGCGTCATTATGGTATGCCTTCATACGACCTAAATGAACTGATGTTTCCGCAAGTTCGCTATCCCTCGCAAGACTATAAATTACGGGTGATAGTTGGGAACGTACAGTAAAGGGTCCACGCCAGGGACTAATAAGTTTGGGGTTGGGCCCATGAGCAACGGTATAGGGGCGGTGTACTAACACCTGATTTCCCTGCTGATATTGCGGAAAGGACAATTCTTCGTTAGATTCTGTCTGCTTATCGGTACGTTCCTGTAAATTGCGTCGAGCAATTTCGTAAACGAGTTGCAGGTTTTCAACGGTACGACGGGAGTATTCCAATCGTGTTCCAGAACCAGACGTACACGGAACGCCGAGAATAATGTCAACGGGGAACGAAGCTCTACGGCCAAACATTAAAAACTGTGGAGTTTCTTCTAGCGTCTTGTTGTGTGCTGTGTTGTGCGCGAGCTGAATAAACGGTAGTAATTCTGCCCAATTGTCGCCTTTAACGTTCACGTACATCGCCAACATGTTGTGCAAGGTACTATGCACAAGCTTTAAGACGGAGTTGCCTTGTGGCCGGTACGCTGACGTGCGCGTCTTTTTGAACCCAAATACGGCTTGCAACTCCTTGACCAGTTCATTCTCAAACTCGCTACCTTGGTCCGAATGCAAGGTTTTCGGAGCAGAGAAAACAGCGAAAACGCGTTCTACAAGAACACGGGTGAGTGTGGCCGCTGATTTGTCACTAATCGCGACCAACACGAGAAAATGAGTCATGTGGTCAATCACGGACATGACATACTTCGAGTTATTCGACGACGGTTTGTACTCTACTAAGTCAATAGCCACGCATTGAAACGGGCGGGAAACGGGACGGTGACCAACAGGAAGCTTCGGCGTACGATGGGACGTCTCGCGGTGTTGGCACGATGAGCAGCATTGAATGTGCTTGGCTACGTCTTTTGACATAGGGTGCCACCAAGAAGGATCTCGGATTTTGTTGAACGTTGCTTTAAAAGCTAAATGACCACCCGACGACGGGAGGTCATGGCACGAATGAACAACTAATCTCCGTAAGGCGGTCGGTACTGCAAAGCTGGTCACGGAACGAGCTGCGTTTGCGAAAATACCCCGGCAAATACGACCGGAATGAAACGTTTTCGTTCAAAAAAGAATGACTCATGCTGCTTTTATTTTCACCATCCGGAACGGGAACGGTAACAGGTGCTTTCAGATATTCGACATACGGACCGAATTCAGCACTCTGTTTTTCCAGCAACTTTGCCGGGTCAAGTAACGGAAACACGGACACTGCACTAGCAAACATTTCGCTATCATTATGCACAATGTCGACATCTTCGAGGTTTTGTGAAGAGGCTTGGAAGTCGCGCGGCCCTGGCTCACGGTACGGTCTATCGCTTGGAACGTTGCGACAGATGGACGCAAGGGCTGGTTCTTGCGGTAACGGTTCTTCCTCTACTTCACCAAAGAATCGCGACAACGCGTCGAGTACTACGTTTAATTTCCCCGCTACATGCTTGACAGTGAAGTCAAAAGTTTGGGGAGCGATAGCCCAACGGGTAAGCATGTTCGAAGCGTCTTGCATGTAGTATAGATGGGTCAGAGCTTGGTGGTCCGTAATCACCGTGAAGTGTCTCCCAAATAAGTACGGCCGCCAGTGAGCTAGTGCGAGTACAACTCCTTAACACTCTTTCATCGAGGCGGAGTAAAGGCGTTGCTTGAACCGTTGACTAAAATACGCGAGAATGTCAAGGTCAGACCTTCGAGTCTTTCGTTTTTTGACGGTTGGGCAAGAAACGCGCCAACTCCGAGCTCGCTAGCATCTACATGCACTACGAATTCACGTTCGTAATCTGGAATATTCAACACGGGAGCCGACACCAGTAAGCGTTTGATGTGGGCAAACGCATTATTTTGTGCGTTACCCCAGGCTTTTTTAAAGCGAGGACGTGTTGCGAAATCCTTACGAGTGAGATCAACAAGTGGTGCGGTAATTTCTGCGAAGTTCGGTACGAACCGCCTCACAAAATTCAACACACCTAAAACTGAACGGAGGTCTTTGATGCACGTAGGGGTTGGTAGCTCTTGGATAGCTTTGATACGATCTTCCCCAACTGCTACTCCTTCAGCGGAAATTACGTGACCTAAATATACGACAGATTTTGGACCAAATGATAATTTCGACGGCTTCAATGTGAGACCAGCTGTTTGCAACGCTACAAACATACTTTCCAACGATTTCACATGATTCTCCCAAGTTGCGGACAGTACACAGAGATCATCCATATACACGAGTAACTCGGGGATATGTCCTAACGTTTTATGTGCCATTTCTGTAAAAAGCCACGGAGCATTACAAACGGCATCCGTTTATAAAAATACTTGCCGGAATTGGTAAGGAACGCAGTGGATTCAACTTTATCGGGGGGAACAGGAATTTGCCAATAGGCGCTTTGGACGTCAGCAACGCTGATGAACTGAGCGCCTCCGACCATGTCAACATTCTCTTCTAGATTCGCCATCGGCCAAATTTTACGGATGATGTGTTTGTTGATAGTACTCCCATAGTCTACGCAAAACCTAGGTTGTCCATCTTTACGGGCAACAATCGCCACCGGAGAGACCCACGGACTCGAACGCTCTTCAATGATATCATCGGCGAGCATGTCTTGAACGCACTTGTTGATGATAGCTTCGGTGCGTGGGTTAGCGCGGTACGGACGGCGACTAACCGGCTTAATATTATCAGGAAGAGGGAGCGTGACTTCGGCGGTAGTACACTTGCCTCGTTCTGCTCTGGATAACGATAAAACGGGACGGTACTTTGCACAAAGGTCTAAAATTGTTGACTGCTGTTCAACGGTGAAGGTAGAGTCGACAAATGCCTTGGCCAAAAGTGCAGCAGTTTCGGCACGAGCGGCTGCTGCAATTTCAGTCGGAGTCTTGGGTGTCGCTGCTACGGCATGCACGTGCAATTGAGCGGGGGGCACCACGGCTACACTCGACAAATGCCCAATCTCTAATCCTACATGTAGGGCAAGGGATTCGGATGACGGATTGGCGACCTGGACTGCTTCGGAACCATCGGACGCTAGCCACGTGGCTACGGTGCGAGCTATGATAACTCGCTCAAATTCAACCGGACATTCATCGCATGACATCTCGTTTTCGGAGAGTATGCGCGGTTCAAAAACAACCTCAGTATCTCGGGACGGTTTTACGTCTGTGAACGCGGTGATAACGTCGCCGAGTCGAGGAAGTAAATTGATACGGTTGCGTAATTTCACAGCATGTATTTCCGTATATTTGTGCACTGCAGCAACGGAGTGAGGCACAGTGGACATGGTCAGATCTGAACAATGATCAGGTGACCGATGGGTAGCTGGGATGGAAACGGTACTCGAAGAAAAAAACATTTGCTGGTTTTCCCAGTCTAGTACAGCAACCAACAGAGACACCACATCATTATCAAGTAGTATCTGGTCAGGACCAAGAGACAGGATAACAAGCGCGCCAATACTACGAGCAATGTCAGCCAACATGACTGACAGCTTCATGCATCCCAATATCTCGAGTGGGGGAGACATACACGACGATGGGACAGGCTCAAGTATGGCCTTCTATAACGTTGGGTGGCGCTTCAAAAACAATGGTGAAACGCATGTTATGTCGCTTGCAGTGTCGATGGTCAGATCTGGGACGAAGAGACCATTGATACTACCAGGAATACGGATTCGCTGTGATGAAAAAGAGAGAGTCAAAGACGGGTTTTTGTGGGACAGCGGCGAGCTGAACCAAGATATATTTTTATCATTGCTATTATTACGGGGGATCATAGTTAATAGGACCGAATATTTCGAGTAAAAATGTTCAAATAGATAGGTTTTTATGTATACCATAGGTCCTATTAACTATGGTCCCCCGTAATAGTACGAAGGCTTCTGCCATCTACTGCTCTACTCTTCTAAACCGAACGACGTTTCGATTTCGAATCTACTGGCGCGACAGCATCATCGACGGCGCCCCTCTTCTGCCCACGATCAGGTGCAGACGACGGGCAATTAACAGCAGTTGTATCACTCGTACCAGACGAATTTACAGCAACCACGGGGTGCTGCGCGGAAACACTCGTGCTACTGACACACAAGCGACGCAATGTATATTTTTAGATTTCTTTACGCCCTATCGGCTGCTTTGAACGGTAACAGCAGACTTGCAATTCCCAAGTGCTACGGACGACAAAACACCTGGGCGCCTCTACTCGGAGTCGTCGTCCTCCTCCGAGCTGGGCGTCCTCTTCTTCTTCTTCTTCTTCTTCTTCTTCTTCTTGGCTTTCCCAGTGCTCCCTGCCCGGGTGATTGGATGCAGGAGCGCCGTTACTCGACGGCGAGCAACCCTTGGCACGTTTTCCCGGCGTACCACGTTCGGTGCCCCCGCCCTTTCCCTGGTTGCTACTCGAACGAGATTGGGCAGGCGGTTTCGAGGCGAGGCGATCAAGCGCACGGTGGGGCACTTGATGATACAGGGCACTTACGTGCCCCCCGGCTATGCCAGACGCTTCGTGCCGGCGCGCACGGTCGATGGCTTCTTTCAGAGAGGTCGCAGGTTTATCAGTCAACTGCAGACAACGGATATTGGGCGCTAGCCCCTGTTGCCACAAAGCAACAGTCATCGCATTCCATGTAGTACGGTTGTCGTCAACGCGGTCGATGGCAGCTTGGAGTTAGGATAAAAGCGTCCGAAACCTCATTGCGTACGCGGAAACGGTTTCCGCGCTCTTGTGTGAAAAATACGCGATCTGCCTGGCACATTCATCGATAGAATTCGCCGGCATCAGAAGATCGAGTAACGCCCGGGTCATCTCCTGCCATGTGGCAGGTGCGGTAAACGACCCTGGTGTGTCAGGCTCAGACGACACTGTAGCGGTGCTTGTGTCTATCTGACCCGTGACCAACTGCTGTATTAGGGTTAGACAATGACCTTCCCCCAACAAAGCAATGTACTCAAGTGCCACTCTGTCGCCGAACTCGTCGGACGTACGCGTTTCGCTTTGAAGCCAACAATGACCCGAAAGTGACTGAGGATCTCCGGGACATTTTGGTCGCTGGATCCGGTCAAACGCGGCACCCCACGCAAGTCAGCTGCAGTAATGGCAACAGCTGCAACGTCTACGAGCAAGGGGCGAGTGGCTGACAAACTCGACGATGAGTTTATCTGGGTTGCTGACGGCAGCTGCGAACTCAACGGTGGGTTTGCTTCTGTTGCTGACGACAGGAGGGTTTGAGGGGTAGACGATGGTTGCGCTCCTCCTGCACTCTGAGCAGCAACACGAGTTGCTGATTCCGAGGCAGTCGACACGGTATTGTCTACGGCAAGCGACGACGAAGCCGGAACAGAAACATCTGCAGCAGAGGTACTCGACGACATTGCGATATCTTCAGCGGTGGTAGGCGTAGGCAACACGGGACCTATTTCACTCACCATGGCGGCCTCATGGACCGCCGCCGCCTCCTGCCTGCTGATGGTAAGCGCCACCGCAGCTGAGGCTGCCGACAACGGTGCCTGCGGCCTGTTCTCGCGAATGACCCGGATGTTTGCCTTTGTTTCCTCCTCCCAAAGAAGGAGAGCGAGTGCACCGGAGTCAGTGATTCGAAAGAATCATCCGGTTGCGTGGCTTCCTCGGTCGACGACGACGAGGACGATGACGACCGAGGAGACGACTCCTGGTCAGCGCGAAGCGACGGCGATGCGTCACGCTTATTGTTGCTGTTGACTTGCGGTGAGGTGGACTTCCCTTCTCCGTCGGGCGTGGACGGGGAAGTCGGGGGCTCGAAGTCGACCTCCTCCGATGGCTGGGTTGATGTCAAGCCTGGTTCGGGAGGTGGTTGTCCCCCAGCCGCCTTCTGTTTCTTGGGCATGGTCCCAACCAAACGCGAAAAAAACAAATCCTGCAGGCTCAAGCCTCACAGTCGACGCCAATGTGAGATGGGTATATCTCAGGTTCGACCCCAGGTGTCTGCAGCAAGCTTCTCTTCGTGTAGGGTGTAGCGTTCAGGACACGCCAGGTATATATATATATATAGGTGATGCTCGGCACGGTGAGCCGAGCAGAAGTGTCATGCGAAGCATGACATCAGTCATCTCACATGGCAGCTGTCACCAGCAATTACTTGGTGATGGAAACTGGTAATTCCCCGCCTCAACCATCATCAGATCTACAAAGATCTGTGACCACATTTAGTACAAGAGTCAATATCCACGATAGCGGACAAACCTCTTTTGTCCATGCACGATCTTGCCTGACAAGTAAAGACACCTGACACAAGAGTAACGACCTGAGACTCACATTTAACGCGTTCTAGACCCGGAGTCCGACCGGATCAGGCTCACTCTTCTCAGAATACCTGCAGTCTTTTGAAGGAGAGGTATCTAGACCCGTTTTTCTTTTCTCCAGGGGTGCCGTTCGAGATTTTTACGATGTTGTCATTTTCAGACAAAAATATCAACAAGGCATTTTCAGATGTATATCGACGTTTCAGCCGAAAAAATCGCCTCTTTTTCAGATAAGTCGCGTCCGAAACTGAATAGAGGAAACTGGAGTGTATCGACAATTTTTTCAACTGCTATCCTGAAGAAACGGCCAACGGCGTTGCATGCCTCTCGCAAAATGGCTGGTGGGACTTGAAGCAAAACGGGCCCGATTCGCCCGTTTCCCTGCTCAAACATGCCTGTGAAGGTGCTGAAACCTCGATTTCCAGAAACCAAAACCGGTTTGCCATAAGAGATGGCCTAAAGGCCACTTCTTATGCAGCCGGAAACTAGGATTGAAAAAGCCGTTTTCCGATTGGAGAAAAAAAATGGCAATCTTATGCAGTTGAAAAAGCGCATTTTCAATTAAAAAAAACGATTATGATTTCCAACTGGACCAGACAGTCGGAAAAACTGAGATTTCCGATCCAACTCGTCAGTCGGATTGGTGCATCGGAAATGTTAGAAAGTCCAGCCGCGTACTCGTACGAGTATCACACACCCACACAACAACACGACATAGTATGATACGACACAACCCCACACCACAACATCGTCGACGCTGGCTTGGCTGCTGTAACTTCTGCTGCTGCTCGGCTCGAGTCAGCGTGATATATCCTCATCTATGTTCGTCAGTACCACGTGACAGTACCCGATGGCCGCAGTGTGCGGTATCGATGATGACCTTTTGCCAACTGCTGCGCTGGCTGTAGATTTGTCAACTGTCGAAGAAACTCAGCGTCTTGATGGCCTCGAGGACGAGGTGGAGGAGAACGCCCCGCGTGTGAAGCTCACACGCTGCTCGAGGAAGAAGCGAGACATCAGCATGCATGTGTGGTCGGGTGCAGGTGCTGGAGGATGAAGACCTCTCTGACCCCACGAGCATTACGGCGAAGCAGTTTGGAACCGACCTCCGTTTACCCTAAACTTTTTTCTCGGTGCTACAGCAGTGGTCAAGCTGCACGCGCTCACTTACATCAAGCGCGCACAAATGGCGACGACGGCAGAACAGGAGTCGTTGGTCTTGAGTTCGAATCTCACGTCCACCATGAAATCGCTCTATATATAATGAAAAATGAGTTTCCTCATATATATCAATAATCTGAAAAATGCTTTTGGATCCCCAGAAATTGGAACCGCGTGTGGTGGCGCGTCGACCCGAAAAATCCGGTCCGTTCCAGGGGGGGGAGAGTGTTATGAGGCTTGTATTGGGTAGGCGATTGGTTAACCTTTTACCTGTAGCCTAACGGACTGAGATCTTCCCATAACACCGTCATATTTGACGTCGTCCAGGTCACGGGTTCGATCCTCGCTCTTGAACGTTTCTTTTACAGGTTTTAGAAACGCTTGCGCGTGCACACCTTGAAAACACATCTCCCTGGTTCCCCAGGTGATGAAACGAAGCGGGTAGGTCAGCGTACGGACGATGCGGTTTCGACGCCCCAAATACCCCCACCGTTTAGAGGGGGGGAGAGTGTTATAAGGATTATCCTGGGCTGGGTAATCGGTCGGTGGCTCAGTAGGTAATACCTTCACAGTGTAAGTCACAACACAGCAATACAAAACCTGCTGCTGCGATAACCTCTTATTATATGGCATGGTGAAGGGACCGTGCTGACGAAGATCATGCGTCAGGGAGTGTCTCAACTATTAGTCTCAACCCTCTCCAAAGAGCATGGGAACGAGCGGAACGGAACGAGGCTGCTCGTGGGCATTCGTCCCGTTCCTATGCACATATAAAAAAACGTGTTTGGGTCCATGCAGAAATACCCGGGCTCACAGATTGTAATCGAGGAGCTCAGCAGAATTCTGGGCCTCGTCAGCCCAATCGGTACGAACGATGTACCTTTTGCACATACCTGGTATATACGGTCGTACTCCTGTGCATGCCACGACAAAAACCTGCTGTTGTGCACAAAAAAAAAATGATGTCCGCGTCCATGTTTGGTGGTAGTGAGTGCCCATCTACGTCGAACGAGTACTGTGTGTCCCCACTCGGTCGGGCCGTTCGGTCCTCTTAAAAGAAGAAGGAGGAGTGCAAGGTGATAAACTTCTTGTTCGTCTCCAAAATACTCGCGTTTACACTGTTTTTCTCGGGATGTACTGAATCTGTTCGTTTTCCTTGCGAGTACCGCAACCAAGCAGCACCAATTCATGTGGCAAATAAATAACCATTCGGTTCGTTCCAATGTTCCAATGCTCTCTGGGGGGTTTTAAGACACGCCCTCGCGTCTGCAAGTTTCTCGAAGCAAAATACCGGTTGCACCGCAGCGGCAGGGTTATTCTGGGAAAAGCCTAACGACTACGGGCCGTTGACATGAACAGATCAACCAACTGAGGGTTTGTTTCCGGATCGCTCGCAATGAAGACGAAGAAACCACCAATCCTGTGATATAGCAAGCAACTTTTATGATGGCGTGCGGCGGTGCGCCGGCGGTGCGCTGGCGCACTTTTTTTGGTTCACTCCTCGGAGGTTATTCCACTCCAGAGTCATTGGAGCCTGTCCTGTGACCAGACTGCACTGCTGTGGCGATACATTAATGTGAGAACAACATCAGCAACAGCAACAACAACAACACCACCACCACCACCACCAACAACAACAACAACAACAACAACAACAACAACAACAACAACTACAACAACAACCACACACGAGCTCGACCTGCTGTACCTACGAGTATTTCATACCAGGATGATATTTCTGAATCGTGGTAAGGTCCCATCTTATCGAGGACTTTTTTTCTTTCAATTTGATTCTATTTAGCCTTCTATTAATACCTGGTAGTTTAATATGCATCTGATTGGCCATAGAGTGAATCACCAAGCAGGTATTCCAAAGACAAATTAAAATCTTCAATTTCAGTGAAAAGCCTTTTTATCACTTCTTCCTTTTTCGTGTGATTTTTATAAATTTCAACTTGGAACTTGGGAGTTGATCAGCCTTCATGTAGCATGTTCATGGTGGGTTAACACCCCCGATGGAGTCTGGGGTGATTCTTGGCCGTTTCGGCGACCACGATTGAGGCGATAAAACACGAACCTCAACGAGAGGCGACCGGAGCAATAGCCGTGCCGACGCCTACAGACCATGGAACATCGTCCCCCGGCGGTGGTGCCTCAAAAAAACTCGTGGCGGCCGCAATCCCAATTTTTCGGCCTGCTCGATCGGCCAACCATCACGAAAACCGAGCAAACGAGCAAAAAAGCAGAGGATACGCTTGAGACCTCGATAGCTGCATCACCGTTGCTGTTCCGCAAACGGCGCTTCAGGACTCCCCCCGCCCACCCAAGACGCCCTGAGAGTTATAGCTTTCTATCTTTCGCCAACAAAAAGAAAAAGAGCTTGGCGGCGGCGCGCACGCGGCAGCCCAAATCTCCGCTCTCGTCTCCGCTCGTTGCTGTTTGTCGGCTGGGCGTTGTGTGACGCGGTGCATTATTCCAGGTTATTCCGAATTAATTTTTGTTTGACAATTAATACCAGGTACACCGTTTCCCGATAGGACACAACCACGTTTTTTTTCGAAATCAAATTAAAATTCGGTGAAATTAATTTTTTATTACAAATAACGAAATTTAGCGTTCCCCGTTAAGATGGGCCCTAAACCTCGTATGTTCAGGAGTTATTCTTAGAGCATGCAGCAATCAGCTGCGAGTACAGCAGTATACTATAGTAGAGTGCGTACCCTGGGCAAAGAGCGCCCGAGTATTCGGAGTTAAGATCGGTCAAGATGGTTTATCACGATTTTGTTTTTAGAAAAGCGGTTTTCCTTACATCCCCTAAACCCGGGCCTGCCATGCCCCCGCATCACTAAATGGCCCCGGCCCGCGCCCGACGAACCCCGGATAACAGCCGGACGTACCGATACATAACGACCTGCAGCCATGAATTTTTATTTTTGTTTCATTTTGCTCTTCTTTCAACTTTTTTGTTTATTCTGTTTTCTCTATTTTTTTAACACACTCTGGACAATGGACACAACAATAGTCTATTGCTTCAACAATAGATGGGGGGGGGAATATATCGATGTATATTGTCTGCGACAATAGATTGTGGAAGGTATATATCGATATATATTGTCGGCGTCAATACTGTATAGGCAAAGTCGATCGATAGACATTGTCGAGCACAATGGATGGTGAACCGCGTCCATCGATGGTCATTGCAGGCCACAATAGATTGTGCGAGATGTCTATCGATGGCCATTGGTCAGCACAATAGATTGTGCGAGATGTCTGCCGATAGCCATTGCTGGCGACAATAGGTTGCACGAGAGGTCTATCGACGGCCATTGCCGACCACAATAGATTGTGCGAGATGTCTATCGATGGCCACTGCCGGCCACATAGATGGTACAAGCTATCCATCGATAGCCATCTCGCGAATACACGAGTCAATCGCCTATTTTGGAAGCTCGTCCAAAAACATATCGTGGATGGCGATGGTTACTGTTGGACACAATCGCATACCCGAGTTTCCTATCAATAGTTACCTTTTTGATGACAATGACATGTTTATCTTTTGGAACACACCCAAGTTGCCAAATATGTATCAGGTATATATGTTCTGTATGTTTGTGGTAATGTGAACCGACGTCATCATGTTTTGGAGGCCATGCGCTATCACCCTCATTTGAAAAATACATTATATATAGACGTCGCTAGGAACTCGCGCACCAGGATATTGGAAAACTGTCGTGAACTTGAGTGCGCTGGTAGTTTCGGAAATTGATTCGACTTAATACCCTCACTTTGTCCTATATTAACTCCACTTTGAACAAAACGTGGATCGTTAAACTAAAACCCCCGTCCGCTGAAATTTCTCAGCTTTCCGCTTCTCATCTCGAGTTTTTTTTGTCCCCTATTGAAATCAATTAAGTCAGTTTTTTGTTTCGGATGCCGGTCAACTTTACAAGAAAGTCCTCAGCTTTCCGCTTCTTAGCTTGCGTTTTTATACCCCTCAAATGAAGTATGTCAGATTCATATTTTTCGAAGCCCGGCCAGCAATCTATTGTGGGTGGCGATGGCTATTGTTGGACACAAACGCGTCCGTATTATTGGCGGCAATAGAACCTTCGGCGGTCGTCAAGAATGGCCATCGATATGCATCATTCCACGGTATGCAATAGGTTTAGGCAATAGTCTAGTGCGAAATCACGCCCGACAGTCTATTGTGGGTGACGATGGCTATTGATGGTTACAATTGCGCGTATATTGTTGGCGGCAATAGCCATCGATAGGCAAACGTTTTGGTCTATTGTTCAAGCGGTATCTATCGCGGTTGCTTTCCCAACATATTTTGTTCAGGACAATGGCCATCTATGAACAACCTTGTGACTGCATTGTTAGGGCTAAGGCATATTGTGCCCATTGCCGAAATTATATTGTTCCCTGACAATGTCTATCGATCATACAGCGTTGCCAGTCTATTGTCGTTAGCAACATCTATCGATAGACAGCATTGTCAGTCCATTGTGGTTGACAGTGTCTTTCGATAGACAGTGCTGCTAGTCTATTGTGGTTCACAATTGCTATCGTGAGCCAGCGTTGCCAGTCTGTTGTCGTCAACAATATCCATTGATACACGCTTTTTCGGGGCTACTGTAGCGGCAGTGTTCTATTTCCTTTATATTGTCCAGGGTATATGCACATTTCTACCTCATCTATCCCGAGGAATCACTATTAATGTCGCCGAGAACCAACCACAACAACACAGCCGACAATGTAACACATTTAACCCCAATGATGCCCACTGCCTTGTTGAGACAAACAACGTTGCGGCCCCCCTTCACCCTATGCCATGCACCCACATTGCTGTTCATCATCATACACCATGCACTCATTCCATACCGGTGGTGACCACAAGATTAAACTATGACATTGCTGCGGCACAAAATATTGCGGTTTTTAATAAATCAGAGTACATTGCATAGGTGTGGAAATAGGCGGGTGGTGGTGTCCATCGATAGACATTGCCCACCACAACAGATTATCATCGGTGTCCATCGATGGCAATTGCCGGTCACAATAAATTAGAAATGTGTCTATCGACAGCCATTGCTGGCCGCAATAGATTCAGAAACATATACTCCGTATATCGATAGCCATTGCCGTCACATTAGATAAAGAAATTCGTATATCGATAGCCATTGCCGGCAACAATGGATCAAGAAGTGTTTTCATGGATGGCCACTAACTGTCGACCGCAGTATATTCTGCAAGCTATCCGTCGATAGCCATTGCCAGTGCCAATAGCTTTCAACCCAGGTACTTCAGCACACTCCTGCCTGAACAACATGTTGAGGACGTAACCTATCGATAGACATTATCGACGACAATGGACCCAGGAACGTGCAAATCCATAGACTTTGCCGACGACAATAGACCCGTCCATTGCACCATCTTCTATTGCTAGTGCAGGGGCCATTGTCTATTGTGTCCAGGGTGTGCTTTAATATAATGTGTATGTCGTGCCTATCGTATCCAGCACGATGACATGACGTTGCATTGCCTATCGTACCCGGTACCTGGAAGCAGTATTATAGTCATATTCCGGAACGTTATTTGTTGAGAGCTCATGCCTGAAATGTCAGGTATACATCAGTACTGCTGCCCAGTGTTATACCTACAGTAGGCTTCCGGCACGTGGTGCGCAAAGCTTGGGGCATTGTATGCGCGAAGAATGCGCAAATACACTAAAAAAATGTACCAGGTACGCGTTGCACGCTCCTTTCACCCTCCCGGATTAGGCGGGCATCAGGCTCCTTTCAGCGTAACGAAACACCACCAGGTGATAAAAACATGTTTGTACGAAGTGAAAAAAAAATCGAGGGCGAATAAGAAAAACGAAAACGAAAAAGAAAACCACAACGAGACCAAAAACATGGTCTACCTGCAGACCAAAAACATGGCCTACCTGCCTATGTGGTCGAATAGTCGTGGACGAACACTTAGGTCAGGGAGGGCATCGCTCAAGTACCCAAGCGTCGTCATCCACTTGACGCAATCATGAGAGGAATATATCAGCACAGAGTAGTATTAAGCTGTTTCCTATGCGGTTCGATTTTTGAGTTTCAGATTTTGACCCGATCGCATTTTCAGATGTGAACTTGGCAAATAATCGAAACAGCCCTCCTGTGCGGAAAAATCAGGTTTATTGTGCGTGCAGAGATTCGAGCAAACGCCGAGACCAACTGCTGTTGTTGTGGCCGGACGCCGCCAAGAGACGCGCTGGGTGCGCTGCACTGCGCGTAGGACCCAAGCGTCCGAGCCAAGGCTGACTGCCTCTGGTTTGGCGGCGAAGAAACGTGTCGAGTGCGCTAGAGTCAACCTGTCTTGGGTATTTTTTGTTTTAACAATGTGGCTAACTGCTGCTGCTGTACAGCAGTGTAGTCTACGAGTACTTATCCACGGAGAGGTGCACGCCAAGTGTGCTTCTCTTGGTCTCTAGGCCCAAGTCCGCGCCGGCCGACTGTAGTCTGGCCACGGATAGACGCGCCGACCGCGCGTCGGGCCCGAAGCAACGTCGCTATACAGCTGTCACCATCCAACTCATCGATATTTCTGCTGCTGTTTGCTGTCGTGGACAAAATCTTGAATTTAGAGAGCATGTCATGTTTCGATTGAAAATCTCATGACATAAGTCGTCGGATGTTGGCCTTAACCCCTTTGGAACCGCAGTCCCGTTTTGGGGACAAACTGCTTGAAGTTTGAGTGGTTTGTCCCCAAAACGGGACTGCAGTTCTAAAAGGGTTAATTCCGACGACATGGGTCATCGGATTCTCAAATCGGAAAACATCCGGTCGGATTTTGCATATTTGGACTGCATAAGCAGGGGCGTTCACTTTTTAGATCGAAAATAACAAATCCGAAGCTCGAAATCGAACCGCATAGAAAAGAACGTTCGTCAGTCAGAAAATGGACCCAAAACATCATTCGTACGTACGGCGAAATGACCCGGGAGAATAAAATCGCCTATACTCGTGTCCAGCGAAAAAGAAAACAAATATAAAAATCGCCTACGACTCGTACGGCCAATGGCGGTGAAAAGGGGCTCCATTTTTTTTCGCCCAACGAAAAACAGAGGTGCGTCAAGCCGTACACTGACTCCAGCACATTGCGCTAAGCGGAATTCTCGCGAAAATAGTACCTGGTACAAACTACTGCTGTAACAGCAGCAGTAACGGAAACAGATCGTATACCTACTGCGTAAGGGTCGATCTTAACGAGGGCTGTTTTTTAGTAGTTTTTTTTCCAGTATTTTCCCGAATTTTCGGTATTTCTTGTTTTTTTCCTAAAATACCGAGTTTTCGGGAAAATACTGTTTTTTTTTATGAAAAACGCTCCTCGATAAGATCGACCCTAAGACAAAAACAAAAAGGGAGTGGAGCACACGTACGTGTCGGATACGTATGATACGCTGTAGGAGTCGCAACCGAAGCCGAGGAGACAGCACACTATTCTGGCGAAAATACGTGATGCACATGAATTCAGTACCTACTTCGAAATATATCCCAAATTAATCCAACACCAGGTACCTGATACGTTATATTCACCTGCCTCGTAAATAAAATCCGCAGCACCCACGATCACATTTTCTCTCACGGATTGGAAATACGAGGTTGGACGAATCCTCGATTTCACAGTACTGCACCAGGTATTGTTTATCAATAGCGTGTCATTTTGCCTGAAGAAATAATGCGCTTAAATTCAAAGTGACAAATAAGATGTAGTGCCTCGTAACAATCACATGTCTCTGTTATGGTATCCCCTCTCCCCTGTTGCGGCGTAACGGTTTGTAGCAATCGTCCCGTCATCATACTGGGCTGATGAGCGTCTCGCCCCTTCGTTCAGAAGGCATTTGGTGAGGCAAGCAGCAACTAATACAAGAGCTTATACCCTCTAACATCGACAAGCACCTCGTGTGAGTGACCAGAGCAGAGCCAAAGGCATCCACCTGCTAGCGGTAGTCGGTCCCTAGGTTCATGCTGCCTCACACTTCACATCTCTAGCTTCCTCGTGAGTGGAAGTACGGTAGGTCCTCGTACACCCCATTTATTTGCTCCTCTCTAGTAAAATGTAGACGCATGTCCTTATTATTTAATGCTGCTCGTTGGAAGGGATGATGGTATCCCAATACATACCTGGTATGTACAAAACCGTAATACCAGGTACCCTAGTATGAAATATACACCGGAAAAATTCGCCACTCGTAGCAAGCTACATGCAACCTCGGAAAATATTTTACTATTCCCCGGATATGGACACACGCACTCCTTTGAATTCTGCAGCCTCAGATATGTCTTCCTCATACACAGCTTATCCTGCACGAGACCATATAACATCCGGAGTACTCGCGATTCAAGCATCACACACAGCTTACAAATATGACTTTCGACGACACCCTCGATCGCACAGATGTCGTTGTTTTTATTTTCATTTTATACCTCATGAATAGTACCCGCGGGCAAAAAAGAAAAAATGCGGGATCAGGGTTATAATTAGAGCTCCAGCGCGTGGTGCGCGCCCCCGGAGGAGGTGAACACTTTGGACATATGTGCGTAAATGTACTCAAAATGTGCGTCTCATTCGCTCTTCCTGTAGCAGGCTTGAGTCAGACTGGCTTAGAGTGGCATACAAGAGCAAGTAAACAAGCACCTGTACACACGCGCTGGACGAAACACTGCGTGCATACTTGATGGGCATGCTGTCAATACATACATGTCTTTTGCGTGCTAATGCTGCATTTACTGCGAAGTTGGTCGGGGGTCGCGCCTTCTACTATTTTTAAGACTATTAATAGCGTAAAGCAGTATAATTGTTGTTGTTGTTGTTGTTGTTGTTCTCACATTAACTCATCGCCACAATACAACGCAGTCCGTGGTCGCAGGACGGGCTCCAACAACTCTGGAGTGGAAGAAATACCTCGGCAAAAAAATAAAACAAGCAAAGAGTAGTACACACGATAACTGAAGCACATCTACACCTCAGACCAAACCTAAAAAGGAGGTCCGCGCGCGTACGTTTCGGATACATGGGGTACGCTGTACAAGTCGCCACGGAAACCGATAAGACCACATGCTACCCGGAAAAAAAACACCTGGTGGGCATGATGAAAAATAACAACTCGACGTCGAAAAATCGAAATCCAAAATCGAAAAAATCACATGTCCAAAAGGGAAGAGAGAGATAAAAAAGTTCAAGTCAGGCAAGGAAGCAATAGAAAGCAATAAGTCAAGAAAGGAAACACACAAGAGAATGCGCAATTTGTTGCAGATTTCAGGCTCGCACGCTTCGCGAGGGGTGTAGAACAGAGATCAGAACAAAAAAATAAGCATACGCACTCCGCCACTAAGGACACCAGGGAACCAAAAAAGAGACCAGCAGACAGAACACCAAAAAAGAAGACGAAGCAAAGCAGATAGCAAAAAGCAAAAAGAGAGCAGATAGCAAAAAGCAAAAACAAAAGCAAGATAGCAAAAAACAAAAAAGAAAGCAGATAGCAAAAAGCAAAAAAGCAACACGGAATATACAAACAGAGACACAAAGAGGTACAAACGGGAAATGAAAAAAAAAGAAGAAGGGACAACTTCCTGAGTAAACGTCGGTACTTGCAGGAACGTTGCGATCCTGGTTGGGATGCTGGCAACCCCCCTCCACGGAGCAAAGACGCCGTCCTCTTTGAAGCCTTGTTTCATCCTCTTCGCACAGGCGAAAACATCATAAGTTTGGACTTCGTTCCCTAAAAAAAGGAAATCCACGAAAAAAAAAACAAGATGAAATTGTCGAAAATATTATCGAGAAGGCACAAGAAGAAAATCGTCTGCAGCGAAAACAGGCCCATTTAGTTTTTTTGTGGAAATCAGAGCCAATTGTTTTTTTCGGCGAAATTACACCCCGCACTTTTTTTATTGTGTCCGCGGCTGAAAAAAGGTTCGGGGGGAGAAAAGGGATGTGCGGTAAGCCGCACATGTACTTTTTTTTGTGGTGCGCTTGACCGATTTATCAGGAAAATAGTGCACCTGCGCAACATTTCACCACCACGTCTAACCCGTCACGGGAGGAAACAGATCGATGCCGAAATAAAAATTGAACTCGAACGGGGAAGGAAGAAAGAAAGAAGCACAGGCAGAGGAGCAATTTATTAATAGTACGAAAGAAGAACGAACAAGAGGATGCGCAGACTTGCGGGCTCGCAAGCAGCACAGGGGGCTGTAGCACCGAGATTAAAAGATTAAAATGGAGAACCCCCCACCAGGAAGGGAAAGGAAGCGAACCAAAAAAAAAACAAAAGGCGATACAGGGGAGAACGGAAAACGGATAAAAGGAAAACAATGGAAGAAAGGAGAAGGGAAACATATGTACTGCTGTAAGTAGGGGTCGGTACTGGGCCAGCATGTAGTGGCGGTACACTGATCCTAGCAGTATATCTCTCCTGGCTGGAGGAGGTGCCAGGATTACAGGACAATGGCTATTTTACGCACGTCCAACTAAAACGCCTCACAATACAACGGAAACCCATCTAGACGTGTTTATGTGAAAAGAGAGAACAGTAGAGCAGCATTGCGTGTACGCCTGGGTCACCATACTTGTTTTTCGCCTTTTTGACTCTCTCCTGAGTCAATCTACCACCCTTGCCCAAAATATTGCCTTTGATTTTGGCGGCACAAACGCAAGGAACCAGGTATGTTTTAGCTCAAGTAAAGCCAAATCGCGTAAGAACGCGCCTCCGGTAGGATGCCTTCAGCGGAGCCCTCCGGGGGCGCCTCTGGCGGGGCCCCCTCATCAATCAGGGGGGGTGTACTCGGTAGTAGAGATGTACTCGATCTCATGCATGGCCGTAGTCGTATGACCATAGACCCTCGCATCCCTACAATGCCGGGACGGAGCATGTCGGGTTTTCACCGACCAGGCAGACATTGCTTGCACCGAGCGCGAAGCGCCGTGGGGTGTCCGGCGAGTCGCATGAAGGGTGATCCTACTAAGAACCGCTTGTGAGGCGGACTTGCATATGGATGACAGCTTCAATGAGTTCATTTAATTTCCGGTGTAGGCAGTCCCAGAGACTGCAATGGGAGTACTATGTAACTGCCTCTTGGGTGCCTTACCTTGAACGCTACGTGATACAGTCATTCCCACGTGTGCGGAGGAAAGGGTTTTCACCTCGCACAAATGATCGAACTCGACAACCAGCGGTGGGGGGCCGCCAAAAAACAAAACAAAACAAAACGGTACCCTGGTTGTCTAGCTCACGTAGTGAGCGGCATGTTTTACAGTGTCGCTGCCAACTGACGCCAACCCAACCTCTATAAAGAAGGGGGGGGCAGGGGGGGGCGATGGTCGCGGCTTCGTACCCAGGTTCCTGGCTGCGCCCTTCTCCTGGCTAGAGCTACCAGTACCTAGCCCTGGCTGTTACAGCATCTATTTCAGCAGTACCTGCAGTTTTTATACCAGCATGTGATACGAAAGGCACCAAGTTGCCAAATCTACCTTCGACATGGGGGGCCAGGACGTTGATTTTGGAGTCGCGCCATCGGTTAGTGGGTGAGAGGGCACAAGCCCACCGAGACCGAAGTGACGTTCCCTGTGCCTGCCGTCACGCTTCGCAGCTACAAGCTTCGGAATCATAGTGCAACCTAGGCCGGGCAAGCGCACAGCGCTTGGCCTTGGAAAAAATGTCTCGGGTCGCGCTGTGGGTGCTGGGCTTGATGAGCACACGGCAGTATGGCACTATCCACGTTTGTCCGAAACGCGGTAGTATATCAATAAAATGTCAAATCCGTACCCTAAATTGACGACCCGCGCGGGGCGCATTTCATGCACGTTTCAACGACCGGGGTTTGCTTCCGCTGCTGTGCAACTAAGCCAGCGTCCAGCCTTTCCTATTTGTTCGGGAGCCCACGTAAAAGGTAGTCAGTCACGTCCTGCCTTGCCTCAGCTCGATGGCTTCTTGTTGAGCCAAACGGGCCTCCCCCGGGCAAGCACAGGGATCCGTCGACAGGCGAGCGAAGGCGTTCCTGGTCCTGGACCATTGTTGCTGCTGCCACCGCTGCAGTGTACCAGGTACCAGGTATACAGTATTGGCAGGACATCAGTATATCGATGTCAAGGCTTGGCAGCGACAAGGGCACGCCGAATTCGGAATTAGCGCAATGCCTGGTGCGTGTCAGAAACCTTAGTGGAGGCTTGTATGCCGGGGCTACGATTACACGGAGGTAATGCCTTCAGTTTTAATGGGCTTTCCTCGTTGGCAACGAGCCAGTCGCTACTCACCCGCGTTCGTTTGACTCATTGATTCGCTCGCGTGCTTTTAACCAACCGCGTCGTGCCCCACAGGTACCTAATCGACCGCAGAGGGCAGTACTTCTTGGATGACCACGGACTCACGGAGAAGGCAAGGCGACCGCTTCAGTTGCGCGGCGGCCGCTGCGGTCGATGGCTACATACGTAATGCGATGCCTTACTTTATTGAACAAGCCCAAGTGTCGCTTCTTCTCACTGCGGCACTTTTTCGTTTGCTTCGGCGATACGGGGGCTCCTGCCGGCACACCGGTTCTGAGTTGGTATTCCTTGTCACCAGCACCTCCCTCAGCCAGCTATACGAGTAGTAGCAAACATGTTGTCCGCTGTGAACGAGCGCAGCATTTTTTTGGTTCTCGGGAGACGTGTGGCCTACTCGTAGAGCCTGTCTAAGAGGCACCCGTAGCCTGTGTAAATCGCTGCGGTTGGGCGCAACCCAATGTGACGGCATGTAGTTTACTCCCTCCCGCCGGCGTGTTGCGTGGTCTGCAGCCCAAACGGCGGAACTCCATATGATGTCTGTGGTGAACTTTCGCCTGACTTAGCGTTTGCACCTCGTCCTCCGGCTAATGCCGTAGTCCCGGCTTGCGCGCCAGCACAGAGGCCTCGCTTTGGTCGCTGTCATAGGGCAACCCGTGGCGTTTTCCAGCGCTAATATATTTACTTCCCAGCACATTATTGTCATGCACCCCTGCCGCCGCCCCCGCCCTCCCCTCTGTCCGCGAGCACGGGGTCTGTTTTCTCGAAAAACGACGAACGATAATATAAACTTTCTTGTACGTTGTGCTGTGTTCGTACCGCTGTAGCTAGCGGCCGTGTCGGTGGGCAGTGGAGAGTTCTCGCTGACGAGGATGCCCGCGGAAGGAGAACGCAAGGAGATGAACCTCCCCATTGTCGACAACACGCGTCCCACCGCCTACTGGCTGCCGAGGAGCGTCTTCCAGCAGTTGCTGTACAGCGAGGTACGCACGAGTCTTCGTTATGCTGTGTAGTAGCTCCCGTTCACTGCGTTTTGTGTCGAAGTCGAAAAGGTCGCTGTCGCCCGTCCGGCGCGGCGCAGTTGCGCGCGTAGAGAGTTTTTTTTCGCGTGTGCTCAGCTGCGTTGTCTTTGCGCCGTCATCGATCTAAAAAGGCCGTCGGATGTAACATGTTGTTCGTTTGCATACCGCCCTTTAGGCGAGACAAGATGGTCGTGTCCATTCCAAGAATGCCATGCCAAGCACTACCGGTGCGTACAACGTTATATGTCGTGACGTAGCGCTTTCGCCACAAGCTGGTAGCTGGTACGGTTCGCGAGTGTTCCCATGCCTGCTATTGAGGAAGCGGTGTATACCCCCCACCGTCTTGAAAGGAGCAAGCGCTCTCATGAGGTTTGCTCTAGTAGCGCACCTGCTGGTACCCCTCGACGGAAACGATCAAGCTTCTGAGGAGGATGTTCTGTCTCTTTCTCCTGTCCCCTGCCTCTTGTCTGCCGTTGAAATCGGAAGTGCTCACGCGGTGGCATCTCGAGATGTAACCCCCTAGGTGCGCTAGCTCCTGGCCCTTCTTGTTTTTACGGCATAGTACTATTTTGCACGGTTTTGTGCCCTTTAAGGCAGGGAGGCTGAGACCTGGAGTTTTCCAATGAAACGGGCGCCTTCATGCCGGCGCCTCTTTCCAGGAGCGGTGCTTTGGTTTTCCGATAAACTGGTAGCTGGATGACGGTCGCGGCCCACTGGGGCTTGCACTTTTAACCCTCGTATTTTTCATGGCTAGGTGGAGGCCAAGTACTCGGCAGAGGTCAAGGTGTTTTACTCCGCTACGTGCGACAGCATTGAACGGGTGCAAGGGGGGTCCGGACTCGAAGTCAGAGCAAGCTTGCACGGCAAAGAGACAGGGGAGAAAGTGTTTCGTCCCCGGCTTCTGGTGGGAGCCGATGGCCTCAAGTCGATGGTGAGTGGATTCCACACCAGTACTTGGACATGTGCCCTAAAATACGTGTTAATCTGAGGGGAGGGCTTTACTCGAGGGTGCGCTTACAGGGGAGGCGTTTCCCGCATGTAAATGCAAACCATTGTTTTTATTGGCGGGTAAGACACGAAGGAATTCGGCGCGTTTGCGCTCGAGTCTTCCTGCCCCATTGGCATTCGCTCGCTGTTCCCTCCAGTAGTATATGACGGCGGTTAGTAGTTGCGATATTTAATTCGTTATTGGCCGTGGGGCGCGCGGCGTTCACCATACACAGTAAGTACGTATGTAAACTCGAATATGTTTTTTTCCACAACGATTGGGCAGTGTTAACAGTTTCCTCGGCTCCAAGCGCCTTTATACTTTATTCACTCATTGCGGTTCCACAAGCACATCTTCGCTGCGTTTTCATACCCCCCCTTCCCGTTTTTATAGCGCCGACGTCTAGAGTGACTGCCCTCCTTCCCGCATGCGCCTCCGTCCCTCGTCCACGCCCCTCGCCCTTCTAAGGTGAGGCAACGACTGCGTTCTTGGGATGAGGAGGTGACCGGGGGCAGCGCAAGCAAGGGTGCGAGCGACAGCAAAGGGCAAGGGAGATTCGACATGCGCAAGGTAGGCGACGCGGGGCGCGGGTCCCAACGCTCTCGATAAGCAGGTTACAGGCGTTCTGCTAATGCAATGCTCGGGGGAGACGTATCACGCGAATACGATGTGCGCAGCCGTAGGATGTGCAAGATTAGACGTAAAAAAACTGGGATTTGTGGAGCGAGCGGGATTGAATCTTGACACACATCCAAGGCATGTCTGCTTAGATTCCAGATTAATCAAGCATGAACTAGCCCTGTATAGTAAAGCACCGGTATTTGTAGCAGCTTGCGTTTGTGAGACGTTGCGCCGTGCGCCTGTCCCCGCGCCCCGGAATCTGCAGTACTAAATTCGACTCCCCGACCCCCTTCCAATAAAAATTGTGCACTGAACGCCCGCCGCACGATTTTGTTCAAGTGTATACCATTGTAGCAATCGCGATGCCGACAAAGCCGTCCAGGTTGCGAGTATTCAGGCGAAAGGTCCTCTTTGTGGCCGGTCGATCGGCGGATGGCTGAAACTGCGGTGGAGGTTTGGCGGGGGATTGTCTGTTTTTATCTGTTTGAGCGTTGACCTACGTTTGAGGCCTTTGCCTGCCATGCCCCCGCCCGCGCCACGCGCTGCCGCTTTTCTTTCTCGCGACAGCAACCTTCCGGAAGCTCA
This sequence comes from Nereocystis luetkeana, assembly GCA_031213475.1. Classification (NCBI taxonomy): domain Eukaryota; class Phaeophyceae; order Laminariales; family Laminariaceae; genus Nereocystis; species Nereocystis luetkeana. Next base: position 4,406,814 of record JARUPZ010000011.1, on the reverse strand, counting down.
GGTCTGCGGTATAAGGTGCTCACCATGGCCCCGAGGTCAGTCTCTCTGGTCGCATGTTGGCGCTTGCGCCTCGCAACCGGCACCGCAACGGGCACCGTACGTAGCACTGCCGTGTGGCCGCGATGAAGCAGTGACGAAACCAGCTGCGGTCTGTGCACAAGGGGTTCCGAGAGAGCACCGTATCAAAAATGGAGTTCATCCTCGTCATCGCATTCCCTTTCTGGGGGTCCCGACGACCAACCAACCCTGCCCCCCCCCCTGGCCCTTGCCGCCGGCTTCATGCCGAACCTTCTACTGCGCTCGGGTGGTGGTGCCGTCGCTTTGGTTGCAGTTTCCGCCTCGGATATGGCAACGACGAAGAGCGAGCCAGGAGTAACAAGGCCTACGCCATCTTGTCCACGTTTACAGACGCCAAGCGTGCCATACGGGTCGGGATCCTGCCGTGGGGACCTCCCGGAGGGGACAGGGAAAACGCACCCCGGGGTGGTAACTTCGTCACGCTGCCGGGGCACCCGCTGTGGGACTTTAAGACCTTGGAAGAGGTGGGTCGCTTTTGCGTGTATGTGTATGTGCATGTATGTGTTTGTTTGTTTCGTTTTTTTTCTTTTTCTTTTGGTGCTCAGATGTGTGCTTAGTGCACGGCAAAGGCTTCGGTTTTCGTTTGTTTTATTAAGTTTTCCCCCCTGTGTGTTTCGGTGCTCGAATGTGCGTTCAGAGCGAGCTCCCCAAAGGTATGCTTGTGAAGTGTGGAGGGAAGATTGCAATGCACGATGTGTCCGATGTAGCTTGGCAATAATACGCCAGAGGCCAGGGCCGGAGGTATAGGCAATCGACAGCTCTGTCCTCCTTTCATTCGGCGTCGGGAGACTGATATCACCCCTCGCTAACGTGTACATTGTTTCTGCAACGTCAGACCTGAGCAGCGAACAAGCATGCCGGAGCGTGCGGGGATGCGAGGGGAGAGGGGGGGGAGGGGCGGCGTACTCATTTGGTGCTTGCCTCAGTTATTTGGCCATTAATATTTCGAGACGAAGTACCGTTCCTACTCCCACCAGAGACACCTCCAACAGTTGGGGCGTTCATTACGTTGTTTCTATGTGGGGGGGTGTCCGTTTTTTGCGCTGGGTGATCTGGTGTTGGCGTCTCTGCGCGTGATGTGTGCGGTGTATGCGTGTAGCCTTTGCATGGTTGGTGGATCTTACGTCTGCCGCCGGTTGCCCCACATTGACTAGTCAAATGTATCGGGTGCTAAAGGGGCACCAGTATGCTGGCGTTCCCGCCGAGGAGACGTAGGCAAGTCTCAAACGCCAAGCTGCTTGTTCTCCTAACATGTCCAGGTAGCCGTCCAATTCTCGGCGGCATCGCGTTGCCGTTCGCGGTCCGCGCCGCATGCTATGTATACCTGCGCTGGAACTACGGTTCTGCTACACCAACGACGCCCCCGGAAGAAAAAGAGCTTTACCTCGTTCGCTCTTCGTGCTTCACGGGAGTGACCCCACACAGCCCCATTCCGTTGCTGCCCCCCCCCCCCCCCCCCCCATGGCATGAGCACAACTTCCCCCTCCCTCCCTGCACCTCTAACTCGCCATCATCCGTCAAACCTCGAGCAGATAAAGGCGTTCCTGGCAGAAAACTTCCCCCAAACCCCCATCGCCGAGAACATCTCCGATGCTGAGCTGTCTCGGTTCGCCCAGAGCGAAGGCGGGCGATTTCCCGACCCGCAGTACTGTCCGGGGCTCCAGTGGGTCATTGGTTCCAGCGAAAGCGGGGCGGGGCCGGGAGAGGGGGAGGGATCTTCGAGCGATATGAAAGGACTGGAAAGCGCTGGTGGGGTGGTGCTGATGGGCGACGCCATCCACGCGTTTCCTCCCGATCTGGGCCAGGTGTGGAACAACTCTGCGGTAGTGTTTTCAGCCCGCGAGTTTTTACGGCTGGCACGCAAAGTGTGAAAACCAGCCCGTTAGCCGGGGTCGAGTAAAATCAGTTTTCGAGTTCGGGTAAGGGCGGGAGCCTGTGGCTGTGGCCTCGAGATAGGTTCGGTATTGCATACCAGGCCTTTCACTATATAGTTGTTAAGGTCGTAGTCCGTTGGGCTACTGGTAAAAGGTTAACCAATCGCCTACCCAAAAAGGCAGAGGGCAGTCGAGCCGAGTTTTTCAGGTAGGGTTAGCACTAATTTGTTTTGCACGTTTGTTCACATTTTGTAGCGTGCTGCGTCAGGAGATACCGAAGGGCTTGAGATGGCGTGGAGGAGAGGTTGTACGTGAGCGTTTTGAGTCCGCAGAAAGTTTATTTTTTCGGTTGGCGAGCACTCGAATACACGCACCTTCTCGACGAAGGTTTTCTTCGTTTGTTACCCTCCTTCTGTGCACTATCCGCGGTTGCTTCTTCATGCGCCCTTGGACCACGACGTAGTACACGTTCAATTTGCAGCTCTCACAAAAGGAGAACGAACACGTGCATGTCGCGGCCGACCCAGGGTGTGAACTCTGCTCTGGAGGACGTGAACGTGCTTGAACGCGCCCTGGAGAACTGCGGAGACTGCGTCGAGACTGCCCTTCCCGCGTACGAACAGGCGCGGGCCGCGGACAGCAAGGCGTTGGTTCGGGTGAGATTGAGATTCTTCGCACACCACGATGGCACCTTCGGGGTCTGCGCTGGGCGTTCTTCCGCTCTTGTTTGCGTCGCGTGGTGTTCTTGTAAGCAGCTGCAATGCCGCAGCTCGCACTCGCACTGCGTAGACAGTAGTGCAGGCTGTTCTCTGGTCTCGGTGCGGTATTTTTCCGCATTTCATCCCGGGCGCGATGAAGAAACGCTACGTTCCCGTCCGAGCCCGAGCTATCGTTGGGGTACTGCCGGTGGACGGGGTGACTGGATTTCCTCTACACTCGAAAGAATGGCGCCGGACGGATCCGTTGCCGCCCGCGCTAACCTGTTCGATTCCGGCGTGTCCCTGCTTGGATACAACGCATCATAAAAAGTTACGTGTCGCGTATTTACGCAGAGAGCGGATCCATCGCGTCGAGCGTGCGAGGAGAGGGCGCCAACATCATCCGGTTGAAGCTTCGTGTTGCCTCCTTTTGCAGTTGACGATTTAGGTGTCATGGGTGCGTCGTGCAGGATGGCGAGCAGGCGGTGGCAGCGGGAGGTTGCCGCTTGTGTTTGTGAGGAGGAATTACCTTGCAGAAGCCAGTTGATAAAAGAGAAACGCCCATCGAGTAATGCCGCAGCGGTTGACCTCGACAATGAACCACAGCCTCAGCAAAATCCCCCCAGAAAATCTCCGGCCGAACCTGTTGTAGCACTCGTAGGCTGTGTGTACGTAGGTGTTTAGCTTGTAGCACGAAACCTCTTGACACTATATAATATGTAATGCCACGCCCCACGCCTCGTCACTGCCACCTTCTGACCAGTTGTGCCAAATCGGCTACCCCTGGCAGTACAAGCAGCCGGCAACGATTCAGTCTAGGTTATGGACAGCGAACTTCTTTCTGCGCACATTTTTCCTCAACAAGTTATTCCCCAAGATCTTCGGCGAGCAGGTACCGGCGTGGGACGGTTTGTTTGACTTGAAACGGGCGTTAGCTGTTTTGGCGCCTGCTTTTGGAATGTGTGAGCACCCGGGGTTTCAACTCTTTGTTTTTGTTTTCGTGTTCTGTGGCAGTACGATGCGTGTGCAACTGTCAAGACATGAGCGATATTTTCGTACTCCGCACCTGGTACGTATTTTTCTTTCGCTTGTGTACTTATGGTGCGGTGGGATCGTTATCCGTGTTTGTTGCCTTGTTGCCGTTCCCTTGCGTACTCACGGCGGTTTAGCCCATTATCTTAGGCTTGATTTCTTCAATCAGGGCAATTTTTAGCGTGTTTCGTGCCCACTGGCTATTACGGAGGACCATAGTAAATAGGACAAAATATTGTTGGTAAAAATAGCGAAATATATAGATTTTTGTAAGTACCGTGGGTTCTGTTAACTTTGGTCCACCGTAATAGCAGTCAGGAAAATGAGCTCCAAACCCCTTTAGGACTGCGCTCACGTTTTGGGGGCAATTACTTCGAATTAGAGTCAGGTGTATAATTATTTAAGGTTTAGTATTCAAAGGGTTAATGCGAGAACATCGTCATTACCATTGCTCACCTCGCCAGTGATTTCAAATATTGTTACATTTACTCTCTAGAGCGGCGACCGTTGCAAGCGAGGTGAAATTTTCGCCACCCACCGGTATTTCCGCTCATTGACGCCAACGGCAGCAGAGCTACGTCTACCGGTTTGGGGAATCAACTCGAAACGTTTGAAAAAAAGTCTGACATCTCCTGCCTTGCGCTTGCCATGCTCGCCCCTCGCACACGCTTCCATCACCGTGCACACACACAATCGGCAACACATTTTGTTTTTACCAGGTGTTCATGCTGATCCAGTCAGGGTACGACAAGAGGTACTCGGAGATCCTGGCAAGCACCACCCGAACCACGCGGCGGATATGCTTCACTGCCGCTGCTATAGCGTTGGCTGTGATTTTCCGACGACGGGTCGACATTGCGGTACGGTCGGTTGTGGCGGGGGTGGCTTCCCTGGCGTCACGTGCATTCTGATGGCGCAGTTTTAGGTATTTTTAGCCGAGTCGGCGGTTTTTCGCTGTGCTTTAAGGGGGAGTGATGAGGGCATAGTTGGGTAACTGCTTCTGGATTAGAACACTTGATTTGTTGCTTTTCTATTAACATCGGGAAGAGGAGTAGATAGTCTCTTTCTGGGGGTTGCACCCGGAGCAGTTTCAGGCTGACCACGTGGGAGAACTTACGTAGAGCTGCTTCATGGTGTGTGGGTATACGTAAAAACAGGTTTTCATAGCATTAAATCGAAGCTATCGGACGGAACCGGTGCTCCATGCGGGTAGCATCCCGTGAATTACCGTCCGTTGCTTGCGCCAAGCGTTGCTGGTGATCGACGAGCGGGGTTGACGGCAGCAGGGCTTAAGTTGCGATGCAGTTGTCACGTAATGCACTTTATGATATGTGAACCCGTGTTACCCTACAGAACGTTCTCAGTTTACTGGCGTTTTCTCTAGCAGAAAATCTAGGTGGGCCTCATTCGCGGTACGGCAGAAAGAGGTGTACCATGTTTTTTTCAGACCATTTTTGTGGTATAGAAGTCCGCCGCATAGCTCTCCCAGTGACGACAGCTCAAGGCGCAACACACCATACGGAACACCCAATGCTGCCGACCCAAATTGGTTTTCACCGCTGTACAGCGGTGCCTCGACCACTGCGCGCTTTGGATGTATTGCACATTCTCTAACGCGAAACACCCCCGGTATACCGCCCTCTGTTGCACGACCCTTTCCGAAAAAACATACTTTAACCGAGTGAACGAGTGCTTACTACTGTAATTGCTCGAACATACACTGCAAAGGCCACACTTAAATGGAATCAAGACGTACGAAACCCACTCTTATTCTCAGTTTGTAGAACGAGTTTCAATGTTGGTAATTGTTGTTGCCCTCGACGAAATGCATTCGAGCACTGTTCTCAGCTTGCTTGTCTTTTTTTTTTCTCGTCAAGTCGCAGTTGGAGTTGATGAGAGTGACGAGAGAGACCAGACCGCACCGGCACAGACGGCACCCCTGCAGGCGAGGTTTGGCGCAGACTGAGCGTCTGCGTGCAGACTGAGCATCTGCGTGCTGGCACTAGCGCATAAAAGTGTTGGTCGGGTTGCGTGAACGAAGTCCTTCGATTCCCCGGTGGCTTGATAGGTGGCCCGCGTGCCTATCAAGATCAATTTCATGGGTTCGAGTCTCACCGAGTGCACACTCGTGGGGACGTTTTACGGCATAAAAATTGAATAGCTGAAAGCGTGAGAGCGTGAGTTAGCAACTTTCGATAAAAATCGACGAGCAGCGGGAATGCTGGACCCTATACGCGATAAAAAATGAAGGCGCTTACCGGGGGGGGGGGAAGGATGACACCTGTGACCACGGCTTGTCCAGAAGATCGCTTGAGAATTCTACGAGTTAAGCTGGAAAGTAAAAGTGATGCATAAAATAAAGTAAAATAATTTGTTTCGGGCGCCTCAAGCGAGGAGCTCAATAATTCTGCTGCGCTCCTACCGTGGGACGCCTCTATCTCACTTTTACTGTCCAGCTTCGGGACAAGTTAAGGTCACAGGTCAGGTGTAGTCCATTTTCCCGGGTGCGTGCCTTCATTTTTATTGCGGCTATAGGGTTCAGCAATCCCGACTGCTCGTCGATTTTATCGAATGCTGCTCAACTCATGCTCTCGCGCTTTCCGCAAGTCAATTTTACGCGGAAGGAAACGATAATATTGAGGACAGATAATGGTTTAACCTTTATTTCTTTGGCCTGGTTGCGTTTATGAACCACAGAGTGAGAAAACGAGAGGAAAAATACGGGTTTCCTCTTATCCCGAGAGAGATCCCTCCGCCGGGGTCATCCCTCCTTTACCCACGTCGAGACGATAGAGAGCCTTTACCGACGGCTTTTTCTCCATATTCGCACAACGCGCCCTACCCGAAATGCTCGGTTGTGCGAAGAAATGAGCACGGCGCTTACTACAAAGTAAACGACCGACTAATTGGCAGGAGAGCTCTGCACCGCACAGAGAAGCAATGCTCGTAAAACAGAAATATAAGAGTCCATCAGGAGGGGGCTGTCATCCCCAACAAGCAGTTCCTCAACAACAGCATTTCCCACACATTTTTCAGTCTGTTGATACAGTATCTGCAGTGTCGGTTGTGCAATGACACATATGTGAAACACGCACGATGGTTACGAAGTATTCGACAGACGATCGGACAGGAGATCTCTGTACCACACAGAGGATCGTAAAAGCGAAATGTAAGAGCCCACCACGGGGTCGCGGTCCCCAATTGGTTGTACAGCAACACAGCGGGGTTTCTCGTTACTGCGGCTGCGGCGTCGGTTGTGATATGAAAACATGTAAAACACGCACTGCGGTTACAAAGTAACAGACAAACGGAGGGGCAGGAGATCTCTGTACCGCCCAGAGGATGGAAAGAGCGAAATATATGGTCCCCAACAAGCAGTTCCGCCGTGGCAGGAGATCTCTGGTCCCCCGTCTCTGTCTGGGACACATAATCTTCTTACTACCGAACTATGGCGACGGCGTTTGTGCTGGGACTGTCTTGAGTTTTATATATTGAAGTTGGTGTATGTTTTGAAGATTTTCCATCTAATGTAATGACGTCGCAATTGGGTACCCGATATCAAAGCTCCTCGGGACAGGCCAGATATAGATTACGCGGGGCATGCGCTTCTCGTGTCTTCGTATGGTTGAGCCCCTCGGTTCGACAACATCCTTGTTTGGGTGGGGTGTCCGCAGACTAGAGCTATACACACAGCGGTGGTGTCAACATTCCCCTTGTCTGGGTGGTGTGTCCACAGACACAAAGACTTAAGCACGCAGGGGTGGCGTTATTCAATTTCAACAGCGTTTCCCTTGTTCGAAATATTATTTACGCCCTCTGCTCCATATATACGTGCATACACTTGTGGTGTTAGTACAACAGTGTTGTAGGTATACTCATTCGTGCTCGAGTGCTCTATGTGCGGGCCATGCTCTTCTTGTGTCCTCGTATGGTTGAGCCCCTCGGGTGGTATGGTACGTGCTACGGTACGGTATGGCATGGCGTGTGGTGTGACACGGTATGTGATATCGCATGTTGGTTGGTATAATGATACGGTTTGGTGGATCTACTATATGGAAAATCGCGGTATGTTATATGGTATGATGGTACGGTTGCCTCCATTTATGAAATTGCAGATCTGTCTATCTGGCTGTCTATCTGTCCGCATCCCTTATATTCTCGCTTTTATATTACTTCGTTCTATTTAATAGTGATTGATAGTAGGTAACATATCTCGGTAAATGGTGGGGGTGTATATTCAAGTGAGTATACGCAGGGAAGGAGAATTGGTTAGATGAAGTTAGTGGTATTCGATGAATTATGTCAGCTTTTTCATTTTGAATGAATAACGCCCTGCACATTGTCAGACGGAAAATAAAAAATATTTTAGTTCGTTACCGATGATATTCGTACGACATTTTCGACTCTTATATACCTTATATACTGAAACATACCTTACCACCAGGCAACATTTAGCCATAAAATATATCTATAACATCGTACCATCATACCATACCACCAACATACCACATTACTCACCGTGATTTTTCCTCATAGTATATCCACCAAACCGTACCATCATACCATACCAACATACGATATCACATACCGTGCCACACCACACACCAAGCCACACAGTACCGTACCACGTACCATGACATACCATACCCGTATATATAGGTACCACCACTACCCGAGGGGCTCAACCATACCAGGACACAAGAGTATGGCCGGCACAGAGGGCGCTCGAGCACGAGCGAGTATTCATACCACAATGGTGTACTAACACCACAAGTAGTATGCAGGTAAGGAGCAGGAGATGTGCATAATATTACGAACAACCCATACTGTACCTACACCACCCGAGAGGCTGAACCATACGAGGAAACAAGAAGAGCATACCCCGCGCAGAGAGCACTCGAGCACGAACAAGCATATATACCATATTGCTACCAACACCACAAGTATGCACGTAAGGAGCACCACCCGAGGGCTCAATCATACGAGGACACAAGAAAATCATGGCCCGCACAGAGAGCACTCGAGCACGAACGAGAGCACAGACCGCACTCGTCGTATGCGGTAGTATTGTATGAACTTGCAACAATCACCCTGCACCAGCAGCAATGTCGGCGGCGTTGAGCCCTAGCCTTGCAGTCAGAACAGTAGCACAGCAGGGCAGGCCCTCGAGCCAGTGTGGGCTGTGTGTGTAACTAATGTCTGTGGAAACCCCACCCAAGCAAGGATAGTGCAGCTGAGTCAAGCAACACTCCATGAAAATGGACGAGCAGTCGGGACTGCTGAACCCTCTGCGCGACAAAAATGACGGCACGTACCTGGGGGAGAGATGGACTACACCTGACCTGTATCCACGGCTTGTCCAGAAGCTGGACAGTAAAAGTGGGATTGAGGCATTCCATGATAGGAGTGCAGCTGATTTTTTTAGCTCACATGAGGCGCCCGAAACTGTCGGTATTTCGAAGAAATTCGATAACGCAACCCGATCAACACTTCTATGTGCTACAGTAGTCCTAAAACAATTATACTACTGTAGTAAAGTATGCAAACGCTTGACCCACAACGTGCAACCCCTACCGTGGGATGACTCTCTAAAAATGAAATGGTTGTAAAATAGCATGCGAAGACCACCGGTGATGAATGCCCTTCCGAACCAGGAGACGCCGAATACCCTATCCCATACCCCCGCCTCTGTACGACCACGAGTATTTATATTGAGGCGCGCAGACGCTTCATCTGCTTCAACACCCACCTGTTGGGATGCCGTCTGTGTTGGTGCAGACTGGTCTCTCTCGTCACTCTCGCCAAATCCGACTGTGACTTCACAACAACAAAACATACCCACACAGACTGAGAATAGCTCTCGAATGCATTTAATCGAAGGCAATAACCGTGGCAATGTTATATAGCTAAATATTGCCTGGTGGTGTGGTATGATTCAGTACATACCAGGTAAGATGTGTAAAAGTCGAAAACGTCGTATGAATATCATCTGTAACGAACTATATTATAGGTTCGAAAATGTAAGGGATACGTGTTCGTTTATAAAGGATAGACCACTGAGCTACTCAGTCAGCGCTGACTGAGTAGCTCAGTGGTCTATCCTTTATAAACGAACAAAATAAGTACCTTTGGGCTCGATACGGCCTCCCGCCGATAACATCCTCCGGGGTTGATCAAGCCCCTAGTCAGCGCTGACTGAGTAGCTCAGTGGTCTATCCTTTATAGAACGAACTCTCGAAAAAAAGAAGTCCGGGGTTCGAGTCCCGCCAGACGTCGTATTTCCGCTTTTTCTGCCGTGGGTAGAAAAAGGGAAATCAGGTGGAGAGAACCACGATAAAAGAACACTCGACCAGAGAGTCGGAAGTGGAGTGAACCACTTGAGTAAAAGAACTCACAACTGGGGAGGGGGACAATATGAAGGAAAAACCAGGCGCTGATTAGGGGCTTGATCAACCCCGGAGGATGTTATCGGCGGGAGGCCGTATCGAGCCCAAAGGTACTTCTTTTGTTCGCTTATAAAGGATAGACCACTGAGCTACTCAGTAGACCACTGAGCTACTCAGTCAGCGCTGACTGAGTAGCTCAGTGGTCTATCCTTTATAAACGAACAATGCGGACAGATAGACAGACAGACAGATCTGCCATTTCCAAATAAGAGACTCAGTTTGACAAACTGAGCATTGCAGATCTGTCTGTCTGTCCCCATCAGAAAGAAACGTCAATCCTCGCAAAAGCGGTGGTTCCAAACCGCTCCCGACGTTGACGTGTATACTGCACGAATCGATAGTCGGGCCAACGTTTGGATTCAACGCCTTGAGCTATGCGACCCAGCCTCACCCGGGACAATCGCTTGTAGACAATCGCTTGAGCCAGATTCGGTACGAGCAGCAAAGCATTTCGCAAATTGGGTACAGCGCATCGATCGTGACAACATTGGGATCACCTTTTAGAAGCATGGCTCGCTCAGCGGGATTGGCTATCGGCGTTGATGCGGTCGTTGCCCGCCGCTCGCGAACGGCCATGCAAGGTCGCTTCTGGCTGCAAGGTCTTGACCCCATGGGGTTTAAGATATATTATGTGGCGTTTTTTGGCAGGGTCACTGCCTGTTTTACTGTAAATTGAAGTAATTACCAAACAAGCAACAACAGTAGCAGCACAAAGAAGGAGCAGCACCGTCACGGTACTTCGGAACTTCTTGAGGTCGTGCAAGGTCCCAGAGCAATTGTTGCTCGATCGGGCAGACTTGAAAGGATGGGAGCTCGCGTACAAAGGGTTACTGAAGCACGGGCACAAAGTTCCTCCGAGAAGCCCGCCGCACGCAGCAAGTGTCGGAAGGAGGCCGCTGCTTCGAGAAGGTGTGTCAAACGCCCAGTATTATAGCCGTTACCTGTAATCCTAATCAACAAGTGTAGCGAACAACCAACCCAGCAATCCACCCAAACCACACACACCCTCAGCAATGCAGCAATACACCAGTACTGCCGTTCCCCTCGCTGCCTCGGCTAGGAATGCTGCGAGGCATGCCCTATCAGGCTTATAGCGAGTGGGGTAGGTCTTTCTGGCGGGTGTAAGGCCGGACTCACCCTCAAGGAGTGATACCTTCTTGCTGCTGTCTGTGGCCGCTACGCTCCGGCGGCAGTAGAGTTGAGTCGTACGTGGTGCGTCAGGCACGGAGACCTACGATTCGCGCGTCTTTTTTTAGGCAGCTGCGGCAGAGCAGCAATGCTCAATCGGGGTGTCCGTGCGCGGAGGCAGGCGCCACCACAGGCCACACTACGGCAGTCTATTGCGCCGGAAAGAGGCTGGATTCGACGACGAGGGAGGAGGGAGACTGAGCGTCGACGTGCGGGGAAGAGACGGATTGACCTCCCCCTGCGTGATAATTTTTATTTTTCAGATCAGAACCGCAAGTGCGAGCAGCATTTTGTTTTTCAGGATGGCGGAGAAAGGGAACCGACTGGAAGGGAGTGGCAACGAGAGCACGTGCAAAGGAGCGGGCGGATCGGTCCAAGGCGATGAGGCGGCCATGAAAAGCGGCAGGAAGACGGTGCACGGATACCCATGACCTGCGCGCATACTATCATCTCGAGAGAAGCAGTCATAGTTTGTTTTTTCCTGGTATTGTTTTTCACGAGGCAGAATAGTATCTACTTGTTATTAACGTCACTGGTCTTTGTAGTTTAACGAGTTGTATACCCTTCATGGGGAATAAACCACGCAATTATCAGGAACGTGGTATCATAACAACTGCTGTGCTGCACCTTTTTTGTTTCAGACAGCCCAGGAAGAGATGGCGATCGTTGATATTCGTGTGGTAGTAAGGTTCGATTGCTCCTTTTTCACTGCATATCCTCGAGTCTTCACTCTGACAGCACCCCAGATAGCAGGCAGGTGTGTTCCTCTTTCGTTTTCACGACTACCGTGCGTTTCGTACGGTGCAGGCAGCACTCCGGACAGCAGCCGATGTAGTCAGCAGCCACAACTTGGTTAGTGGTGGGAACGGGGATACTCTTATATCATAGTTGAGAGGATATACCTGCGTTCAGTTTTGCACATTGGTTTTATCTTCTGTGCGCTTTCTTCGTCTCGTGTATTTTTAGGCAGCCGTTTTTTTTTTTTTTCGGATCTTCCTAGGGCTCCAGCACCTTTGGGTGACCACGGACTCCTTCGTCAGAGAGTTATGTGAGAACAACAACAACAACAACAACAAAAACAACAACAACAACAACAACAACAACTGCAGCAGCATACTAATCCATCCACCATTTAATAGTCAACCGACGTTCCGATGTTTCCTGCTGTTCTCTTAATAGTGGTTGGGACCGCTACTATGCCACGTTCCGATGCTTCCTGCTGTACGGAAAATGGTATTCGTCAGAATTTCAAAATTGATAAAGTTACTGACATACGTATAAGCCCTCGTCCGGTTCTGATCATTTCTGCTGGACTGTCCGTCTCCTGGCTTGTTATCTTTGCTGTTGCGTGTCTTGCACGAGTTGTCGCAAACCGGTACCCTGGTCTCCCATCGTCAAGGCCGCTCCTGTCTCCACGTGTGACCATCCTTTGGGCGTGGTTGACGGGAGTACTGCTACGATGATGGGGAGGCTTGTTTGTTGGCCTCCTACCATCCACCCCGTCCGAGTGCTTCAACGCGGGCGTTTACCGCCTTCGATATGCCTTAGTCTGGCAGACGGAACAGTAACACAGCAGGGCTGGCGCTCGACTCAGTTTTCCAGCCCTCGCCATGTAGGCATTCGCGCGAGAGGCATTGCGTGGTGTGCAGCAGCTCGAGCCATGGGCTACGTCGGGGAAAATAAAATGGGCCCGAAACATCAGATCCTTCAGGGTGACATAGAAGGAGCGAGCGCGCGACGAGCGATGGCAGAACCTCAGCTCTCTGAACGCAGAGCGCCAACTCATTAGCGCTTTCCACCGGCTATTTGGGCTGTAGTTTGATTGGCCGTTGGGATACTGCTGGTCTGTGTGCTGTGCTGTGTGATCTTTGTTTTGCTGTGTTGTGTGTGCTTGCTCGTTGCTGGCTCGCTGTGTACTGGACCCTCGGACTAAATTGACGGGCGAGTACTTTCCTACATAGTTCGTAGATGCACGCCGCTCAGCCACACGAGCGGGATACCTCTCGGCACCGCCAACGTCGCTGGTGTTGTTTTACACGTAATCCGTCAGTTGCTTTGAGTTCGTGCGACACCAAGCGGATAGTTGTAGCCGGACTGGGCGTTACACTAAGGTGTGCTGTGCGCTGTATGCTGCTGCTGTGTCTGTGTTCGAGTTACCTCACGATCTGAATCCCAGTTTGTTTGCTGAAAATCACTCAGAAACTTGCTTCAAACATGTACTTACTTGGTGAAAAAGTGCCCTTGTTGCTAAAGAAAGGGCATATTTTGGGAAAATCCGCCTTTCACGATGGTCTGCCGTGGTCGGAAGTATGGCCCTATTTTTTTACGCTCAGTAGGCTGTGGATGAGTGTGTTGCATCACAATACCAACAACACGAAGCAGAAATTTTAATGTATGTAGGATGTTGAATGCCCTTTCCGGGAGACGACGAATACCCCATATCCCCGCCCAGTACGACCACGAGTAGCACCGATAGCCAGCACGCAGACGCTCAGTATGAGCCAAACCCCGCCTGCTGGGGTGCCGTTTGTGCCGGTGTCGGCTGATTTCTCTCGTCACTATCACCAACTCCAACTGCGACATCACACAATTCTCAGTTTGTAGACCTGAGTCTCTGCTTTGGTGAATCTCAATCTGTCTGTCTGTCTGTCCGCAAGGATTATGTTTTCGAACACTTTCCAATGGCCGATATATAAGCTCGTTACAGACGATATTCGTACGACCTATTCGACCCTTTCGGACCTTATATACTGAAGCATACCATACCACCAGGAATATTTAGATTTATAATACATCCATGACATCGTACCATGGTACCATACCGCAAACGTACCATACCCTATACTGTGTTTTCCCCGTCCCATACCGTCAACAAATACCATACCACATACGGTGTTTTCCCATATTCCCATATATATATATACCATACCACCAACATATCCGATATCCCATAGCGTGTTTGTTACATATAGTATATATCAAGTCGCATAGTACCATCATACCATGTACCAACATATTATGATATCACACCAGGTAGGTACACGAGAAGAGCAAGCTCTCTGAATCCAAGATGTTCTCCACGACAACGAGTAGCAGCAGAACGATCGATGAGTTGGATGGTGGCACAACTGTATTCTAACTAGCGTCGCTGCTTCGCGCCCGACGCGCGGTCAGCGGGGGGCGTATCTCTCCGTGGCCACTTCAACCGTCGGCTGGCGCGGGTTTGGGTACGAAGAGGAGCGCACGCGGCGCGCGCCTCTCGGTGGATACGTACTCGTAGACTACAGCAGCAGCGGCACAGCAGCAACACCAGCAGCAGCAGCAGCAGGAGTCAGTCATATTGTGAAGTACAAAGTCCTAAGACGAGTTGACTCGGCACGTCTCTCCGCCGCCAGACCAAAGAAAGGCAGTCAGAGTTGGCTCGGACGCTTGGATCCTACGCACAGTGCAGCGCACCCAGTGCGTCTCTTCGCGGCACCAGACCACAACAACAGGAGAGTTGGTCTCGGCGTTTGCTCGCGTCTGTGCGGGCCCAGTAAATCCGAGCAACAACAACACACAATGGCCGGTGACATTTGGCGGGCTCTGATCAGGCGTATGATAAAAAAAACTATTGGCCGCTGTAGTATTAATCTTAGTATTTACTGTAATAGAAGTAGTAGTAGTAGTAGTAGTAGTAGCAGAAGTGGTATTAACAATAGAAATGCAGTACGAGAGCTGATTTAAATGAAATTGTACTGGAAATAGAGGTAATTCGGGGAGATGGACGAAAAAAAAAGAAGGTATCCGTCTCGAATGGCGAAGACTAGGCTTTTTCCAGGTTTGGGAGGATACCGCAGGACGCCGCCGTCAAGCTCTTGCCCCTAGAGCATCGTTCCACCCGATTTCTTCGAGCCCGTCATCTATACTAGTTGCCCTGGCCCGCCACGAAGCGGGCTGGCCGTGGACTGAGTCTATGTCGAGATCAAGCGTCTGTCGTCGCATGAGCTGATCTTTACCAGCAGCGTGTTGACACTTTGCGACGAGCAAAAAACACATTGCGCCACCTGCAGCCGAAAACAGTGGCGGTACGGGTACAGCAGCATGCAGCAGTGAATTACTTTGTACTTCGCCTATATTAATGTCATGCGATCTTTGTCGTATGTTTCGGTACTCGTAAATAATCCGGCAGTTGAAAAAACATGTCAATCTGTCGAATGATGTATGAACAACCCACCACATGTTATTCACTGGCCAACTATAAAGTCGAGTTCGCATCAACTTCAAGACGAAAAAAGTAATTCGCTGACTTGTTACTATTAATAATACGAGAGGCTGTCGGTCACCTGGTAATATTTATTCTAGTACGACCACGAGTATTATATAGTGTTGATTAAATTGTAACCGTCGTGCGTACAGGCGCAACAATACTTGTCAAGAAACCCCGCCGCAGACCACTGTTGCCGCTGTGTCACCAACGGGAATGACAATCACGGTAGATAGATCTGTCACTTTCGTCATTCCCACTCTTCTATTAATAGTATAATCATATTACGGGGGGCCACATATTAAATAGACCTGCAGCAATTACAAAAACCTGTATATTTCCTCATTTTTACTAACAATATTTTGTCCTATTTACTATGGTCCCCCGTAATAGTAGGCTATAAAAGAGTGCTCATCACTACTGAGGTAGTCTAGCATCTAGCAGCACGAAAAAGTCTAATTCGCATCAACTTCAGGACGAAAAGTAGTTCGCTTTTACTTTCCTATTTCCAACCCTCTGTGTAGTACAGACATATATATGTTCGTCTCTGTGGCGATCACTTTGACACCCTCGTACGTATATTTCATCCCCCCGATTTAAAGAAACAGAGCTGTAAGATCAAAATGCACCACTCGCTAGCCTGCCTACAGAAACCACGTACATCACCTCTTGCGCTGTTGGGCCACCCCTGCAATCTTACAGGTAGGTGTGTGCATACTGCGTTTTTCATATATCAAGACCAGAAGAGAGGCCAAGAATATGTGCAATATCATAGTGAGACTCACCAACAAACACGTACGTACGTACTCATCATGTTGTGCTGGTACGTCAACATCTGCTGCAACATTTACAGGGAGTATTTCAAACATTTTTCAGTGTCTTGGTGTGCTTGTCACGTTTGAACTCTTGAGCCGTGTGGGCTTTTCTTAGAGGCGAGGGGGGACATCCTGCGGTATACAAATATCGGCAGACGTGCTTTCCCGTATACATCACCGCCGTATGGACCAGGCAAACCACAACCTATTGATGGCTGTTGGGGGGTGGGGCGTCCTGCTCTCGCCGTGCTATGGTACTGCTGTACTGGCATATGGCATACCACTCTGTCCCGTAAAATAGTAACCGTATTTTACTATGAGGCGCGCGAGCGCGAAGCGCGAGCCTTTTGTTCTTGGTTCCAAGGAACAAAAGCAGACGTTCAGTCTGAGAGCCAAGGTGCCGTCTGTACCGGTGCCGACTGGTCTTTCTCCACACTCGCACCAACTCCAACTGCGACTTTACGAAAAAAATAAAAGCAAACTGAGAACAGCGCTCGAATGCATTTCATCGAGGGCAATAACCAATAATTATCAGGTACCTGGTACAAATAGTAAAATGCCCCGAATAGAAACGTAAAAAATACGGAGGACGCGACAGACAGCAGAAAAACGGACAAATCAGTGGCAACCCGCACCAGCAGCACGCAGCAACGCCCGGAAAGGGGCTGCTGCTCCAAACAAGGTACAACAGTAGCGACAGAGGGCAGCAAAGCTCGGAGGGAGACTCTTTGCTTCGGACAAGGTTGCGGGTCGGGTGGGTCGGGGGGGGAATTAGGTAAAGACTTGCGTCTCGTTCTGTGCAAGACCGCCCAACTGCGGCAGATTAAGCCCAAAAGATGGCTGAAGGCATCGTCTTGGGCTTCTTCAACCCGCGTCAGTACAGAAAAAGCGTTGCTACCACGGGTTTTCGCGGGCACACGCGGGGAAACGCCCTTCCAGTATTGGCGACGCGGGTTGAGGTAGGCGAAGATTAAGGGCCGCGGTGGCAGGTGCCGCGCCTGGCGGGCACGCGGTACTTAGGAAGAGGGGGAAAGCACAAACGATTGTCAAGGACATATTTTCGGCCGTTTCGGTCGCTAACCTGTGTTTCTTCGCACGTGCTCGAGATATTGTTGCCGTAGCATGGGGTTGTCGAACACATGTTGCAAGGCTTAGTGGTACCTGGGTATGCGGCGCGAGATGTCCCCGTGAGAGAGAGACGGCGGGGGGCTAGGTGCTGATCGAACCCAGTGAGCGCCCGCCAAGGGACGATCGCCCCGACAGTGCGGCTGAATCCTATGCTGTGATTTGTACGTCAGCGCTTTCTTACAGTAAATACTCGTCTTTGAGTCACGAGTCAGTATTTTTACACGATGGGTTTCAAAAGGTAGGCGTTGACCTTGTTGTTACTGTAGGTTGAAAGCTACTGTCGCGACGATCATACGGACTATTTGAGCTGCCCTCTTCGGTGGTTTTATGCCCGCTGGCATCTCAACATTAGCCTGCTTTCTTGGGGCACCAAAACATGAGCCCACCCTGAAAAGCTGAAAGATATGCAGAAATACGTTCACTACTCTACTGAGGAAAACGTCTGGAATGCCGTAGACCACTTGTTAGAACCTACCCAGGAGGACCCCACGATACCAAATGCCAAAAACAGAAATGTCTCCATTCCATTGCCTGCCTTCTTTGGGAACCACAACATTAGCCCACCCTGAAAGGTTGTATATTATGCAGACATCAATTCAATCCATCCGGGTAATCCGAAAAAGGACAGAAGGGGCAATGCCCGGCTTCACACCCCACCCCACCACGCTAAAACTCGCAAACAAAAACAGTTCAAACAAAAAAGTGCATTATTAATAGGTGAATCTGACAACGAAACTCCAGAACGTATACCTAAGCACGCAGAACACGGTGGCAAGCTAGAACGATCTCACGACATCAGGTCTGGGAGGAAAATCAAGCTGAAAAAACGATGCTGTGAAGATTTTACTCACTGCGCTAAAGGGATAAAAGATTGGCCGATTACGCAGCCCAGGGCAATCCTGATAGACGGTCTTTCAACACCCCCTCCCCCTCTGAACAGCGGGATCTTTGGGACGTACCGGTACCGAATACTGCCGTACGTTGACCTCCCCGCTTCATTTTAATACCCCGGGAACCAGGGAGACATGTTTCTAGGATTGTACACGCAATGCACACGCAAGCACTTCTCTAAAATATTCGTTTGAACTGAGATTCGAACCCGTGTCCTTGACATCAAAAGTGAAGGCGTTACCTACTGAGCTATATGCGGTGATATATCAATCGAATGCCCAGCCCAGGGAAACCCATATAACCCCCCACGCACCCTCTCAGCAGCGGGATCTCTGGGGTGTAACGGTACCGTATACGGCCGTACGTGGACCTACCCGCTTCGTTTCAATACCTGGAAAATCAGGGAGGCATTTTTTTAGCGACGCACGCGCAAGCGTTTCTATAAAATAAACGTTTTAAGAGAGATCCGAACCCGTGTCCCCGACGACGTCAAATGTGAAGGTTGCTACCGACTGAGCGATAGGGGTACAAGATCGACCGACTACCCAGTCTAGGGAAATCCTTATAAACATGCCCCCCTTCAAACTGCAGTTGACCTATCAGAAGATGTGAGGCACGTATATAGTAACCTATCAATAGCTAGCTAAGCGCCGTCACGTCTAAAACCTTAATCCGCCCGGCAACAATGCCGCGAGAGGAAAAAAAAAGAAAACAGATAACTCCGAAGAGACGCGAAGGCACCAAACACTTCGAAGGAGCTAGGAAGGAGATAACACGAGATAGAGCCACTACACGCGTATACCCGCCCCGGCAGGGTCGAAGGACAATTAATTACGGAGAAGGCATGAAGAGCATACCAGGTACCAGGTATTAAATAAGAAATAAAACACCCAACAGCCCACTCGTCGGGGTTAAATATTCAAAGTCCAGTGCTGGCACGCATTTACGCCCGCGCCGGTCCCGTGTTCCGTGTACTGGTGACTGAAAGACACTCCTGTTGGCTCTCTTTCGTACGGAAGTAATCGTACGTGGGGGGGAACACGATGAGACTTGAAGTGTCCGAACCGTGCCCCTCGTCTGTTCTCTCAGACTACCTCGTTGCATCGCAGCTGGAAAAAAGGAGGCGCCGTTGTGCATGTGGAGTGTCGCTGCAAAGTCCTCGGAAGAGACTTGTCGCCCCAATCGACTTGGCGACCGAGAAAGTTCGCTCCTCGTGCAGCCTTGTCAGAACGCGGGCCAGGAAAATTCGGACGATATTTGTCGATACCTTCAATCTTGTAAATATCGACGACTTGCCCCACGAAGCCGGGTTGAGCGCTGAGAGTAAACTCGATGGTCTTGTACTCAGCTCCCGACACCTCAAGGCAACCACTACACCTGGGAGGTCGAACCTGAACATGCTGAATGCAGTGGAAAGGGGGAGAGACGTATCGTGAAAGCGCGGGCCAGTTAGGCGATAAAAACTAGCCGTCATTGCGAGGAACACGAGTACTGACATCGACTGGAACCGGCGGGAAAGGAATCAGGTACGGCGGCAACATTACGGCCGTCTCCGCAACAAGTACATGCTCTTACCACGACCGAACACGGCGGTGAAGAACCCACGGCGGCAAATATTGCGGCCGTCTTCGCGAGGAACGGAAGTCCTGAGGTCGACCAGATCCGGTGAAGAAGAATCCAGGGCGGCATTATTGCAGCCGTCTCCGTGTGGGATAAGAGCCCCAAGCTCGACCGCATCGGGCGGTGAAGCATCCACGGCGGCAATATTGCGGCCGTCTTCGCAGGGCGCTTAACCGATGCCGGCGGGAGAGAATACCGTGGCGGCAATTTTGCGGCCGTGTTCGCGAGAAACAGAAACCCAGAACTCGACCGCACGGGGCGGTGGAGAAACCCCACCCGCAATATTGCGGCCGACTTCTCGAGGAACAGAATCGCTGAGTCTAAGGCGGCTGCAATATTGCGGCCGTCTTCACGAGGAATGTGGGCTTGCCTGAACCTGGTCGTTATGAACACACACAGCGGCATCATTGCGGCGGTATTCGCAAGGAGCTTGACCGCACCGGGAAGTGAAGGATCCACGGCGGCAATACTGCGGCCACCTTCCCGGCGCACCGCAGCCCTGAGTTTGACGAAACCGGGCGGCGAAAAAAACTACGGCCGCAACACTGCGGCCGTCTTCGCGGGGAGTAGGAGCCTCGAGCTCAACCGAGCCCGGCGGTGAAGAAACCGCGGCGGCAACATTGCGTCCGTCTTCGAGAGGAGCTCGACCGAACCTGGCGAGGAAAAACCCGCGGCGGTATTATGGAGGTCGGTTTCGAAACAGGAGCTCTGAGCTTTTGATCGAACCCGGTGGCTAAGAACTACGGCAGCAACCTCGCGGCCGCCTTCCTGAGGAGTGCATGTTCGGGCTCGTCCGAGACCAGCGGGGAAGGGAGTGCAGTCGTATTACACCACGGCGCTGTCACCGTACAAACTCTGCGATTATTTCCCAAGGGATTATATCGGATGAAACCGTGCTGGCCCTGGGTGCGTCTTCTGGTGGCGAGGGGAGATAGTCGCCTCAGTCTGCCAAGATTTTGCTTGCTGAGCGAGGACGCTTGGACGACTGCTTGGTTTCATCTAGGCGCGGTGGGGATGAACTCCAGCTGAAGGGGGGCGAGGGGTCTTGGCTGGACACTCGCTGGCGGTCTGCCAGGATGCGTGAGGCACGGGCCTTTTCAGAATCCAGGTCTTGCCCGGCGAAGGCGGCCTTGTCCGCGGTCTGGATGACCGTTGATTCGGCCGCTTCCAGTTGGGCGCGAAGGCTGTCCTTGAGAGAGATCGCCGCCGCTGACCGGCGCATCGCGGTAGCGACACTCCTCGTTGCAATGGCCACCGCGTCTGAAGATGCCTGATGTTCTAGGGATTCTTGTACGAGGTTCGCAGAATCCTTGGCGGCGCGAACCACTTCAACGTGGGCGGCGCGGGCGGTGGCCGTCATACCAGCCCATACGGCCGGCGTATGAGCCCAGGCATATTTTCCCGGCATGGACGACGCGGAGACTTCTGAAGTGTCGGTGCTGCTGCCTTTGTCGGGTTCATGGCTTAGAATATCTTCCTCGATGTCTGCCGGCGGGGATGAGGCGAGTTGTTGAAGATCCATGGTACCGTAGCGGCCGTCTTCAGATAAGAGGCAGGACTCTCCAGGTGTGGGCCTGCACGTGTAATGCGGAGGGGAGCCTAAGCAGTCCGGGCGGGAGGAGGCTGCCAGGGAGGTTGGTCCTGTAGGGTATTCAGGAGGTGAGGTGCAATGCCAACTCAGTGATGACGAACCCCGGCTGAAGGAGGAAGAAGGACCTCCGTCGGATAGGTGCTGGCGGGCAGCCAGTATACGCGAGGCACTGCATCGTTCTGAATCCAGTGCTCGACCGGCCAAGGTGGCCTCTTGCGCTGTCTGGAAGACTTCTAAGTTAGCCGCCACCAGTTGGGTGCGAAGACTGGTCTTGAGCGAAAGCGCCACCTGAGCCCGGCGCGTCGCGGTAACGGTGTTCCTCTTCGCAATGGCCACCGCGTCCACAGACGCCTGATCTTCCAGAGATGCCTCCTTGCCTTCTGCCGCTTTCTTGGCGGCGCGAACAGCTCGATGGTGGGCTGTGCGGGCGGTGTGCGTCATGCTAGCCCATACAGCCGGGGTATGAGTACATGCATAGATGTCCGGTACGGAAGGCACGGAGATTTTCGCAGTGTCGGTCCCCCCCCCTTGGTAGTGCTCGCAATCCAAAGTCGCTTCCTCTGCATCTGCCGGCCGGGGAATCGCAAGCTGTCGCTTGCCAGTAGTGGAGTGGACGCCATGTACTCCGGTTGCGTTGCAGGATTCTGTCATTTTGGGTGAGCACGACAAGAACGGAAGGGGATCCAGCATAGACAGCGAAGCAATAAAAGCAACATGGTGAATTGGAGGCATCTCATTCGCAACAATACATTTGAGTCGCAAACTGGGCAATATATCATAGACTGCATCACCGATATGTCAAGCCTCTGACGTAGGGGGGCGCTACGCGCAGTAGAGAAGCACGAGGGGGAAAGGGGAAAGGGCAAGATGGGTGGCAAACGCCAGGGCGGGGAGGGACGCAGAGCAGAGAAGACAATAGTGGGGGGAGGACCGGCTGTGATGCGCTCGAACCGTTTGGATCACGATCCAGGTTTCTCGAGCAGCTGCTTGTTTAATGGTAGATCAAACACTCGTGCTTCTTAGTAGAACCCACAGAGTGCCCATCACGCAACAACGGTTCCAACGTGCGGCATTACGTGTCGGTCATCACCACGGGGCTACTATAAGCGAATGCTACGCCTTAGCCTGTCTAATTGTGACGTAAACGCGCGGTTGCTGGAGACCGGCGTTTGAGGTCTTCAGGAGCTTGCGGGCGCCACCGCTGCAACAGCGAGTGGAGGAAGCACCAGCTTACGACCCGATGAAGGATGAGATTCATCAAGAGAGGACAGAGGCGCCAGCAGTCCCCGTGCGCGGGCAACCGAGCTCGGTCAAGCATGGGCAGTCACAATCGTGCACAAAACTGGGGCGACAGGGTCGCTTGCAGGGCTAAACGATCCTGGACGAGCAAGGCAAACAGTGGCGCAAAGCCAAAGGCGGGCCCGAGACAGCAGGCTCGGGGTGCTGCCGAGTCTTTGGTGCGACCAGCATCCAGAAGTTGGGTAAGGAAAGGGCTAGTCATGGGCAAGTGTTGCGACACAAGCGGATCAGCATCAGCGGCGCCAGATGGACCTGAGGCTTCATGCCCACGAGAACGGCCGAGGCGGTGGGTGGGACGCCTGATAGTGGGGGGGCTGGTGCGATAGAGGTTGGGAGTGGTCAGAACAAACGCCCGTGAGTAAGCTATCTACGCGCCGGCAAGTGGTGAGCCCATAGCCTCACTGGAGGATGCACTTGAGGGCAGATTACCACCACTGGGCGGATGATGTCCACAGCCGCCAGGAGACATTGATAAAACGCAGAAAAGAGGTGTCACGCACACTAGAAACATGAGTGCGAACGAACGAAAATCAGAGGCAAGGTCCTAGCAACCAATGCCGCTTGGCTGCTAGGGTTTCCTGACGTTGCACTCACAAGTCTTTGTTATTGTTCGCTTGCGTTGCCGTCATACCTTTTGAACAAGGGGCGAGCTCACAGGGGGCGATATCCTCTCGCTTTGGCTACAGAAATACATAGTCTGCATACTTAAATAACATACCAGGCCTACCCGCGAGGGCGCGCGATGACTGCGCATACTGAGAAGTGGGCCCTTTACGAGCAACACACTCGTACAACCCCAACTCAAGGGTACCTTCAGCGGGGCATCTCTTTGAAAGCAAAAACGAGCCACCGCATACAACATTTTCCCTATTATTCTCCTCTCAGTACAGGACACAATCGATAGCAGTTTGTTGGCAACTGAGCCTCTTACCACGCCCCATTCTTGAGATGACATACTCTGAGTGAATAATGTATCAACTACTCTCAAACCTCACATGATGTCCACTATATTTGCCCGAAAACGGGGGCTCGTTTCCCCCGCATTACCCTTACGTCACATCTTCATCAAAGTCACTATCATAATTCCTATGGCTACCACGACCTTGAGTGTCCCGTCCCGATATCTGGGCTGACGCGGCATTTTTGGTGGCACCTTGAGCGCTCCCGGACAAT
Source organism: Nereocystis luetkeana (assembly GCA_031213475.1). NCBI lineage: Eukaryota > Phaeophyceae > Laminariales > Laminariaceae > Nereocystis > Nereocystis luetkeana. The sequence goes on along the minus strand of JARUPZ010000011.1, from coordinate 4,382,735 downwards.
ATCCCCACGGCCGCGTTTTTCATGAGGAAGTCGTCGATGCCGTTCTCCGCCGCCGCTGGCAAAGAGAAGCCGTATAGGTTGGGGTGGGCCGTCGAATGTGGCGACGGGAAAGCTGCTGGCGTTCCCACGGATGAAGACGAGGAGTGCTCCGCTGTTTCCACAGCGTTTTTACTGCTGTCGTGCTGCTCGGGGGAGGAAACCAGTAATTCTGCAGGTTCGACCACAGGAAGGATTTCTTCCGGTTTTATGCCGCAAGAATTGATCGCGACGACGGTGGGGGGAGGGGTCGACGAAACAGTAGCACGTTAGTTCCACCGTGTTGCTGTCGAAAATCAGGATGAATTCGTGACCACGCTAGTTTTTGTGCAAATGCCACCAGAAGATGCGTTCAGCCTGGAAATGAAAAGCAATTTGGTAGGTCCTTTCATTGATCAAAGAAGGTTAAAACTGTATGTTGATGAGAATACCGCTGCATCCCAATCGGTATCGCGCTTTTTTGTTTGCTTAGGGGTATCTTTCTCGCAACTCTCAGTCAATCAGAGGTCGCATTGTTCCCCCTAGCACGTATCCGCCCGAGTGCGCGACGGTTCGTGTGAGACTCTCAGAACAGGTGCAGAGCATAAGTTTGCGTCGCAATGCATGGTTTGAAAACAAGCGGATAGTTTTAGGGCCTGCAGCGTAGCATAGCGTTCCTAAACGAGGAACGATACACGTCAGGGTAGAACTGGACAGTGTAACATTTCCATTACACGCAGCACAGAACAAAATACCACCATGTCCGTTAAATTCAAAGGAAGTCATAGGCCGACGCCAATGGGCCGGCCAGGCCCAATCATTTTTTCAAAGGATGGGCCACGGCTCACAAAAACATATACAAAAATTCTCGGTCCCGGCCGGCCCCTCATATTTTTTTAATTGTCGATCTGGCCTGGCCCGGCGCATGACACTGGCAGCACGCCCATGAGACCCGGGCTCTACACGGACCGGCCCATGTATTGTCCCGTACTAAAAGGTCGCGCATATGCGCTTCCGTGTTTCTTTAATATTATTTGGTAATGTTGTTCGATTTTTTTATTTTGGGAATTTTCTCCATCGGCCCAGTCCGATGGATTCCGCTTCGACTGGTAGACCGCCACACGCTTCTGCTGCTGCTACAACTGCTACAGCAACCACCGCTCCTGCAGCAAAACCTGCCGCTATCGATATTTTATCCGAAAGGGGCATAGATCACGCCGCCATAGATCCTTTGGTGGGGGCTTCCCAGACTGCAGCACCAGTTATCATTATCGGTTCGACACCGAAACACACGAAGGTGAACGTCGCTGCAACTTTCGGCCCGAAGATGTTCCCTGTCTCGGCGTACCTCATCAACGTTTCACCGGTTGTTCCGTCTGGGCCGAACCAGGGGAAGGACGTGAAATGCGGACTGGGTCGCGGAGATGGCAACAAGGAGTGTTTTCAGTACACCCACAAAAACACCAAGACCATGATCAGGAATTTGTACTCGTACGCAGACCACGAACAGCAGAGCAGCATGGGCGGACGTCGTAGCAGTAGCAGTAGTACACCACATGTTATGGTCTGCGGCCGGGGCCAGGCCGTCGAAACACGAGGGCCGCCTCATGTGCAGGGCGGAGCGGCCCATGTAGAGCCCACATCTCATGGGCCTCGGCCCGGCCTGACCCATGACAATTTTCAGATCGGCCCGGTCCGGCCCGGCCCGGAGCATCGGTCCATGACAAGCCCTGGTAAGGTCAAAGACCGTTCGTGTACTCGTATTTACACCCAAACGGTCCTTGTATTTCTTAGCATACAGTTGTGGCACGTACAGAGTTTAAAATTATTCAAAAAGCCACCGCATCGACTCAAATCACAGCCCCTTGAGCAGCAGCAAATACCGTGTGTCAGAAGCAGCCCCTTTCGATAGAGCAGGATTACGGGCGCCAGGTATGTATGATAGACGCACGTAACTTGGCTAGCGCTCCCACACAAAAAGTAATTGTGAGCGCGAAAAACTCACAGCAGCAGCGTATTTGGTAGACACATGAGTGATAAGTATTGACAGAATACGGACGACTTGGTGACGTGGGGGGCCAGTGATAATTGATCCCGAAAACTGCCCCCCCGTCATAGCAAACGCCCAACAGAGGCGGATAACGGACTGAACGAACGGAAGCAAAATTACACCGAACATCCCAACAGGGCAGTGTCCACATTGACAATAGCCCCGTAAATACGACCGCGGGGCCGGAGCAGGGAAGTTCTGTGGTGCCGATCGCGTGTTTACTATTTCGGAACTTTCTCCGGTTTTGAGTTGAGAACCGAATCACGCGTTTCCGAAAGATAATTTTTCGACAGTCTCGCGCAGGTGCGATAGAAAAGCTAAAACACAGCATTTAGACATATAGACTCCTGGCCTTCAGAAGCAAGGTCACGCGGCAATGGAGCAAACCCTACATGTTTCATGACCAGGTTGTGACACTGGTATATTGCATCATGACACCAACCGACGCCTCTCCCTGACTGCTTGGCTCTATGGGCTGCAGGTATCTTGAACTGTGCTCGCATCTGAAAAAGTGGTCGCTGCTGTGGGCTATTTTGGCCTCCTCGAATCACATCAATCACACACGAAAACAGAGATGCTACCTATTCTTCCTGCCAACGACCGACGTTTTGAGCGTACTTCGAAGGTCATCAGAGCACAAATAGTAGTCCTCCGAACTCAGCCATTGACTGGCGAGTCCGAGTCATTTTGAAGTGCTCAGTCCCCAGGGTACCAGACGATGAAATAACTGAATCCTCGCGAATCCCCTGGGTATATCATAAAGTTGAAATAATTGAGTCCTCGCGAGTACCAGAGGTACCAGAAGCTGAAATGGCTGGGTCCTCGCGAGTACCGGGCCAAAGGGTCAAACAAAAAGAAAACACGTGTTCCGTGTATTTTGTTCTCGCCCTCTGAAGCAAACCTGCGGAGGGTCGTCAGAGCACCAGTACGAGTCATCGGGGCTCCATCACTGACTCGCGAGTCCGAGAAATGATATACTGAGTCCCCATGGTATCCAGAACCTGAAATGACTCTCGAGTTATCGCGAGTCCCCAGGGTACCGGAAGCTGAAATGACTCCCCCAGGATACTGCGACCTGAAATGACACGAGCACTCAAGAGCCCCAAGGGTATCAGGGGCTGAAATGACTGCTACTCATTGGTATTGGTACTATAACGATCATTGTAGCACTGCTCTCACACACCACATAGAGGGCGGTGCTCGATGGCTTGTGGACAAAACCATCGGGCGCCTCTGTCGTGTTCAAACACGCTTGTGTCTCGTGCTCCTCGATTCATCATATTTTCGTTTTGTCGAGGTACCGACTTCGAGTCACAGCTCTACTGTAGTGCATTACCAGTTGGGGGGGGGGGAATTTCCGTACTTCGGCTGGAGCACAAGATTATGCGCTGATCTTGACTACCAGGTACACGTTAGCGGCAGGTTTTTCGTTTGGGGAAACACAAAACCACCCTGTTCTTGGCAAAATCAACACGAAGGTCATTCGAAGTCCTGTGCAAAAACGATGGGGGGAAAAGGGGCAGAACACCTTTCTCGAGAATCTACATTCCTGACAAGGAGGGGGTGGAGTAAATAATGTCCGACCCGTGAGCGTATGATGCTGCCCGCCATGTGATGCATGTCAAGTGTTCATCAGGGCATTAAATAGGGTTCAGGACCCGGAAGGCGTGTTGCGCGCAATACGCGCCGCAGGCGTGAACGCCCCCCGGAGGGCCGGCTATAAAAAGCCATATGTGCGTGGACACCTTGCCGCAAAACCACTTCATAACGTGCGTTTAGACGCCCAGTAAAAAAAAAATGATTCGCCTACGGCGAACACAGAAAGGTATCTCGCTCAAAAAATATTCTTCTGCCCTCCGGCGAAAACGACACGCGCAACATTTTTTTCGCCCTTGGCCAATAGGCTTGTGCCCCCCGACACCCGTGTTGGGCTGCACGCAACACGCCTTCCTGCGCCTCTTGCGCATAACCGCCCTGGTGTGCATTTCTGTACATGTAATAAAGCAAAATGGTTGCACCCCCGAAACAATACTAACATCAAGAGGGGCACGACGTTTAGTCGACGGGGGCGTCCGTATGCTCCGTCAAATCGACTCCAAAATCAAAATCTTCATGTTGGACAAACTCCCAAATGACCCTATATATCCAACCAATCCAGTCTTTTCGCTTTTTGTTTCACGAGTGTACAGCGGGTGAACGGGAGTGTGATCAAAAGCGGGGTGTGAGCGTGTGTCCCTTTTTTTACTCGCCTACGCGGGGGCATATTCCGTCGCTTCTACAAAAGTTTGGGGGTGCCGCCCCCCCCCTTTGTGTCACCACCACTGTACCCCTTCTTGTTTCATCGGGCATCGGGCACGGGTATACACCGGACTGTCTCAAAAGGGCCGCCGCGGGCGACTGTTCTCGCCCGCGTTCTTGAGGTTGTGGCACGTACAAAAAACAACGCCCCACGTTGAACAGACCGACGGCCCCGATCCGTTTGAACGTGATCAGCATACATACATACCACACCGCACGGCCTCGGTCATCCCGTGACAACCACCTTCTATGTTGAGACCAGGTCGTGTGTGGCTCAGGGCTCCAGAAAACACAGGACACGTGTAAGCTGGATCCAACCGCCTTTCGGCTTTGGAATGGATTTTTCTCGGGTTTATGCGTACGCGCGCAGTGCGCAGAACAGAATACAGCGCACATGCCAGATACCAGGCAGGTATCATGACGTTTGGCTGATTGGGAAAATGCTGGGGGCCGTTCGAAGAGCGTGATGGTGAAAATGTGAATAAGCGTGCCATGGGAGCGCGCATTACGTGCTGGGCCGCTGGACTGATGTTGACGACCACCCGTAGCTCGAGAGCCTCGCCGTCCGCGAAAACAAGCATCCCCGTTTTATGGCACTAAAGTTTTCGGAGGGGGGGTGCACCCCTTATTTGTCATATATTTACAAGCACAACAAGCAGTGCTGCGTTGCCCTCTTGATCAGCATCACACCCCCTTGAGCAAGGATTTCCCCCGTCGTGTTGCGACCCCAGCGGATTGCGAGCGAGGAAACGGCGGCCTTAAGAGAGTGCAATTCAAAATGGGATATCACTGCCGTGCGTGCGAGGTCTGCTGTGCGTCATCGGTATCGTACCTTCTTCTCGTAGCGCAACATTGAGGGCATGCAGCAAGTCTCGTTCCTGCTTCAGGAGGCGGAGCCTCCTCTCCAACAGTTCCTTTCGTTTATCGAGCTCCCCCTGCGCAAACGCGTGAAACATATGGGGTGACGGATGAGGACATGGAGATTGGTACAGCAGGAACGTCATGCGCGGGTGGGGCTGGTGAACGCTGGTGCGCGGCGCACGGCCTGAACGACCAACCGACGACAAAACAAACAATGATTACAATTTCGACACTTCGACTCAGACTTCCACTCTTTCTATTCTGGTGGCATGTACCACTCTGACCGAAAATGTTAAGACCGGCTCGTCATTCGTATTTGGACCCAAACGTTCCTTGCATTTTCGGACGGTGTGGTACCAGGTACAACAGCGTACCAGGTACGTTGTATGATACGAGTGCTAAGCTGTGGTGGACTCTTCTTGCCGAGTATAGGATACTGTCCATACTGCTGCCTAATCGGTACCGTAAGTGCGGAGTAGGGTGCGGAATGGTGTTCTCACAACGCATGGTATTCCTGGAATCTATTTAGCCCGCGGTCGTAAAAGACAGCCTGAAAAAAAAAAAAAGCGTCTCGATGAAAGAAAAAAGAAAACAGAAAAAGAAGAAGAAAAACAGCTCCGACACAGTACGCGCACCGCAGCAGAAACAACGCGCAAGCGAACGGTACTATCGAGCCGTGCAATACCATCCCCGTATCGTATGGAACCAACTCATACGAGGAAAGTGTCCATGGTATATACGTACACTCCGAAATAGGCGAAGAAACATACCAAGAAAACGAACACCAAGGAGGCGGACCAAATTACCAGCAAGCACAGGAAAAGAAAGAGAATACAAAAGTAAACAAACGAACAACCAAACACGTGGTATGCACGTGTGATATTTACAAGTACCTAGTTGCCTTTTAATGCATATTTGCATGCCCCTCTACAGCGGCCGAGGGTCTTATCTCGCGCCCTCGGCTGCGGGTACGCGGGTGGTCCGCGGGTACACTCAATTCGGGCCCCGGCCGAGCTCGGTGGTGCGTGCTCTGGGGTCCAAAGTCGCTCGAGTTTACCACTTTTCAAGGAATCGCGTCCCGTCTCGCTGAGCAAACGAGTAGCAGGATCACGGAAAAACCCCCACAAATTGACAACTTCAGCTTTTTCTATCCGCTGCTGTGCCTGCACAATGTCCAATTCCGCGCAACAAGGTGTGGTGTTTTCGAAAGATCTGGTTGAGAAAGAGAGAGCCTTCCGAAGACAAAAATGTTTGAATTGAGCACCCTTCAACCGTTGCCGAGTAAAACAAGCTGGAAAACGATCGTACTCCTGCGCGAAACTCAACGCTCTTTACGGTATACCTGGTACCTGGTACCAAGTGTGTATCGTACAGATACGTAGTATGCACCAGGTATCACATGCGGTACCCTGCGTACGGTATGATATGTATACTACTGCTAGGCATGGGAATTGATTCGTTTTAAGACATGAAAAAAAATGTCCAGTCTATTCGAGAATCCGTTCAATAAAAATCGAAAGGAACATTTTCTGAAAATAGCCTGCCACCACCCTATTTACTTGGTTTTAGACGACTACATTCACGTGTAGCACCGCGCACCTGATCTTTCGACACGGGAAACGAATTGGATGATGAAAATCGACAGCCACCTCCAATCAATGGAGAATGATAGAGTGACTCGTTGTGTTTTGATCTGCAGGTTTTAGTTCCGTTAATTTTTGTGGACATACGCGTGAAAACTCGATTTTTTAGGTTGTATTAGTATATTTCTGTCTATGGAAGTACTATTTGACTCTACTAGAAAATCTAAACCAGCCAACCGATGCGGCAGGGCTTTTCGCACACAGAAATACAATCTGCGCCTGAATCCGACAAGTACCCGACATGAAATCTGTTGTACGAGTTGACCCTCTTTTAAAGAGTCACTTGTTGATGAGAAATTCGACAAAAAATATCCCGAGATAAAAACAAAGGACGTCCAGTCTTCGCTGTATCGGGTAAACGGTGCCAGACATGAAAGCGGCCGCACGCCGAGCGATCGCCATCCCACCCGGTGTCATCGCAGCAGCGAAGACCATCTGTGATCAGGCCTTTATGCAGCAGGAAGCGAGTTACCCCTTGCGTTCAGATGCGAACGCATCACTATTATTGCTATCTCACGTGATAAAACGATCGAGTAAAAACACTCTACGGTACACCACCCTACCCGGAAATATAGGAATGGTCTAATCATAAATATGAGAATAAGCTGTTCTTTATACTTCCGGACAGCGTGGTACCTGGTAGGTACGTACGAGTACATACAGTAGCACCACGCAAATTTTAGGCGCGCGGTGAATGCAGCCTTGGCCGCAAGGCTCAAGCTTAGCTGCAAGCATAGCAACAGCTTGCCCGTGAGCTAGAGGAGGGGCGCGCCGCCACGGAGGTGCAGGCAGCGCCGTCGAAATCCCGGTCTCGGCGAAGTGCAGTACAGTATAGCATCCCGCAGCCGATTGTCGATGCTGTGTGTAGGTATGTTCTTCCTGTGTACACGTGCCCAACAGCAGTAAACCAGGACCACACACTGCGATTTGATCTGTACAAGATGGGTTTCACAGGGAGGGCAGCGTTCTCGTGCTGCCGGTCGCCAATCCTAAGGCCTCCACAGGAACGTGCGATTTGTTCACGCTCGCGTCCTTGTCTACGCTGCTGTTCTACGCTCTGGGCTTGGTTGTGTGCTGTCCTGCAGCACGTGTCGTGCAAAAAGCTAGGCTTGACTTTTTTTTCAGCTACAGCTAAACGCCACACCATCGATGCCGGCACTGCTTTTTATTTCATTTTTGAGGGGCAGCATCATAGAACGGATTTTTCGGTGACAATCTTTTTTTTTTTTTTCCCCCCAAATCACGGATTGGTTCATTTCTTACAGATTTTTCCCCCCAGATAACGACCATGCGACATCCATTGGTTTTTTTTTTCACGTACTAAAACGAATCCATTCCCCCCCCCTAGCTGTAGTGGGGACCTTTAGGCCAGCAGCCAGCCCAGTCTAAATGCTGAGTGCTAGGGCGATGCACACAGATCCTCCCTGACTTCAGCGCCTTCCTGTAGTAAGACCCCCCCTGCCCCCTGCCGCTCTTCGGGAAATAGGCGTGCGTGTGTTCGGTTTCGTAGAAAGTTTTGGCACGGTATGATACGGAGGCGGTGGTCGGTGTATGCGCAACCGATTGCTCAGACGGTAGCACCGAACGCCGCATCACCTTATCTACAATGCCGAGGTACGTGCCCTCGTCCGCAAGCGCTTGGTCGATAGCCTCTAGCTCCTGCTCCACCGCCTCGGCCTTCACCTCCAGCTCCTCGTCTGGCAGCGAAGCGTTGATCACCAGTCGGATGCCCTCCAGCAGCGACTCCCCCTGTTTACTTTTGGCTGGACGCATCTTTTCCAGACGACGACACAGCGACGGCCCGGCGGAGAGTACAACCGATGGTGTTTGGGACACTTGGTACGGAGCTTGCGGTGTGGAATACAGCAGCAGTAGTATGTACATACCTCGTACCTGGTACATACCAGTACCTGATGGGTACGTCGTGGGCGATTGTGTAGGGGCTTACTGGTGTCCAGGTTACCATGCTACATAGAGCCGCACTGCCGCACCCTTGCCCGGCGGAGATAACTTCTGCTCGGAAATTGTGGGCGGTTATTTTTTCCTCAGATGTACGTTAATATAAGGACACTTTAATACAATGATGAGGCGCGCGAGCCTTTATTTTCCTTGGTTATTCAAGGGGAGAAAAAAAAAGGCCTCGAGTCGACAGCAGTAGGGTGCCTTGTTCTTACTTCCTCTGTAAAGTGTGCGTGTGTGATTCAACAGTTTTTTTCGGCAACGTCTGTCCACCGCGCTCAGCGCACACGGTACCAATGCCAGTCCCGGCGGGCTCTGTGCACGACGCACATGCACTAAGGAAATCTTCTCGTGCTGGTGCGGTTGTAAGTCTTTCAGAGTTGGTCGAGCTATAGACGTTGCGGCAACGTGTGTGGGTACATGGCTGGGCCATGGTTTTAAAAAAACAGACCCGTAAAACATCACAACGTGTTTTCGTTTTTTGAGTTCTAACTAAAGGTCGGTCCTAAGGCCACTTCTTATGCGGTCGGATTTCGGAGTCAGTTGAAAAACAACTTTCAGCACGTTCGCATCAGCTTTTGCCCCGGAAGAGTTGGAAATTGGTCCTTCTCGCCCCAGAACGTGTCGGATCTTTCTCCAAGATCTATGTGGGGGTGTTTCCCGCTTCTCCAGGCACCCAGATAGAGGAAATTGCCGACCGCACTTTTCGATCCAACTCGGTCAAATACGATCCAAACGCCCAATCGGATCGAAAAATACGTATTTTTCGATCCGATCATTAGGATCGAAAAAGTAAGGACGGTGATTTTTGCAACCGGGCCCCGCGAGAAGCGGGAAACACCCCCTGATAAATCTAGGAGAGGACTCCGACACATTCTGAGGCGAGGAAGAACAAATTTCAACATTTCCGGGGGCAAAAGCTCATGCGAACGTTCTGAAAGGGCCTTTTAAAACTAACTGCGAATCCGACTGGATAAGAATTGGCCCGAAGGTTCTAAAGAGGAATAGGAAAAATAAATAAATAAATAAATAAACGAACGAACAGACTTTTCCCTTTTCTTCGTAAAACACAGCAGTGTCAGTTCTACCGAGAAAAAAACAACGAAGTAAAAAAACGAAAAAATACAAGAAGCCGAGTCGAGCTTGTACGCGGTGCAACTTTTCAGAATTGTACAGCGTCACAGCACGTGATTCCAGGCGATGGCGCTCAACAGCGACGACGGATACAATCAACTCGCACAGCAGTGCTCTGGGAGTTGTGTATCGGCCATCGCCGTTCGATGGTGGAGGTTTGAATGTTGGGTGGCACTCATACAGAAAAATATACCGCCACAGCCACTTCCTGATCCCCCGGTTACATGCGAGGGCACCCCCTGGTCATACCTACCCACATGTAAGCTCGCGCCGTCAGCTGACAAGCCGCGTGTCGGCCCCATGCCCTACCTCGGCCATCGTGCGCTTGCCAAGAGCTCCTCCCATGTTCCTCTTCGCCCCTGCGTAACCCATACCCTGGTATTTCGCTTATTTGGGACCCATTTCGTAAAAATTAAGCGCTCTGGGACCTCATAAAAAACGAAAGGTGAAAACGGAGGTATCGGGATCTCTATTATTTTATTTTTTATTTGACCAATAAAACTCACGTGCTCTGCTCTTCGTCTTGTTTTTCGTTCTTGTTCCTCGTTAGCACCGGCCCCAACAAAACCCAACTCTACGAGTACTCATACTGTAGGCAGAGCGTGCCCGTCCATACCAACGTTCGGGCCGTGTCCCAAAGACATGTTGCAGGTGGTATCGTCAGGCCCACCCTCCTACTGATGAGGGCACGGAGAAGCAGGAGAAGCTCCGCTGTATATGTTGTATAGCACTAGCAGTGGTGGCACCTGGTACGAGAAGCTCTCTCTCTTGGACGCACATGAGGTGCAGATTTCCCGTCTTCAAATTATGCCGAACTTCGAGTTGGTTCGGGAACCAAAACGCACAAAACAACATCGAGTACCTGTGCAAAGGGTCCGAGGGTTAGACCGACAAACCGAGCGTACAGCGACGCTGACCCTGGCCTCGTGTGCCCTGCCGCCGCTGCTGTTGTTGCGATTTATTTTTCTTGAAATTAATTGATTTCTTGATAACGTCACGGACATAAGACCCCGCACGTACGTACGGCAGTACATAGATAATATATATATATATATGAATATATATATATACGTGTCACGGACAGGGTAAGGCGTATTGGTCGTAGACCTCGGAACACGCATGCAAGGAAGGATGTCATACCTCTCAAACTCATGTATGAAAGATCCCACCGGACTAGATATTGGGCTGTCAGAGGTCCGCAGCATGGATCGTGTTGACCTCTACCCTCAAGCTGACTACGGGTATAATACCTCCAGAACCGACCCGATCAGGTAAAAGGTCCTTGTGACCCCCTGCGGTGTTACTCTAATAACCTTGACCCTCTTGGGTCTGTCAATTCCTTGCTAAATAAATACGAGAAAGAACTCTGCTCGGCTTACGTCGGCCGTAAGGACGGCCACAAGGGACCCTCGCTTCGCGACCTCTCCACGGCGACTTCTCCGAGACATCATCGGCTCTCACTGCGAGCATCGGCTATACATATATTATATATATATACCAGGTATATATACCAGGTATATATTTATGTATATATAGAACTACATACTTAGATCACAACCCCTGAGCGTGCTCGGTTGGTGCATCCCTGGCCTCTCAGAGCTCCCACTTCCAAACCGCCTCCTTTCATTACTTGCCGGACCTTTCCAGCAGTTCTTTGTTTTCTCGGCCATTTCTTCCTTTTTTCTTCTTTCGTTTCGTGTTCGTGCGTGTTCTCCGAGTACGGCATCGCGGGAGGACCCGGCACCGTCGCGGGTGTCAGCGGGTGCTGGCGGGTAGAGGGGAGGTTGCAAGGAGCGCGGTCGCCGCTTTCGTGCCTAGGCGTCGCGTGTGCCTCGAGACACGAGGGATGCATGAACGGGCTTTGTCTGGCTTCGATTTATGATTGTTGATAGAGTATGTACGATTTTATAAAGGTCGTTCACGAGGGCAAGATACTATTCAAGCGGTGCTTATTTTTGCGACCACGCTGAAGTTGAAAGAGGGAGGTGTGCAGTTTGAACACCAACGTTATCGAGCTGGCGAACGACGGCCACGGTGAGCACCGGGCTTCACGCGGGGCGGGCGACGGGGCCGATTGTGGCAGAGAGTGATATAAGCTTTACCCGGACCGAATCGGTAGCGAGGTGGTCGCGAGCGGGGCGGGCGGCGTACGAGGCTGAGAGAGAAGCTCTTCTGTGCGATGTTTTTCTTTTCTTATTTTCGACCGGGTGCAAGGTGTTCCAATCAGGCAGTTTTTCATTACTACTTGCCGGACCTTTCCAGCAGTTCTTGGTTTTCTCCATTTCTCTTGGCACGTCCTCTCTTCCTTTTTTCGTCTTTCGTTTCGTGTGCGTGCGTGTACTCCGAGTACGGCACGGCGGGAGGACCCGGCGCCGTCGCGGGTGTCAGCGGGTGCTGGCGGGTAGAGGGGAGGTTGCAAGGAGCGCGGTCGCCGCTTTCGTGCCTAGGCGTCGCGTGTGCCTCGAGACACGAGGGATGCATGAACGGGCTTTGTCTGGCTTCGGTTTATGATTGTTGATAGAGTATGTACGAGTTTATAAAGGTCGTTCGGGAGAGCAAGATAATATTCAAGCGGTGCCTATTTTTGCGACCACGCTGAAGTTGAAAGAAGGAGGTGTGCAGTTTGAATACCAACGTTATCGAGCTGGAGAACGACGGCCACGGTGAGCACCGGGCTTCACGCGAGGCGGGCGACGGGGCTGATTGTGGCAGAGAGTGATAAAAGCTTTACCCGGACCGAATCGGTAGCGAGGTGATCGCGAGAGGGGCAGACGGCGTACGAGGCTGAGAGAGAAGCTCTTCTGTGCGGTTTTTTTCTTTTCTTCTTTTCGACCGGGTGCAAGGTGTTCCAATCAGGCAGAAAATTATTACACGAGAGGGGACGGGGATTTTTTTCCCTTTCCGAGTTTTCGGTTTCATTTTCATTTTTTTTGCTGCTGTGCCGTGCTGTGCTTTCGCCTTCTTCCTACATACGAGTACAGACATAAGAGTATATCGAAAGAAGAAAATAAGTACAGACAGCAGTATCCTACCTGGGGTATTTACGTACGTACGACATCCGCGACGCGAAGCGCATATATGTATGGCATTCGAGCTGGCGTCGGAGCTGTTTGTTCCTGAAGCATGGCGGCGGGACTCTTGGCATTATCAAGTCGCCGGTTTGCAATTACGACCTAAACTCAATCGTGGACCTCTGTCACTTCGCATAATTTGATGTACTTTTTTCCTTCCAGAGCGAGCGTAGCGGGCGGCGTGGGCCGCCCACGGAGCGAAGCGCCTTGTATATATATATATATATCTTCTCCGCCTTCTCGGCCGCTGTGAGCGAACCCTACAATTCCGATTTCATCTTGAACTTTGTCTGGGATTTCGGACGCCTTCGCTCCCCTGCCTTCGTGCTTGCTTGTTCGACCGCTTTCCTCGAGGGTCGCACGAGCCGGACTCCGACGGGTGTTCTCCCGTGCGCGCGTCTCGGGGTCTCGCATTTTTTTTCGCCGGTGGAACGTAATGAAGGTTGATGGCGAGTACGAATTCGGCCGAGTGTTGTATAGTTGTATAGTTGTTGTTCTATTAATAAAAAAAGTCCTGTTATTCTAAAAGGTCAAAGGGTGGCGCGCGTGATCAGCAGTCGTGTACTCAGGATCTGTACGATTGAAGGGTTAACTATTTGTGCGGAGGAATAATTATTGGTACACACAGACAGTCCCGTTTTCGTGTGCGAGATCTACGCATTGACAATTTAGTTGACAGTCCTGTATTCTTGGGTGCGAAATCTATCTTTGAGATCGAAAAGATAGCTGGGCGGGGAGACACGGAGAGATTATATTTTCTTCGGTCCTCGAGATTCGATCTCTCGGCCTTGCTGATGCTACCGGTTTCTCCCGACTCCCTTGCTTTGCGGGCCACCATCGGCCTGAGCGACCCCCTCGGTCTTGCCTTACCCGTTCGCTGCCTTCCCTTGCCCCGCCTCTCTCTTCGCCGGACTCAACGCGCCTTCTCGAGGTATCGCGCGGTTCTTGGTACCAGATCGTTGCATATCCCGGTGATTGCTTTGTTGTTGGTGTTTTATAACTCGAGTCTTCTGTTATCGCCAGTGGAATGGGATGAAGGTTGTTGGGAATTATGAATTCGGCCGAGTGCTGTGAGTTCGACAAGAAAGACCAACCAATCACGTCGGAGGGTATCGTACAGGTGGTCGTGCATGCTCGAACTTTCCACTACTACTGCTGCTGAGTGAGGCACATTCGAATATACGACTATTACGGGGGACCATAGTTAATAGGACCAAATATTGTTAGTAAAAATGGTTTAATATATAGGTTTTTATGTATACCATAGGTCCTATTAACTACGGTCCCCCGTAATACTACCTACTACAACAGCAGCAGCACAGTAGTACAGTAGTACTTCGACTTTGTACGCACAACGCTTTGTTCTCGCCGATCGAATTGAATGAAGGTTGTTGAAAAGACGGCCGAGTGTTGTCAGTTCGATAAGATAAATCGACCAATCGCATAAAGAGGATATCATACACAGCAGACGTTTTTCACTTTAACCCCTTTAGAACCGCAGTCCCGTTTTGGGGACAAACTGCTTGAAGTTTGAGTGGTTTGTCCCCAAAACGGGACTGCGGTTCTAAAAGGGTTGATCAAATGATGAAGTACGTCAGCGGTGAATTCGACTGGTTGAACATTAATAGTTGATACTCAGCTTTGCAAGCATGAAAAAATGTAGATCCAGATGCGAGGTATCTATTTATTGAAGGAATGGGAGATACGGACCCGATTTAAAGATACGATCCTTCGCACCAGGTATAAGATATGATGTTCGGCTGGGTATCGTACCATTTTCTGTCCGGTATCAGGTGTTTGATACTGCTCATACTCGCAGTATCTCGATTACTGCGTGTTCTCAGGACTGAGTGCGATAAAGCGCGTACAGCACGCGTCCTGTTCTCGCAGTAATATGGGCGTATACTGCAAGTTGTTGTATGCTGCGATGATGTACGTACCGCTGCTGCTGCTGTTGTTGTTGTGCTTCTGCTGGTGTTGCGGCCGGGTCTGCACAGCAGCAGCTGCTGCTCCTTGCTGCTGTAGCTGCTATTTTTGATGTTGTGCTCCTGCTGCTGTCGCTTTAATGTGCGGGAAAGGCCATCTCTTCTGCACAAGTGACGTTGGAAGTAGGTACAGCTCGCCGTAGAGTGACGTCAACGTGGATACTGGGTATAGTTGGCAACTGGGCAGATCAAGGGCAGCAATACTACTATTATCGTAAGCAAAATCAGAGTAATCTCAGATGACTATTGGATTTCAGAGTAGATGACTGAAAAAGACAGCAATAATAACGTCCCAAAAAAACGATATATAAAAGCTGGTCTAAGATTCCAGGGAGACAGATACAAACACTGAGAACTGTCACTCGGCATTGCCTTTTCCCTGTGCCACTTGGTATTGCCCTGATCCTGTTCGTAACGAGATCAAATGGTGCATTTATATCAACCCGCTTGCAAGTAATCACACCACTTGGCCCTGAGGTATATTTCCCTATCCGGAGCATGGGTGCCGGCAGGCACCCATGCGGAGCCCTTGTATATATGTATTCGTTCTTGTTGGTTCACCACAACAAATGCATATTCGCCCAGCATGATGCATTGCAAATTTTACTACTTCGCAGGTTGTTGTTGTTGTTGTTGTTGTTGTTGTTGTTGTCTTCACATTAACTCATCGCCACAATACAATGCAGTCCGTGGTCGCAGGACGGGCTCGAGTAACTCTGGAGTGGAAGAAATACCTCGGTAAACATAAAACAAGCAAAGAATAGTACATATGATAACTGAAAGACATCTACACCTCAGACAAAAAAGAAAAGTGAGGTCCGCGCACGTATACTGTTTTTTCCTGGTATTGATTTTCACGAGGTAGAGTAGTATCTACTTGTTGTTAACGTCACTAGTCTTTGTAGTTTAACGAGTTGTTTACCCTTCATGGGGAATAACCCACGCAATTATCAGGGACGGGGTATCATACCTGTGCTGCACCTTTTTTGTGTCAGACAGCCCAGGAAGAGATGGCGATCGTTGATATTCGTGTGGTAGTAAGGTTCGATTGCTCCTTTTTCCCAGCATATCCGCGAGTCTTCACTCCGACAGCACTCCAGATAGCAGGCAGGTGTGTTCCTATCTTATGTTCACGACTACCGTGCGTTTCGTACGGTGCAGGCAGCACTCCAGACAGCAGCCGCATTAGTCAGCAGCCACAACTTGGTTAGTGGTGGGAACGGAGATACTCTTATGTTATACCAGGTAGCTGAGAAGATATACCCGCTGCCGTATTAGTTCAGTTTGCACATTGATTTTATCTTGTGTGCGCTTTCTTCGTCTCGTGTATTTTTAGGCAGCCGAATTTCGATTTTTTTGTGATTTTTCGGATCTTCCTAGGGCTCCAGCACCTTTGTGTGACCACGGACTCCGTCGTCTGAGAGTTAATGTGAGAACAACAACAACAACAACAACAACAACAACAACAACAACAATACGTATCAGATACATGAGGTACGCTGTACAAGTCGCCACACACATACTACACAGAAAAATAGACAGGATGGAAAAAACAACTCGACGTCGAAAAATCGGAATCAAAATCGAAAAAATCACAAATCCAAAAGGAAAGAGAGAGAAAAAACGTTCAATTCGGGCGAGGAAGCAATAGACAACAAGAAATCAAGAAAAAAAACACACAAGAGAATGTGCAAATTTTCGCAGACTGCAGGCTCGCACGCTACACGAGGGGCGTAGGAGATGAGAACAAAAAGACAATCATAGGTGCTTCGCCACTAAGAACACCAGGGAAGCAAAAAAACGAGAATAAGGCCTATGCCAATGGGAAAGCGAGTTTGAAATTCAAAGATACCCTCCAGAATTATTTAGAACACACTTCCTATGGGCACGTTTAGAAAAAAAAAAAACTCCGAACTTTCGGAAAAGCCCCAAAAAAGCAAAATCTGGGGCCGATGTTGGGCCAACATCGGCTTGAGAAAAACTCAGGCCGATCTTTGGTTAAAAGCGGCGAGATTCCGAGTCCTTGACAGACATCGATCGACAAAACCAACGACTGCGTCATGAATTCTGAACGGAGTGCGCTCGTTAGGGGCTCCGACCCATCCTAAGGTCACCGTCTTTACACCATGGCCGGTGTCATGTGGCGGGAGTTGACCAGGCGCACGATAAAAAACAATTGGCCGCTGGTCTGCACGAAACAGAAGACAAAACTTCTCCATCCGTCTCGAATGGCACAAAAAAGACTTTTTTCAGGTTTGGGAGGATACCGTAGGACGCCGCCGGCAAGCTCTCGCCCCCTAGACCATGGATCCACCTGATATCTTCGAGGCCGTCATCAATATTCGTTGGGCTTGCCGGACACCGAGCGGGTTGGCCGTGGGCTGCGTCTATTTTGAGATCGAGCGCCGATCGTTGCACGAGCTGGTTGCTATCAGCGTGTTGACAATTTTGCAACCAGAAAAAACAAATTGCGCCGCCTGCAGCCGTTGGGAAAAATAGAAGAAAAAATCAAACATTTTTCTTTTTTTTTCCACAGCGGCGGTACAAGGAAATTTTCGGCACAGGTCTTAGACCTAATGCCTACCAGGTATGCCAATGGTAGACCTATGCCAATGGGAAAGCGAAGTATCAATAAAAAGTTTGAATTTCAAAGCTACCCTCCAGAATTTTTTTGAACACGCTTCCTACTTTAGAAAAAAAAAAGTTCAAAATTTTTGGAAAAGCCCGAAAAAAACAAATCTGGGGGACTTGGCCGATCTTTGGTTCGAAGCGGCGAGATCCCGAGTCCTCGACAGACATCGATCGACACAACCAACGACTGCGTCATGAATTCTGAACAGAGTGCGCTCGTTAGGAGCTCCGACCCACCCGAGAGTCACCGTCTTCACACCATGGCCGGTGTCATGTGGCCTCCTTCTCATGCTTACGCCATTGCCGCATGGAAACCTCCGCCCCTTCCTCGACCCGTCGGAACCATTTGCCGGCTTTCTGTGCTGCCTCGCGCTATTCTTCGAGCTTGATCCCAAACTCCTTGAGGTCCCCCTCAAGGTACCTCATCCACTACGGTCCACTCCTGTCCTCCGGAGTAGTCCTCACCCCCGACTATCTCCCCAAACATCACCCTCTTCGGCAGAAGTTCCTCTCCCATGCGTGTCACAAAGCCCGCAAACAATAGCATACGTCTGCGCATGTACCGTCGTCTAAACGCTCTCACAGAGTACAGAAGTCGCGCCTCATCACCACCAACTACTTGAAGAATGAGAGAATGAGTCCCTAAAATATCCTTATATTTCCGGACAGGGCGGCACAGGCTAATTTTCGCGTTTGTGTACCAGTACAAGTATACATGTTTCTCCAAGTCACCACTCTGTCCGGAAATGTAAAGACCGTTCGGACATTCAAATGCGAGATGACACGGTCCTTACATTCCTGGACAGATCGGTACGTCCATATTCCAGGATTACGGCAGGGGCGTTTTTCACCGAAGTTGTGGGATGGGGAGTCTACACGAACACACGCGCACTCTACTTGCCAAACGTCGCCTCACCTGAACTGATGTGAGTAGATGCACACATAAGACGAGGAGGACAACGCGCCGAGATTCGCGCTAGGTGCTCTTTCCCGCTCGCTTGTGCCTAAGGCCTTTTTTACTTACATTCCTCGACAGATCGATACGTCTCTATTCCGGCATTCCGGCAGGAGCGTTTTTCCCCGAAGTAGCGAGGTGGGGGGTCTACGGGCACACACGCGCACTCCACTTGCCAAACATCGCCTCACCTGAGCTGATGTAAGTAGCTACCCACACATAAGACGCGGAGGGCGATGTGCCGAGAATCGTGCTAGCTGCTCTTCCCCGCTTGCTTGTGCCTATGGTATTTTTTTACTGCTGTCGTAGCCCTTAGCCCTGAACTGCCGTGTGGAGTGTCTCCCGGGAATTGACGTCTTTTGTTTTTAACGAAATGTTTGAGGCGTTTTGGTTCGCAATGTTCACTCCGAAGGAGAAACAGCGAGCGATGCAGTGCCATCTCGAAGCACGAGTGGGATGGCTGCAACATTGCTGCGAACGCGCTATGCGAGTGGCCTGTGGCGACCGTCGCCTCGTTCGCGGCTGAAATTTTCTCCGCTGGGTAGATTAGTCACTGGCGGTGGTGGCGGTTGTGGTGGTGGTGGTGGTGGAGCTGCTGCTGCTGCGAATCCTCCAATATCCATTGAGCCTGGGGTGCGTCGCGCCATTGAGGAAGGACGCCCAGTAGTCGCCCTGGAGTCCACGATAATTTCTCACGGCATGCCTTATCCAGACAATCTAGCGATGGCTAGGTGAGATGCGTATTCTACGTCGCGTGTCCGTTCTGTCTTGGACATTTCGAACCAACTGCAAACCACCGGTACATGTCCACGCCGTTTTCGCAGCAGGTAGTTCTGCGCCCCTTCTGTGCATTCAAACTACTCTTATAATAGTACAGCAGCACCTGGTACTTGCAACTTGCAACAGGAGATAAGAGGGAGGTTGAGGTATTTTGGGGGACAAATGGAAACACAAAAAAGTGTGTTCCACGAGGGCTGTTTTTTTACGTACGTACCAGGTAGGCCCAATCTTCTAAGACGTGTCTTAAAATACGCGTCTTACTCGCTATATCACGTCTTGGCACGTCTTAGATTCGTCTTGGCACGTTTAGATTCGTCTTCGGACGTCTTAGATTCGTCTTAGAATGCACCAGGCGCCGGTCGAGGCGTCTTAGGGGGTCGACACGACCACAGCGAGCTGTGGAAATGGGTGGAAACAAAGCGGGGACGACAAATGAATCGACTACTCCAACTTGCTTCTTTCGAACCTTCTTTTCTCGGGCCTCCGTGCGTTTTTGTCGCCGGGGACATCGAACCCGGTTCTCCGTATTTTCGAGGATGGCATTATTATCCTTAAAAAAACGAAAAATAAAACATGATATCTATCCTCTCTCGCCACTTACTTGGCAGATGGGTGTGATGGTGAAGGTCCACTCCAATTTCTTCGACATACTACTTGTTGTTGTCGTTTGTTGTCGTTCTCACATTAAATCTCTGACGAAGGAGACCGTGGTCACACAAAGGTGCTGGAGCCCTAGGAAGATCCGAAAAACGAAAAAAAAATCGAAAATTCGGCTGCCTCAAAATACACGAGACGAAAAAAGCGCACGCAAGATAAAACCAATGTGCAAAACTGAACTATTACGGGGGGCCATAGTTAACAGGACCAAATATTGTTAGTAAAAATGGTTAAACATATAGGTTTTTACGTATACCATAGGTCCTGTTAACTATGGTCCCCCGTAATAGGAATATTACGGGGGGGCATAGTTAATAGGACCAAATATTTTTATTAAAAATGGTTAAATTTACAGGTTTTTATGTATACCGTAGGTCCTATTAACTATGGTCCCCCGTAATAACATGGCCGCGGGTATATCCTCTCAACTATAACATAGATAGAAGAGTACCCCCGTTCGCACCACTAACCAACTCGTGACTGCTGACTACAGCGGATGCTGTCTGAAGTGCTGCCTGCACCCTACGCAACGCACGGTAGTCGTGAAAACGAAAGAGGAACACACCTACCTGCCTGCTATCTGGAGTGTTGTCAGAGTGAAGACTCGCGGGTATGCAGTGAAAAAAGGAGCAATCGAACCTTACTACCTCACGAATATCAACCATCGCCATCTCTTCCTGGACTGTCTGACGCAATAAAGTTGCAGCACAGTTATGATACCACGTCCCTGATAATTGCGTAGGTTATTCCCCATGAAGGGTATACCACTCGTTGAACTACAAAGACCAGTGACGACGTTTATAACGAGTACCGGTAGATACTATTCTGCCTCGTGAAAAACAATACCAGGAAAAAAACAAACTATGACTGCTTCTCTCGTGATGATAGTGTGCGCGCAGATCATGGGTCTCCATGCACCGTCTTCCTGCCGCTCTTCATGGCCGCATCATCGCCTTGGCCCAATCCACCCGCTCCTTTGCGCGTGCACTCGTTGCCATTCCCTTCCAGTCGTTTCCCTTTCTCCGTCATCCTGAAAAACAAAATAAATGCTCCTCGCACTTGCGGTTCTGATCTGGAAAATAAAAATTCTCGCGCAGGGGGAGGTCAATTCGTCTCTTCCCCGCACGTCGACGCTCAGTCTCCCTCCTCCCTCGTCGTCGAATCCAGCCTCCTACCGGCGCAATTGACTGTGCCGTAGTGTGGCCTGTGGTGGCGCCTGCCTCCGCGCACGGACACCCCGATTGAGCATTGCTGCTCTGCCGCAGCTGCCTAAAAAAGACGCGCGAATCGTAGGTCTCCGTGTCTGACGCACCACGTACGACCCAACTCTACTGCCGCCTGAGCCTCGCGGCCACAGGCAGCAGCAAGAAGGTATCACTCCTTGAGGGTGAGTCCGGCCTTACACCCGCCAGAAAGACCTACCCCACTCGCTATTAGCCTGATAGGTCATGCCTCGCAGCATTCCTTGCCGAGGCAGCGAGGGGAACGGAAGACTACCTTAGGATTACTGCCACGTCTGTTTTGTTTCAAGTTGTGTTGGTTCTCAACGTCGTAATATATATTGCAAAACAAAAGTTGCATGCTTTAGGGCGACTAGTCTATACTGCTGTTCGTTTTCTCGTTCTTTTTTGCTATTTTTGTTGCTACGTTAACCGTGGTACATCGGTATAATACTATATAGGTGACATAATGCCTTATTTGGGACGCCCAACATAGATAGGACAACAACTGCTCTCTTTCCGTGTTCCGTGGGCAGGGCAGTTACTATTGTTATAATATTAATAGTGGTTTGCGCAAAATCCGTTGGTATGCTCACACCGCGGATGCATCACTACAATCGGTAGCAACGTGTCGTTCTTTGAACGACATCGTTTAGGACAAATAAATACTAAATACTGCAGTTATCTCTTGAGACTTTCTGTTTTCCGTTGGTGGCTTGGTAGGCTGCTATTAATATTAATAATACTACCTGGTACTTCGTATTAACACTATTAATACGTGAAAAAATATATCTGAGTTTGTTGGTATCCACGGCTGGCTGCTGACGGTATGATATTCGTCCTCGTGGAAAACAAAGTTTTTAAACGACGCAATATAACCAGGTACCTGGTGCCTTCTATTCGCAATGCGATTTCGGAGCTTTCACTTCGAATATGGGCACGTATGTACGAATTAATGTACAAAGACACCCATACCTCCTATAGATATTCAAATATACCAGGTACTACCTGGTATCAATTATGTATACTGCTGTGCGTGACGTCAAATAAATGCCAACAAACAAGGAACTACCACGTAGGAGTACCAGGTACGTGATAATGCTGTTCGTCCATCATTACACGTAATAATCGCACTTATCAGGTACCGGTAGCTTGATACTTGGATTATTGCCGTATTTACTGGCGCTCTACGTTGTTGTGTGGTTGCTGTATGTTGCTGTACCCGTGCCTCGTTGAAGTAGCTAACTGTTAGTTTTCGACATAATTCTTGCTTTAGTACTGCCAAGAGCTTGGACGTGCCTATAGACGAACCTAAGACGTGCCTAGACGAACCTAAGACGTGCCAAGACGAATCTAAGACGTGCCAAGACGTGTCTAAGGCGCGCTAAGACGAGTCTAAGATGCGCTTAGACGCGCTAAGACGAGTCCAAGACGCGCTAAGACGCAAAATATGGATTATTAAGACGATTGAAATTCACGCGACTTAGTCGAAATTTTTTCGGCCTGCGGCCGTCTTAATACCTCGCTGCGCTCGATTTCCCAGTCCGACTTACGGCTCGCTTCGCTCGTCTTAGAAGATTAGGCCTAGTACCAGGTAGGGGTTTTCCAGTATTTTCCCGAATTTTTTGTGTTCCTTGGTTTTTTCCCTTGAGGAAAATACCGAAATCTCGGGAAAATACTGAGAAAAACTGAAAAACACTCCTCGTTAAGATCGACCCTACCCCTTTTAGTGCTGCACTCCCGTTTTGGGGACAATTGGGGACAAATTACTTGTAATTTGACTTGTTTGCCCCCCGAAACGGGAGTGCAGTTCTTGAAGGGTTAATATTACGTGGCGTTAGTGCCGCCTAGCGCTGAGGCGAAGCTAACCGATCAGCGAAGAAGAGAGCAGCTCCCACCAGTCCAAAGCCACACCAGCAAGCTACACCAGTCTTTACCGCACCTCGGACCTGTCTTGACGACCCTGCCTCGCTCCGTCCTCTCGATCGCGGGTCAACTGCTACAGCAGAGCTGGTCCCAGGTGCACTTCTGGACTATACGGGTGTAACAACCCGTGTTGTGATCTGATTGGTCAACTTCTCCCGTATATACAAAACATTTTCTCGTACTCGTACGTCGATAATACCCCGCATTTTTTTATTCAAGTTTCGTGCAATTTTTATGCTCATCAACAACAAAAGCTTGTTATGAAAAAACAATGAAGAGATAGAAGAAAACGTAGAAACACGCTATACGAAGCCGTTTCCTGTGCGCTTGGATTTTTGAGCTTCAGATTCTGACCCGATCGCATTTTCAGATGTGAACTTGGCAAATCGAAACAGTTGTCTTCCTACGAGTATGCGGAAAAATCAGATTCATTGTGCGTGTAGAGATTCGAGCAAACGCCGAGACCAACTGCTGTTATTGTGGTTTGGCGCCGCGAGGAGACGCGCTGGGCGCGCTGGCCTGCGCGTAGGACCCAAGTGTTCCAGCCAAGGCTGACTGCCTCTGGTCTGACGGCAAAGAGCCGTGGCGAGTGCGCTAGAGCCTACCTGTCTTGGTACCTTTTGTGACTGACTGACTGCTGCTGCTGTGCATTCAGTGTAGTCTACGAGTACGTATCCACGGAGAGATGCGTGCCGAGTGCACTTCTCTTGGTCTCTAGGCCCAAGCCCGCGCCAGCCGACTGTAGTCTGGCCACGGAAAGACTCTCCGCCCGCGCGGCGGGCGCGAAGCAACGTCGCTATACATCTGTGTCACCATCCAACTCATCGATCGTTCTGCTGCTGTTTGCTGTCGTGGATAACATCTTGAATTCGGAGAGCCTGCCATTTTTCGATTGAAAATCTGATGACCCAAGTCGTCGGAATTTGGCGACTTGGGTTATCGGATTCTCAAATCGAAGAAAATCCGGTCGGATCTTGCATATTTGGACTGCATAAGCAGGACCACTCGTTTTTAGATCAAAAATACAAATCTGAAGCTCGAAAGCGAACCGCATTGGAATTCCTATACGATTCGATTTCGAGTTTCGGATTGTGATGGAGTTGCACCCCGTCTGACTGAGCACCGGGTACCCGGTGGTGGGTACCCGGAACCGTCGGAACCGGAACCGTCCCGGTCCAAGTCACGGAATCGCTGGTATTTGTACCCCGGGTACCCGTCTATTGTTATATACGAAGCCGCCTAGACTGGGGTATACGTTGATTTATAGTTACACTGCAGCGGCTGTGCCCCTAGACTCTTGCCTCTCGCGCCTTCAGACGACAAACCGAGAGTAGGGAATACCCCTATTAATACCTGCCTTCGCACAACACGCTACACACACACGATACCCCTACCAGCGTAAGCGGCCCTACTTTACCATGGACCGGGAAATAGACCAATCACAATAAGTCCCAACATTTCGATTGTTTGTTGCTGTTCGTAGAGAGACGGGTGTTATTATTGCAGCAATGAGAGACCGAACACCATGGTTTCTGCACGGGGATGATATTATATTGGATGTTTGATGAGATGATTGGACGGACACCGGTCTGGGCTCTTATGTCCCATGCTTTTATTTCAACTATTACGGGGGGCCATAGTTAACAGGACCAAATATTGTTGGTAAAAATGGTTAAACATATAGGTTTTTATGTGTACCATAGGTCCTGTTAACTATGGTCCCCCGTAATACTCACTTCCCACCTCTCTACCCGATCCCACAGACAATACCCCTACGTACGTGCCTTCATTCAGCCTTTCATTCTTCGGAATGACTCATCAAGAGCGGCGAAATGAAGTCATGCTTTCCCACCTTTCGCCTTAACGCGCCGCCGCATAACTACAGGGTGAGCAAATAGTGTAT
The DNA here is from genome assembly GCA_031213475.1 of Nereocystis luetkeana. Taxonomy (NCBI): domain Eukaryota; class Phaeophyceae; order Laminariales; family Laminariaceae; genus Nereocystis; species Nereocystis luetkeana. The sequence goes on along the minus strand of JARUPZ010000011.1, from coordinate 4,357,647 downwards.
GGTAACCCGGGTACCCGTTTCCGCCTTACCACGCCGTCGCTCAAACGCAAAAAGGGGAGCAAATAGTGTATGGGAACCCGGGTACCCGGGTACCCGGATACCCGTGTCCGCCTTACCCGCCGCCGCTCAAACGGTAAAAGGGGAATAAATAGTGTATGAGAACCCGAGTACCCGGGTACCCCGTGTCTGCCGGGACCCGTGTACCCGGTTCCGGTTCCGTCTCAACCCCCCCCCCACCTGGTCGGGTACCCGGTTCCAAATGATGAAGCCGGGGTGCAACTCTAGATTGTGACCCGATCGTATTTTCAGATGTGCAGTTCGAAAATCGAAGCAGTCTACCTATGCGAAAAAAACGGATTTATTGTGCTTGCAGAGATTGGAGCAAACGCCGACACCAACTGCTCGCTTAGAAAACAGCCTAAAACCGGTACGTACTAATGCAAGTACGTGTTCATACGAGTGTTACAAGTGCTATATTTTTATTTTATTTTACCCTCCGGCGGATGCGTACGTAAAAATAAATCTTAAGCTCACCACACTTCCACGTTTAAATTGTTTGTTTTTGGTTTCTGCTTGAAAACATATTACGAAATGCTTGTGACATGAATCCACGGGGCACAACGAGCTTCGGAGCATTGCTCCGCTCGCTCACGTCGACCGTCTCTTCGTCAGCTCCCGATGCCGCTTTATTTCCCCCCGACATCGCCCGGTTCCTTCGCGCCTTCGACCTTCGTCGCTTTTCGTGCTATTTCTGTGTACCAGACTACTACCGCTGTACGAAAACACAAAGTGCTGTGTACGAGTACGTACATACGCAGCATAAATGTTTAAAAAGAAAGACGAGAACAGAAATAATCTTGAAATATCCAGAGACGAGCAGCATTCGCGGGTTCGTCACCACCCGACTTGAAGTCTTGCAGTAGGCAGGCATGCAGCTCATGCAGCTTAGCCCTCGAGGAACGTTGCGGGGAACAACTCTATCACCGATGTAGATGGAGGAGCCAACGTCTACTGTAGGAGTATCAGGTTTTGTCACATGGAAGAGGCGATTGAAGATAACTTGCCGCAGCATCGTGTGTTCCCTACTCCGTTGCAACGCAGAATAACACTACGCGCTTGTTGAAAGCAGCCCCGAACCGAATCCCCTAACACCCTCAACCCTCGACACAAGGCGTCTGCTAAGCGCCGCCCCAGTCCGCATTGCTACGCGCACGGAGGGTTGCTCGCGAGCGGAGACAGGGACTCGGGCTGAGGATTGGTGTCGTCGTCAGGAGGGTAGGGGTGAGGGAAGAGCTATGTGGGCTGTGCAACCGAGCCGTGTGGTAGCGTTTGGCGTGACAGGAAACTTTCCGGTTGTAGTTTTGTGCCGATTCTTCACCGCACGTGGTGTTTGGCGAGTCTGATTCGTACCAAGGCCGGCAACGGCCGTGAGGGCCTCGGTGATGACGGCATAATACCTGCGACACAAAAGCGCAGCCGTTCTGACGCATCTTCAATCGCTGCAAGCGCAACGAGGGCCTCGAGTTTCTGTGCATCCACGTGGGAAACCAAGCGCAACTTTCAACTTTCCTTGGGACTCCGCTTCGTATTTCGGGATGCAATTTTTGGGATGCCACGACTCCAAACACCGTTTGAAGTATGTTGACGCTACAAGTTAGAGGTAGACTGCTATGCGCATGGTACACCAGCTCCACCATTATAGAGTGTCAAGGGGTGATTGCTGTAGAATAAGTACTGGGCACTGGTGCAGCAGTCACTTACGAGTGCTGCTGTGGTTGCGCTTCACCGAGTAGTGCCCCTCTGTGACTGCAGCAGTATAAACACACGACGGGCGATTCTCAGTCATGTTTCCCCATGCATGTGGCCCACGCCATATTATTTCCCACAGCAAAGGAGTCTAAACGAATTTTTTCGGCTATCGTCTCGTGCGGAAAGCTTTTAGCACACGTCACAGCATTGCTGTTCGGCTCACTCCCATCTTCTCGGGGTCGCTTCGTGCCGTCTTCACTTATTTCTACTCTAGGCAGCTACATCAATTTACCCAGCGTCCGTCCTGATTCCTTATTCTGGAGAAATAGTGGTACTAGCAATGGGTTCACCAGACTGCAGAAAAACTTTAAACAAAAACGATTGCAAATTAATGGAAAAAAACAAGTGAAATGCCAAGGTACCGGGCACGAGAGTACAACAACAACTCAAGCCAGATCAGAAAATAGGAACAAACATACGGTATAATTTAAATCAAAGAAAAAACATACAAATGGCGCGAGGGAACCAGAGAGGCTTCAGAGAGGCTTCAAAAATAATATCATACGCGGTCAAGAGGAACAGATCTCTGCCGCACGGACGAAGCAACACGAAGGAGAGGAAGATACAGGGAAGGACGGGAACAGGGGGGGGGGAAGGAAAAAAGAGAAACAAGGCCAAAATCACGAAACAAGAGCAGAGAGAGAAGAGAAAATCGTACTCAAGGTGATAGTAGCATGGGTTCCCGTCTCTACTACAAAATTAGAGAATCTTGCCACACCCTCTGGCCTCTCCTACCTACTCCCGTCAGTAGCGGTGTTAACTGTCAGTACTGCCTCTGTCGACTCAGCTGCATAGCAACGAGGTGACAGGCTGAATACGTCTCCTGCTCATCATGTGCCTCGTTGTCTCTCATCGGCTTGTCAGCATTCCTCGCAACACCGCAATCGCTTTCTCTGGTCGCCGACCGCAGGGGTGTCGAGGACATTATCCGCGCCCGGGGAGCCGTTCCGGCGACGGTCGCCATCCTCGCGGGCCGCCCGCATGTCGGGCTGACGTCGGAGCAGCTGGAGGCGCTAGCGAAGGCCGGACCTCGAGCGAGGAAGTGCTCCCGACGCGACCTAGCCGTGGCGATCGCACAGGTAGGGGAAAAGCGCCATTCGACCTGAACGATAGACTACCAGAAAGCCACTGAGTCATGATGTATCGCCCGATACGTCGACACGGTCAAGATGGAAACCCTAACGCCGCCCCGGGGTGTCGTCGCGGAGGGCGTTCCTTTCCATGCCTCAGTTTATGCGCATGCCCAAGGTGTCGTGTGGCAGTTGTTGATTCCTTCTCGCCCCACTTTTTTTGCTTGTGAGATAGTATAGCTGTCGCTAGGGACTCACGCAGCACGATACATTTATAAGTGTCGTCAGCTTGTCTGTTTTGCTGGGTGTTAGACGGTAGTAGGTGGTAGTCGTCGTTGTTCACTGTGATGTCTCGTGCAATATCGCAAGATTTATTTCGCTGAAAATCCAGTTGTGGTTTTTTCGGTCACAAAACAGAAGACGCCGGATCAGGCTCCAATACGCTACCAGGTACTTGCTGCTACTGCTACTACTACTGCACGTCGCTGTAGTACCGCCTACGAGAGACAAAAAAACCGGATCAGGGATCAGGCTCAAATACGTTACTGCTGTGTCGTCTACGCGTAGTACGACGTACTCGTATGTCGAGTACCACTTTTTTAGCCCTTGACGTACCACACCCAGCAACAACAGCAGTACGGCTGCATCATTCTGTTATAGATAGGCGCGTACAGTATGATATTTGTATGATATCGTTCTGGAGTCTGGAGTCGACCTCGGGTGGGAAAAAACAAAACCAAGAACAGGAGTCTGAAGTCGACCTCGAGTGAAGGAAACAAAACAAATAGGAACAGCGGGATGCTGCTGTTGCTGCAATTGGAGCTAGCTGTGCTCCCGACGGAGTGCTTGGGTCGAGGCGGCCGATATGCAGCTGTCTCGCCATGGCGCAGCAATTGTACACCAAAAACACGCTCCAACAGGACGAGGCCCAGAAACGTAGTTCCGCTGGTTCCCGTTTGCGGCTCTGGGCGCGCAGCGGTGGCGGCGCTGTCCAGCTGCTCGTCGTTTGATCGATAGCTGTCCCGTGGTTACGTTTTTTTGTTTTGTTTTGGTCTTTCAAAACCCGGGGACACAAACGCCCGGGCTGTTTCTCAGAAAACGCCTCACCATGTACTACCAAGCGTCACGGCGGGGGCTCCAGGCATTTTTTGGAGCACCCTTTTTTTTTGGCGTCATCAAAATTAGAAACGTGCAGCACGCTTTCCCTGCCTCCATGTTGGAGCTCGCGGAGTAGTCGCGGAAATACCCGCCCATCTTTTCCCGTTGTTTCCAACAACCTTGCTGGAGCAGACGATGCCGTGGGCCCTCCCTCCCTCCCTCCGCCCAAAAGACTACCCGTTCCCCGCGTGCATACAATGGGCACACCCTGTGTTTTTTGTGTTCGCCCCGGCAACCACACGGCGCCGAAAAATCGTTTCGGGCCTCGTTTCCTACATGCTCGTGGTCACCCGATATTTTTTGCAGGGGGTTGACGGGGCGACAACGGTAGCGTCGACCTCCTACCTGGCATCCCTGGCGGGGGTGAAAGTTTTCGTGACGGGGGGCATGGGAGGCGTTCACAGGGGCGCGGAATCGACTTTCGATGTGTCCGCCGATCTCTCGGAACTGGCGCAGACCCCAGTCGTCGTCGTCTGCGCGGGGGTGAAGTCCATCCTGGACGTCGAGAAGACTCTGGAGGTCAGAACGGGGTTGCTGTGTTGTATTGCCGCTTGTTCGCGTTTTTTTTTGTGGTGATTCTTGTCGCAGATTTTCGTGGGTGGAACATTCCACCGTGCAAGGGGAAAAAGGTAATACAACCCCCCAAGGACGCTTTGACTTTGCTTTTTTTGTCCAGTTTTTTTGTTGTTGCCTCCTGATCGCTCCTTTTTTTTTCGCAACGCCTGCCCTCCCCGAAGAAACGCAGACGCGTTTTCGTACTTTTTTTTCTCAACTCTCCGGCTACGAATCTCGCCTCGGCAGGTGTTGGAGACGAACGGAGTGCCGGTAATCTCTTACGGTACCGACGAATTTCCGGCGTTTTTCAGCCCGTCCAGCGGAGTACAGTCCCCGCTTAGGCTGAACAGGCCGTCCGAAGTGGCGGCGGCTGCAAAGGTGAGCGGTGGGATGGCGTGTCCGAACGGGTCGCGTGGTGTATCATAGCGCACGCCCGAGTACGTCCTTCGTGTATACAGCAGGGGGGAATGCTCACAACGGAACCGCTGACACAGACCACGCGCTGTGTTGCTGAAGAGCACGTCGCTGTTCTGTTTGTCATTTGTCCCGTGTCTTTGGGAGGTATATCATGTCTGCCGACTGCACTGCACTCTCCGCACTCTAGGCTTCGCGCGCTTGTCGCCCACCCGCATGCTCTGCTGGCTTAGACGGAGGTGCTTGGGCTGACTTGTCGACTCTGGTTTTTGTTCTAGGCAAGGAGTGGGAGCACACTGTCGCAAGACAAGGCACGCCAACTATTTTTCTTCCGCTTCAGCTCTTATCCCCACTGTGCTTCTCCGCTGTTCGTCCCCCCCCCCCCCCCCCCCCCCCCCCTCCCCCCGAAAGGCTGGGTTCGATCTCGGCCTGCAGAATGGTATGGTCGTCGCCGTGCCGAACCCATCACCGATGACCGGGGGCGGCGGAGTGGACGCTGCGATCCATCTCGCGCTCGAAGAAGCCAACGCGAAGGGCTTGAAAGGACGCGATGTCACCCCGTTCGTCCTGGCCAGTGTGAACGAGACGACGGGAGGACAGTCGCTCAAGAGCAATGTCGCGTTGGTGAGGGCGACGGTCGGTGCGGGTGCGTATTTCCGATATACAGTAGTTTCGTTTGGTTGTGTTTTTTTCTGCTCTACGATTGTTGGTGGCACGGGCACTCTCGAGCGAGGTGTCCAAGACAGGAGCGGGGGTACCGAAGAATTTAGATAGGCAATACATCCCAGCAGCAAAACGTGGCAAGCGTGTGCGGTCAGGTTGCACTCCCTTGCTGGAGCGATTTTATTTTTTATTTTTATGAAGATGTTGTCTATGGAGCCTTTACGTCTGCCGACCGTATACTGAAGGCAAGTGCTCTACGCTTGCTCGGATCAGAATGCACGGGATCCAATATCGCGTGCAGAGATAAAACATGGCCGGCCGCGCATTCCCATTCGAAACCGTGTTTCTTCCTCATGAGCGACTCCTGCAAAATACCGCTCACACTCACGCCACGCAAGGACTCGACACGTCCGAAACGCCGGTTTTGGACGCCTACTCAAACTCTAGTAATCGCGCGCTGCGTCGACACTGTTTTTTTTTCGTTTTGACATCATTTTCGGCTCTCCGCTGAAGGTTCGACACAACGCAAAGGTAGGGGCCGATATCGCGATCGAGCTCGCCACGCTAGAGGGCTACCGTTCGCGCCATGGGCCCGCCCAGTCCATCCCCCCCCCCGGTGCGTCGGCACCCCAGGTTTCCGCGGGGTCGCGGTCGGCGCCGGTAGCGCCACATCGACCGGGCCGAGTGGCCATTTTCGGCGGCGCCGTGGCCGACGTCGTTTCCAAGCCTTACCCTGGAACCGCCCTCAGTCCAGGCACATCCAACCCGGGCGAGACGCGGCAGAGCTTCGGCGGCGTTGGTCGGAACGTAGCGGAGGGTGTCGCGAGAGTGTTGCTCGGGCATCAGAGCCCGATGAGTGCAACCGACTGCGACGGCGGCGGTGGCAGCAGTAGCGGCAGCAGCGGCGGCTGCTGCGGAAACGAAGGCGGTGGAGGCGGCGGAAGTGGCGTCGCTGGTGTGACTCTCGTTGCTGCAGTCGGCGACGATCTTGTGGGTAGGGCGCTGGTAGCTGGCTGCGAAGACGTCGGCGTTAGTGCGGAGGCAACGGTTGAGGTGGTGTCTGGCGCGGGGCCGGGAAGCCGCGCAGACGGTAGCGACACAATTCCTGGAACCGCGAGCTACGTGGCCATTCTAGGCGACGACGGAGACCTAGTGACGGCGGTCGCAGACATGCGCGTGATGGAGAGGATGACGGCGGTGAGCTCGAAATGAACTCCTTTCGAATTGCCCCCGAGCTTTGATAGGGACATTACTTGGATTTAGCGTTGAATCATCTTTTTGCAGCAGTAGAAGGGTTGGTCAGCAAGTTGCCCTCGCCAACATATTGCCAAGCTTTTGAGTTGATCCTGTCTATAGTTATGTTTTGAGGCAGGTGTCCCAACCTGCTACGCTCTGTGATCCAAGAAGTCGCGCTTGTTGGGGTGCATCGCGTCCTCTATTGAATGTAGTAATTTTGTCGGGCCGATGTTAGACGGAGAGCCACCACATGAGGTGCGCACAAGGCCGAGCTTGTTGTAGTTGAAGCTCACAGTACTGCACGCTTCGGTTTAGGTTGGGACTATGGTTTACCAGGGCCATTGTATTGAAGAAGGGGCTGCCCCGCTGCACGATAACCCGTGATTATCCTTTCGGCGTTGACAGGACTTCGTGGACAGGCACTGTGACGTTATCGACGGGGCGGCGGTGGTCGTGGTCGACGGCAACCTCCCGCCGGACGGGTTCGCGCGTGTAGCAAGGCTGTGCTCGCTCAGGAACGTTCCCCTCGTCTTCGAACCCACCTCTGTGGCAAAGTCTCGTGTCCCCTTCTTGGCCGAGGTAAGTTTACACGCATCTTCGTAGCCTGGTTCTCTCTTTGAAGTTTTGTTCAAATTCTCTATGCTGCCCTTTGTTTTTGAGTAGGTCCTGGTTCGGCGGCCTCCTACTTGTCATTCCGGCTTGCGTTCACCGCGCTAGCTGCTTCGGAGCTGCCGCGGACCCCAAGAGGCAGTGGGGATCGCTTGTGGAAAAATCTAGGATGCCCCGACGACATACCTTCCTCACCACTCTTGGCCGCGTGGGTCCCTGAGGTACTCACCTATCCGCAATGGAGCGTACATATGTATGTATATACAAGGCGCTTCGCTTCGCGGGCGGCCTACGCCGCCCGCTACGCTGTTTCAGGAAGAAAAGTACATCAAATTACGCGAAGCGACTATGTAGTTTTTTTATGTGATTGTAGTTGCAAACTGGCGACTTGATAATGCCAAAGAGTCCCGCCATGCTTCAGGAGAAAACTGCTCGGAAGCCAGATACGCTTCGCGCCGCGGATGTCGCGTACGTACATGCCCCAGGTAGGGTACTTATTTTCTTCTCCCTTTTGATACCTGGTATGGCCTATGTCTGTACTCGTATGTACGAAAGAGAAAGCACAGCACCGCACAGCAGCACAGCAAAAACAATTAAAGTGAAACCCAAAATGTCGGGAAGCAAAAAATCCCCGTCCTCTCTCGTGTAATTATTTCCTGCCTGATTGGAACACCCTACACCCGGTCAAAGAGAAAAAAAGGAAAAAATTGAACAGAAGAGCTTCTCTCTTAGCCTCGTACGCCGTCCGCCCCTCTCGCGACCATCTCGCAATCGATTGGGTCCGGGTAAAGCTTTCCTCCCTCTCTCCCACAGTGAGCCCCGTCGCCCGCCTCACGTGAAGCCCGGTGCTCACCGTGGCCTTCGTTCGCCAGCTCGGCAAAGTTAGTACTCGGAATGCGTCGCTCTCTCATTGATTTTTAGTTTCGTTGCAAAAATAAGCACCGCTTGAATTTATTTTGCATATCACAACGACCCTTATATACTCGTACATATTATTTCCGGAACGACATCAGGAGGCCAGACAGAGCCCATTCATGCTTCCCTCGTGTCTCGAGGCACACGCGACGCCTAGCCACGAAAACGACGTCCGCGCTCCTTGCAACCCCCCCTCTACCCGCCACCACCCGCTGGCACGCGACGGTGCCGCGCTCGCCCGCGGTGCCGTACTCGGAGTACACGCACTCACACGAAACGAAAGAAGAAAAAAGGGAAAAATGACTCAAAGTGCCAAGAGAAATGGAGAAAACAAAGAACCGCTGGAAAGGTCTGCCAAGTATTACAAGGAGGCGGTTCCCAAGTGGGCGCTCTGAGAGGCCAGGGATGTACCAACCGAGCACGCTCAGAGAGTTGAGATATCTACAAATGGTTCTATATATAGTTATATGTATTTGGTCGGTGAGGGAATTCAAGTCCGCACAGCTCTTGTGACCACCCTCAAACCTTATTTTTTTTGTCGTGCGTGGCCCTTGCTTGCCTAAACAGGCCGCCGGAACTATCGCCCTCACCACTCCCAACCTTGACGAACTGGCAGCGATGGCGTCGGCTGCCGAGGAGAATACTCGAGCGTCGGGGGTGCCAGCCGGATCGGCTTCTTCTCCGACGGCGTCACGTTTGAGAAGCGGAAGTGTAAGCGCGGTGGGCACGGCCCTGAGGGAAGGACACTCGCTGGCGCAGGCGGCGATAGCAGACGGGGAGCTGGTGGACGCTCGGCCGCTCGGACCTCCCTTAGCCGCTGTATTGGCGGCCATGCTGAAAACGGGTGAACGGTCTGCTCCCAACGGCGGAGGAGGTGGGTTTTGGGGAATGGCGCACGTTGTCGTACATATTCCTGGTGCAAGTTTGTGTATGTGCGGGAAACTTTATCACAGCGCCACTAGAGCATCGCGCGCGAGCACAAACGGCAGTTCGTCGTGTCCGTAATGCCCTCCTCTCTGTTTTTGCCGCACCTCGATCAACGCAGGTTGCTCTGCCGTAACACGCGCCTCGCCGATGCCGCTAATCGACGGCGCGAGGCACGTGGCCGTCACCATGGGGAGCGCAGGGGTAGTCCTAGCATCCGCGCGGCGGGCATCACCTCGACCTGCCGAAAACGACAGTCGTACGACCGGTCCCATTGACGATGCCCTAATAGAGTGTCCGCCTGGCTCGGGCCTGTGGTTTTCTCTGTCGGCCGAGCACTACCCGGCGCTTCCTCTGGGTTCTCGAAGAAAGGGAGGCGATGTGGTGGATTGCACCGGAGCCGGCGACTGCTTGGTGGCGGGAATGGTCGGGGGTCTAGCGCTCGGCTGGTCGACTCAAGATAGTCTGTGCCTGGGATTGGTGAGCTGATGCGCGCGCCTTGGCTTTTGAATGGGTTTCCATTTCGGTTCGAGAGGCGGTCGTTGCCTTGCTACTGTGCCTCACAAGTACTTTTCCTGCATAAGGCATTCTATCGTACGTTGACGGTGCTCTCTTGAGGGCGGGGATATCATTTTTTAGCTGCGATAATAGAGGCGCTTGGCGTGCTCGGGTTTTTATTTTCGCGAACCACCAGCTGTGTACAGTATCCAATACGCAACACCCCCCATTAAGCTCTCATCTTATGTCTGGCTCAGATTCTTCTCCTGGGCATGGTGTGACCTACACTATTTCCTGTTTTAACACGTGGTATTCCTATGTTTCGGGCGAAAGTCGAGCTAAAAACGTTTTATTCCCGTTTGTTCAAGTACTGACGTGCGTTTTGTTGTAGCACTCTGTGTTGCGAGAACGGTTCTCTCAGCGACTGTTAGCTGCACCACACTCTGACCAGCACAAGTCTTCCCCCCTCCCCGTTGCTCCTTCTATTCCCCGCGCGGGGACAACAACCAGTTGTGTGCTAAAAAAAGCGCTATGGACGAGAAGGCCGTACCTGAGTCACTGGGAGAGATCTTTGGTGACCCGGAGAAACTCCTATCTGGGGGCGCGGGGCATGTGCTCTCACTCCTGCCAAATGGCTACGGACCGAAGGCCGTCAACCCGTGGAGGGTGGAGGGCGGGGAAGAGTAGAGTAAAATCCCGCCTGTACAGGCATGGTCGAATATTGAGCGATGATGTACTGGCTAGCTCGTGGTGCTATCGCGATGTCAGAGCACCACTGAGGCTCAGCGCAAGTGGCGCAAGGGATCTCCCGTGAAAGGCCTGTTAACTGATAGAGGCGTCTGAAGGAGGGGGCGGTTATACCGCCGCCTTAAGCTCTGACGTTTGTTCTTATATGTCGCGTTTTTAGTGTTCATGCTTACGGAGAGAGAGGGAATCCTTGCCGGTACTTTTCTGATCGGTCGAAAACCTCTGGATGACTTCATTCGAGCGGGACATTCCCCATGCTGGTTGAAGCCGTACCGTTATTTGTGTACTTCGTAACAGGTACCAGGTATGCCGTGCACCTGGTACCATGCCTTTATGTGTATACACCTCGTAGATAGTACTGCTGTGTGTGCCGATTCCACGATTCCACCCGGCTTCTTGGGGGGGGGGGGATCGAATCGCGGCGGGAAAACGATCTTTTGTGTCTGGATCTGTCCCGAGCATATGTATACAGATGCACTACAACGTACAGCAGTACTATAGTTACTGGAGAATTGGAGAATACTTACTAAAACTACAAAAATACACATATCGGGACCAGCATTGTGAGTTGGACTCGTATATAGCTCGTAGCAGTCATTATTAATGGTACTACTGCAGCTGCTTGGAGCTGGTTTGATATTTATAGATATATGAGCGGTTCTGTGTTCCCTGTTGAACCTAGACCAGATGTATGTACTGATCAACAGAGTCATGCCTGGTGCGTCCTGAACATGAACATGGATAGCACAGCAGCTCCCTTCTCGCGTATCTGTTATACCCTACCGTCTTGTCTCTACGGCGTCTGTATCAGTCAGCCATGAAGATCGCTATGCGTATGATCGCATCGCGATCGAGACAACGTCTTTTTGTGTGATCCAAACCCCATATCCCGCCATGGAACACTCTTTCAAATGACGTGGAAACCCCAAGGAGACGAGTTGCAAGGTCGGTGGGTTGCAAGCAAGGTTGCACGAGCAAACGCCTACCACATTGGGCTACCGGCAGCGTCACTCACAACATGCCCCGCCTAATGAGGATAGGCCTCCGGTTAGCCTGCATGACCTCGCCGGTATGTGTCCCAGAACGCCTGCTCACTGCACGTTCGCAGTGGTTTGAGTCTTATCGTTGATGATTTGAACCCTCTCCCAGACAGCCAATATGATACCTGGTACTTCGTATGAGTCGTATACCCACCATATCATACCCTCTCGCACCTGTTGGTACTAGTAGGTGGTATCCGTAGAACGCGTTGGTTCGCCGGCGTCCGATTAGTTATTGTGCGCCGCCTGTCTTCTCCCCGGTGGTCTCTCTGCTCCGCTCGAAAGGTATCTACAATGTGGTATTGCTGTACAGCAGTAGTAATAGCCCCACGACTGGTGTGCTGACTGTCTGTATCAATCGCTTTCACGTTTGAACGACAACGACGTGTCGTGCGGCTCAGCTACGCCGGAGGACACTTGGTACGGAAATCTCTGTTACACATATACACATGCATCGACCAACAATAAACTTAAACTTTGCATACTCAGAAGCAGAGCTGTCCTAATCTCGTAAGACTGTAAGTTCGTACGTACGCCACTGCTGTAGTGTTACGTAATCTTCATACGTAGAGACCATGTACGAGTATGTATAAACGAGTACGGCCATGAATACGTGCAAGGGAACTGCTCGACGAGTCTCGTCCTTGCCAGATTGTACGGCAGCGCTTGCGCCACAGCAGTCCATCCCCAGCATGCGAACCACTTTACGCTTCGTCGTACAGATACGTACTGCCTGTAATACGACGTATATACATCCCCAGCGAAAAAATCCAAGCGATATACGGGTCTAAAACCGGCAGCATGCAGTATCAAGGAAGCAGCTTACAAGTGTGCACTTGTCGGTGCGCAACACATACCTGGTACCTGGTACTCCATAACGCGCTCACGCTACGCCACGCTAGGTTCACCGACGCGCCTTGCTGGCTGTCGCCTGGAGTGGCGCTCCCACGAGGGTACTTCTCGCACGACCTGGGGGCCAAGCCGCGTGCATGCATCGCGCACCGCAGCACTGGGCTGGAACGCGTCCGTTCGGTGACGCTTTAGCCGAGCAGCGGCCGCTTACAAGGCGGGAGAGGAGAAGGAGGGGGAGGGAGGGGGGGGGGGAGTCGGGGGTTGGAGTCTTCCGCAATGCTTGGGCCGACAGCAAGAGGCAAAACTCCAGGCCGGTCAGGTAACTTCGTACCTTTTTACCAGGCAGTGGATACTGGTATTAATAGTACGTTGTAACCTGCAACGCCCTTTGTGTGCTCCTTTGCGGTGTGCTATCAATGCGGATGTTGATGTGTAAGTTCTACCTGTGCTGCTACACGGCTCCACTTCTTCGTATAGTATCATATGCGTCTCGTTATCTTGTAACCACGGCCAGGTTCTACTTGTGTAGTGCGCGCCGCGAGAAGGGATACAATCGAGCCTATATAGAGCGTGACGGCCGTTAACGATGGTTGGTGAAGGCAGTTTGCAGGTTTAGCCGGCGCGCCACGCAGTTTTCGTGTACGTAGGCTGTACAAAGTAGGGTAAGAAGCTACTCGGAATAAATGTACCGGAAGTGCATACAGCAATAGTACGATAGGGCAATACTTCTAAGCACGTCGTCACGATGTCGGTAGAGGTTCAGATGGCACTGTGGCCAACCCTTCAGCTTCGGGCTCTTAAAGCCAACAAACCCTGCTGTTTCAGTATATAGTGTCACAAAATACTGCTGCAGTAGTACCCCGTGCAATATGCGGTCTACCTTTCGGTGTTTGCCCTAAACAAATGCACGAGACGGGCCCGTCACCGAAAGGGCAGGTTTATTAGAGCGGAGCAGACATTTCCCATCACAGAGTGATGCACTACTGCTGTACTTAAACTTCAAGCTCGACGTACGCGACACGGTCAGCAGCCGACGCTCATGGCCTCTCGGCATAGGCGTACCCCCGCCTGCTCTTGGGTAAAATAAAACTTATGCGGTGGGTACATCGGCCTTTGCCCTCAAGGGCGCGCTTGTCCTGGAGGTTAGCTATTCCCAACTTAAAACAGTGGCGTCGCGCTCAGACACGCTACCCAGGCGGAGCACGGTAGGGGCAGGATGAAATGGCTGCCTGCTCGCAGAACAATAAAGCTGGAAGCAGAAGATAACCTATTACTGTATATGCGAATACGCCTAGCCCAGTCCCTTTACCCTCTCCTTCGCTTGTCTTTCTACTCCCCAACCCATCCCCGACGTGATCTCCGCAAACAAACACGTGGCGTGAAGCACTGATGAGCTCACTCCAGGAGCGAAGACGAGGGCCACTGCTCTCGTTGAAGCGTACACCCCTATTCCGGCCACGGAGGGAGACCTCCGCTGCATCGAGGAGCGCCAGCTACGGCACAAAGCAGGAGCGTCCGTTGGCGTGTCTCCCCACTGTCGGCACGGGTTTCCGCAGGCGTTCGCGTTCGACCCGTGCGGGCACAAGGTCTCGTCGGGGCTGTTCCGTCTGTCGTGCCCGCTACTCGTGCAAGCTATTGACCAGCTCGAGGACGAGGGAGGCATCGAGGATGTTAACGCCAAGCTTTCGACAGACGAGGAGCTCCGCGAGGTGAATTGGAAGTAATTTAATAGCTGAACACGCGATTCATACGTCCGCACGTTACCACCGAAACCGCCACATGTTGATGTGTTTGCCTCCATTGTGTTTGCTTGTTAGTGATCGAGGCACTCTTGGGGGGGTTGACGTTGAGGTGGAGCCCGAGCGTTATGCCATATGTATGCCATAGAAGGAGGAGGGGCGGGGAGGAGTAAACACACGGAACGAAACGAGGAAAAACGTGGAGATATTGCAAGCGATCTCCCAGCCAAACAGGGAATTAAACGCATTTGCTCGCATGGCGCTACTGGCTGTTACGTTGTGCTGGGTTGATGGACGCTTCGTTTTTTTCTCAACCCTCCCGTAACGATCCTGCCTCAAAACCTCTGCCTGGCCCTTCTCGGCCTCCGCGCTCGCAGGATTTCATGGCCGTCAACTTGGCGCACGCGCAGCTACGACGGCGGCTGGTGACAGCGGACAAGATGCTCGCCGTGAGAGAAACCATCGGCAAGGAAGGCGCCGAGCGCTTCCTCGACAGTGGCATCACTGGTGTTACGCCGGGAAAGGTGCGCATCCCCGGAGAGGAGCACGCCGCAGCACAGGATTAGAACCTCTCGCCGGATGTAATCAAGTTCGGGGTAGGGGGCGAGGAGGGGAGTGTCCGGGGCAACGTGTTGACTGACGTGCGTTGCCGGTGTTGACAGTTCCATCACGCGTGGAGCGTTTAGCGGCGTCAACTGTCCGACGAAATGACATCGCCGCCGGCATAGGCACGTCTCTATTTATCCTCGAACGTTGAACGTCGCGACGACCGGCGCTGGCGATGCTGGATTGCGAGTTGTTTTGCGGGACGGATTAGCGCCGCATTCGTCACTTTGGTTTCCTAAGCTTGGGCTCGGCGTCACAGCAGAGCGACTCGTGATCGCGGGGTGACGGATCAACTCGCTCGTCGCGTGGTGACACCTACAGTAGCATCGCAGGAGAAGGGAAGATGCTGGGTTAAGTCGTATTTCGGTATTTGTTTGCAGTTCCTGGCTCGCCGCGGCGCCAGTTCCATGTATTGGTGTACATTTGTGGCCCGCCCTGGCTGACCGGGCCACCCGTTTCATGGCTGTGCCGGTTGTTTGGTGTCGCTGTTGTCTCTGCACAGGTGAGAGATGCCAAGTGCCTCCACGCTCATGTCGCGGACGCTCTCATGCGCGGCCGCGGCGCAAACGCAATAGGGCGCGCGACTCTGGAGCTGTTGGAGGCGCGCGGGGTGCCCATCGATGGCGGCGATCGGTGCAACGAGCAGTGCAACTATAGCGAAGAGGAGACGGCGGAGAGCTGGCGGTGAGCAGTCGATGATTCTTACTGTCTGCTACTTTGCGAGAGAAACGTGAAAAAATGTAGTATTTTATTTCGGGAATAATTATCGAAGAGTGCGGCAGTGTATCAAATGGTTGCGCTCGGCGTTGTGCCATTTTTTCGGGCTCTCCCCTATGCACCACGCATTTCAACATGTACGGTGTCTCCACTACCTTGCGGTATCCCCACCTCTCTCACACACACGTAACCCTTCGTCACGACGGATACGCTCAGTACCGCACATGACCCCCGCCCTTTCTTGCAATGATTCCCCTCTTCGATCCAGGTACACACCGCAAAAAAACAAACAGAGGCTGCAGCTCAGAAAGGTGCGGCGCAAGGGCATGAAGCCTCCGCGCAAGACTCTTGGGAAAGACCCGGACAACGCGGAAACTATCAGCGTTGAGGGCAGCAGCAGCAGCAGCAGCAGCAGCAGCAGCAGCAGCAGCAGCAGCAGCGGGGAAGAGCTCCGGGTGACAGGAGATGTCGACGTGCGAGCTTTGAGGCCGGGAGTAAGGCCAGAAGAGGTGCCGGCGACCCTGGGAAATGCCCGCCGATAGCATCGTATCAGCAGGGGGGATATGCGAGTTCGGGCACAGAGCGTCCGGCACCGCGCGTAAGACGCCTTAGGGTATCTCCAGCGGTGCGTGTGCATTGCGGCTGCTTTGCGGGCGGCATTTCAGGCGCCACCATTGCTGCCACCACTGCTACGCAGTCGAGTTCCTTCTGGTCGCGTTAAGCGCAGGAGACCAATGGTGTCGCCGAGTGGCGTGCTCGGGTGAGGTGGGGTTTTAGGCTCTACTGTGGGTGGGGCCAAACTTGCTCAAGATCGGAGTGCGGAGTGCGGTCACTCTGCGAGACGCGTTGTTTGCGTGTTTTGCAGAGAGCTGGTCAAAGCGGAAGCGGAGGACGGGCGATAGCTCTTGTCGCTAAGGTGTCGTCGAGTCGAAGGATCCGCATTGATGGCGGTTTACTGCTGTTATGCAGTACATAGTGGGGCCGTAATGGCTACAATAGTTTCACGGACGTCAAGCCCGATAAAATAAAATATAAAACATTGAAGACAGCCTGCAGCAACCGATGTGAAGCGCTCGAGGCGCTCCTGGTAGAGACCTTGAACATGAAGTTTGAACTTTCTTTGTTTTTTAGCTTAACGGGAGAGCTCTCGGGTACCCAGTCCACACTATACAAACAGCAAAAGTGACTCCGGCGGGGGGGGGGAGGGTGTGTGTGTACTGTAAGGATGGGGATAATTGCTCGCAGTAAGCGACACCACGTGTGGGGTTGCATCAAGGTGACTGGTGCCCGGAGGCAGGAATGATCGCTTGCTGTATCAACACCCCGTGTTGGCAATGCACCAGGTTGTGTGATGGCGTGAGCCAGGCACAGCCCGGTGCCGGCAGCTTGACATCCACTCGGAAAACGACACCCGACACGCCCTCTACGATATCTCGCAGCAGTTCGCGCGTGAGTGCTAAGGCGGAGATGTTGGTGTGTTGGCAACGTGATACGAGTGTTTAGGAGAATCCAAGAACTTTTTTTTTTCTTGTGGCCCGAGCTCTTTTTTTTGTTTTTTTGTATCGCGGCCGGGTCTTGGAAAATACAAATATCCAGGACATGCCCTCTGAAAACAAGAGCCATGGCACGTGGCAGATGGTTACCCTTTGCTACTTTATATTCGGCCGCTTTTCAAATTACTGGTTTTTGTATCCTCCGTGACTCTGCGGTTCTCTCTTTATGTACCGACAGAGTTTACACGCGGTCACGAGGTGTGGTTAGTCAGGTCGAGGCGTGTCTTGCCGGTGTTTCATTATGCGCTACGTATGAAAGATGTGCCCGTAGCATTTGTCTGTAGCATTTGTTCCGCTGATCGGCTTTTCCCCATTTTATGATGTCTTGCCGAGGACACCACATTCGATACGCGCGTACTCATGGCGTGATGCGTCAAAACAAATATCGAACACTTAACCGGCTACATCTTTATAGTGGGGCACGTGAAGATGCACGCGGCTCAACAGGGACAGATCACTGAAGCCTTTTAAAATGATTACCGCACGTGATATATGCGGTTCCGCGGTTCCGCCGTGTGCTCGTCTACACTACAGCGGAACGAAGGAGCTGTACTGCGGGCCGGTAAATATCAACGGCACAATAACTCTATTTATATTTGTTGATTATGTTCACCAGGTCAGCCGAAGCCCACGTCTCCCGAACAGCAGCAGTACTATAAGTACGCGAAAAACACTACAAACTCCCCACTTTCGAAGGCTGCCTCGGTGGGCCAGAGCACAGGACAAGCACAGCCGGTGTTCGCTACACAAGCCGCTCAAATGTGTAGGTCACAATTACCCTCCTGCTTGGAATATTCCATCCTTTCGCGCTAGTTCTATTATCAATAGTGGTGTCCCGCTTCGCCCATGCCCCGGTCCCTACTGCAGTAAATACCCCACCCCCTCCCTCCCTCCCATTCGGCGTCCTTCCACGCCCTGCACAAAATAAGTAGGAGCACACCATGTGCACCGACACGCAACAAATAATATGAGAAAGACATCACTTAAGCGCCTCCGCGGTTATCGTGTAGATGACGTAGCTTATATAGGTGACGAGCAGGGCGATGGCGAGGTTTTTGTTCATGCTCCATCTGCTCAGCACGAGGCTGAGAACGAAGATGAACACCGCGCAGAGAAGAATGATCAGGGCCGTTGTGGCGCCATCCTTATCCACCTTGTGGTAGCACACACGGCAATACAGGGGATCGTATGGCAGGGCAAGGGTGAAAAATGTGGGCGGGGGGGGGGGTGTACTCGTTGTTACGCATGGCCATAGTTGTATGATCAAAGACCGTCGGGCCCCTCCAAAGACGGGACGAAGCGGCTCCGGTCTTAACCGACCAGGCGGACGGAGGTACTCGAATATTTTAGGGCATGCCTATTGTAAAACTGTGGTTGTTGAAGAGTTGCCCTCGCCTGTCTGACCCACGGGACAAAGTACCCACGGGACAAAGTGCTACGATTTTTTAGTTGAGGCTGCCACCTACCGTTGTCGTCCCGACGTTATGTTTCCCGCAGTGACTGGGCAGCTAAGCTGCCTAATTTCGCGTAGTATTTACCGTGCGCGAGGTTTTCCGTGCACTATCATCATCGTTGTCCAACAGCTGTTCCGCGGAGAGGAACAGCCGTGCCTTTTGGAAGCGCATGCCGATACCGCCAGAAAATATACGTTGGCCGTTGCATATTCAGACAACATTCTGAATACGAAAAAATGCGTGGCACTCCCGCTACACACAAACGTCAGGAGCACCCGTTCCCCAGGCTCGAATGGAGGATAATATGCTGTCCACCCTGCTCTAGAGTCTACCGGCGGCTCTTCGCCAAAAACGAAATCTCCAAGCAGGGTGAGTTGTCAATGTTACCGTGTACGCTAGGTAGGCGAGCAGTATACTGCGCGGGCAATTTGTTTGAGAAGATTTTCCTCTTGTTTCCGTTATTGATCTTACCGGTGTCGGCACGCCCGACGCGAGCGTCGAAACGAACCACGGACCGCCCAATCCAAGGAGAATGTTGAACACGTTGCTTCCGATCGCGTTCGCGATCGCCATCTGGCCATGGCGGGGAGTCAAGGAGAAACGCGGTGAACACGACTGAGACGAGACGAAGGAGGAGACAGGCATCGCTTGCTTGCCTCCCGGAAATATCCGGGGACGGGGGTGCTCAGCATCCTCAATACTCGTGCCGTACGGCGTGCAATGGGTTCACCCCAGAGAGGACTTCGAGGTATCATGGATAACATACACGGTGTCACAGGCTGCCGCGGGTTCAGGTGCCAAAATATTAAACATCGCCGCGAAAGCTCCCCCCGCGCAGCTGTCATCCTTGAACTTTATCGGGTTCTCTCAAATCGATAGAAACGGTGCAGAACCGTAATAGGGGTACTCGCTTCACTATTCGACGCGAGTCGACGAGGAAGTATAATACGGATCCATCTCGCGATAAAAGCGAAGGCCCGTACCGGTGTGAGGAGGGGGTGGGCGTGCTTGCTCCGTGATTTAGGATGCGAGTAAATGAAGGGAGGGAGCTGGAGAAAGTATCGCAAAAAAAACACCCGGCAGGTGGTTTCGAAAATGAAGCAAAAATACCGTTAGCGGGTGCAGCGGGTGTAACTCTCACCGACGCCTCTCCGTTCTTAGCAGCTATCATCGAGCCGATCATGTCCGGCACCGATGTGCCGACCGCCAGAACCAGCACCCCCATCACTATCGCGCTCACACCTAGAATGCAAGCTGCGCCCGTTGCTAACTCCACCTGAGAATGGAGGCCGTGCGTGGTCAGGGCACGAGAGATGTGGGAACATCGAAGAGTATGCCTCAACACGATGATCGTAGCCGCAGCATGCGCATGCGGGTGGAATGTAACTAGTAGACGTTAGTTGACAGGACATCCATGGGCAGGGTCAACAGATACGTACACTTGTATTTTGGGAGATAGCAGTTTGGGGGCTATGATTCCCGGCTGAACATGGTCTGTTTAAGGCTACGCTCGCACCCAAGCGTCTCCTGGTCCCCGGGCTTCCTGTCACTCTAATATCTACCAGGTACATGCTTAGCGGAACAGAAAAGAAAACGTCGCTATTTCAACACGCTGCGTTTAGACCTTGGGCTGGTTCGTGCTTACCGGAGAGCGACAGTGACTTGTTCGAGGTTCTTCACAGCAGGTTGTGTTTCTCTCGAGACTGATCCCCCGCAGGTTCTCAACGGAGGCCTACACCTCGACTAAGAGGTGCTCTATTAGTCGAAATTGTTCAAAATTTGGGGTGCACAAAATGAGAAAAAAAAACAACCCCAACTGGATGTTTGCACTGCACTTGCTTACAGCCACAACTCCTCACAGGAAACTACAGCCCGCGAAATTGACGGATGCTCATGATGGGGTCTGTGAGGGCGTCAGGTGCGACGGGTGGCAGTCGTAGGCAGCGAGAAACGACTCACAAGGTGTTTTCTTGTATTCGAAGTTGCGAGCAAGTCTAACGAAAAACTCGCAAAAACGCTATTTTTTTTCATTTTATGCAAGGGAGCACAGCACAATGACTGCACCACCGATGAAGAAATGGTCTTCACTAGAAGAGTGTTGTTCTCCAGGCGGAGGATATGTCTCTTAGGGAGTCGTCGTCGAAGATGCTGCTGGGCGCAGACCTATGTTCCTATCATGGGTAGTAAGTTATTGGGCCCAAACAAGTGCTAAAATGGGCTAAATATCTCCGTATTCTCGTATATTGGCGTCAACCATTCGTATACCATCACGAAAGACGGATCTTGGCTGTAAGCCCCTCACTCTAATTCTATGTCGTATGTATATGTTGCCGAGACGCATACGGGCGGGTACTTGACGACGTATTCCTGAGCGTGCTAGCGTCCCCTTAACACCATCTACAGCACCGGTTTGCTCGAGGGTTTCGATGTTGATGTGCCCCCTCCCTACCTGCGGAAAAAGGGAACTCGCTACTCGTGCGTAGAGCAGACTTCTTTCGTGCTGCCGCTAGGGAGGATGGTGGCTTGAGATTCACACGCCATCAACAACAGAGGATCATGCTTGCTGCGACCGCACGAAGAGGTGCCGTACACAGCCCGCGTGCACACGAGGCATTCTATTACCGTACTCGCGTCGAAGAAGCGCGAATAAAGTATGCCTCGCTGACGCGTGCTTCGGTAGAGTCGCACCTACTGGTAACGTTTTCCTGAGGCTCCTCTTTACTTAGCGAGCTTCATGCGATGAGTAAAGAATCACGTGGCCTGTATACGTGTGTCACGAATAGAACAGTAAACTTCTAACTGTAGTCCAACAATAAGGAATGTCTTATTGGGCAGAATCTCAGTGCTGCCAGCGCCCTCAAGATGCCCCGTCGGGAAAAAAGGGGTTTGGCCAACATGTGATTCCCCTTTCGTTGTAGCACTATTCCGCTCTTCCGGGCAACCTGCAAAACTCCTACAGCTCCGTGCGGGAGCGCGAGGCTGCAAGTCGAAGCTCTTTCATTCCCACCCATACGCAAAACAAGTTCCATTTCGATGCCCCGCCTTCACCCCCCCCATCGGTTGCGTTGGGTCGGTACTATTATAGTCACTCTCACCATGTAGCTACTGATGATGCTTATCCACGTAATGCTCATGACGAAAGTGACCACGTAGTACTTCTCGTATTGCGGTCTTGAGCAGTCCGGCACGGTAA
Source organism: Nereocystis luetkeana (assembly GCA_031213475.1). Classification (NCBI taxonomy): domain Eukaryota; class Phaeophyceae; order Laminariales; family Laminariaceae; genus Nereocystis; species Nereocystis luetkeana. The sequence goes on along the minus strand of JARUPZ010000011.1, from coordinate 4,335,895 downwards.
GGCTAAGCCCCACTAAGAACGGTAAGCCGAAAACGAACAGGAAGCGCTCCACCCACCCCTCGGGCCATGCCAGCTGGTCATCCTGATCAACAGGACGGGGTGGCCCCGGAACGGGTGAGAAGTGTTCCAGGCGAGTTAGCCGTCACGGGCAGGCCTTTGGCACATGTGAATCGTTCTACACCGTACGCCCTCCTCCATCAGTACAATTTCCCCACCTTGACAATTTTACTACTGTAGGTGTGTAGGTTTTGCATGTCGTGCATCGTTTGACCAGCGATCGTCACCACTGCAGCAGCACCGCCCCAAAGATCATGAGGTGTACGATCTAAAAGAGGGGATCTAAGGTCGTGATAGAAAAAAAATATACGAAAAAGGTTGCCCTATATCCAGCAAGCTGCATTTTTTGCTTTTCGTCTATTGTCGGCTCCGCAATCGCCATTGCTGTCGTAGCACTGCCCCAAAACTCATCAGATGTACGATCCAAAGACATGACCTCAGGTCGTGATACAGCAGTAACAATCACACGAAGAAATTCATGCTATGGTGCGGCGTTATGTTGTCGTTGCACGGGACGAGACAACGCAGCGGCGAACGGATCCACTCAAAACCGGGCGAAGAGGGAGTTTTGCCAAAGCCTAGCCTTAGCTTTCACGCGAGTATATTTAAGATCGTACGAGGACGAGGCTTACGATAGGCTAAGCTGCGTGCGTGCGTGCGTGCGTGCGTGCGTGCGTGCGAGCGCGCGTGTAGTTTGTTTAATCCGCTGGGCCGGATTCAAGAGAAGAGACGGGTATGTGAAAGGTGCACGAGCTACCCCACACTTGGCGCCAGGGCCGTCACGAAAAATTAAACAGTAACGTTTGGCTTTTTCGGCTCCTGGGGCGTGGCCGCCCGGAAGAACGGGGTTGGCCACCACCATCCGAAGGTATATCGGCATCTTAGTTAGTTACGTAAGGTTTCTTCTAGTAAGCTTATGACATTCTATTGACAGCGGCCGACGTGCCAGCGAGCGGAAGGAAACGGTACGCAGCGCAACATCGCCCATGCCTACACCAAAACAGAAGTGTGCCGGAAAGACCAGAAGGTCCACATCGGAGCGCGACACAGCGGCTAGCAGTTCGCCACCGTACCCTCCTTACCATGTATTCCTCCGCTTCGCCGCCCCCATCAACGTGTGCCTTCCCTTTCACCGCCTCCGTGTCGTGAACGCTGCCACCCGCCCCCGCTTCCCCGTCCCAGCTTGTCCTTGCGGTTGGCGCCTTCAAAACGCAGCAGGTGAACATAGCGACACAACACAGTCGAGGCCGGGGGGGGGGGCATGAAAATAAAATAGTTGATCAAGTATTATCCAGGACCTTCTGCGTCATCAATCGTCGGACCTCGCTCCAAGTACGGGGCTTAAGGAGACAAGGCGCGGGTGCTTGCTTCGCCGTTACTGGGGGGTGTATCGATGTTACCAGGTATGTACTTTTGTTGTTGATGGCGATCTACCATTGTTTTGGTTCGGCCATGTCGGGATCTGGGGGTTTTGGTTCCCTTTCGAGCAGCAAAGGGTCGTAGGTTTTCGCGCGGTCGATGCCTTGCTCGAGACGCGAGTCTAAAACCGCTTGGGATGTTTACAATTGTTCTTAGCGACCACAACACTTCCCTCTTAGACTCTGGTTTCGTAAGGCTGTTCCTCGAACCAAATTCCACGCACACCTGGTAACGTTTTACCTTATCATACGAACAGAGCTAAACACACGTACAGTGGATATCAGCAGACACACAGGCTGCAACGCTACAACTTACGGGCCGCTACGTATTGCCTCGCGAAGCACCATGTGAGGGCGGGACCTTCGTCTGCAGCAAGCGAGTTGGCGTCGAATCGTTGCGAGGGTCGATCTGCCACACCCGTATTCATGCGGCCAACTTCCCGCGCAGTACAACTACAGCCGATAGGAATTCCGCTAAGAATAAAGTCGTCGCGACTGAAGGGGTCCCGCACATGTTTACTCCCGGGCGTCCACCTAGATACTGCCGACCCCCCCCCTGCTGACTGTTTGCCCATTAAATCACCTTTGAAACGGTCGCGACTGCTGCGACGGCGGCGGAGGTGGCGGCCTGAGCAGCAATTTCCGGCCCGTAATTTCCCTCTTGCGATGACCGTCGCTCCTACCGCACACAAGGCAAGGTGCCGTGCTCGTGAGTGTACGAATGCACAGGACGCACAGGATTGGCATCGACGTGGGAGAGGAAATGCCCCCACGATGCACCGCCTCGATCGGTATCATTTTCAGTGTATAGAATCGGCAAAGACATGCTAAAAGGCGACGGTACGGCAAAGGCCTCAGGAAAAAAGTCTCTCAAGTCAACGATAAACGTAATGATGCGTGGTTCCGATCACCACGAGAAAAGCCACCAGCGGGAATGTCCAAACCCTGACGCCGTTGCACGTATCGAACCCGACGAAATCTCCCCCAATCCATTCTGCCACGAGCTACGAATTACAGCACGATTCGCGAATGCTTATTGTGCAGTGCCCTTGACACCCCCCCCCCCCCCCCCCGTCTTCAAAATGCCTTAAATATCGCAAGCGTCCATGCCGTTTTCCGTCCTTCCGACATTTGATCTTCAGCATATCGAAACGCACACCAGATTAACAACGCTTATTCAGCAACTCGCGAAGAATTGTCTGCCACGTGTTGTAGATATCATTTTCGCCACCAGCCCCGGTCAGGCCCACACGCACCTTCAAGTGCGACACCCTGAGAGAGCGAGACGCCCGACGACCGCGGGGATACGACCCCCTTCGTTGATTCGCTTCCCCCCCGGCATTCCCCTCGCCTGCCTCTCCCCCGTCCCGCTCTCCCCCGTACCCCTGGGTCCCCCCTGTCAACCCCTGGTTCGACGACCGGCGGCCTGCCTCGCCATCCCTGTCGGCGGTGGCAGCTAGCGGTTGCGAAGCCTCTACTGCATCTTGTTTCTGTTACGGCAACGCGTATCGGACGAGAAACAGGTTATTATTATTTCCAGTGAGCCTTTTCACAGAGTCAACTACGATACTCGTACGCGTTACGTACAGCTGTTGGTCGCTTGCCCAGAGAGCAGAACTTACAAGCGCTTCCTAGCTGCCCCCCCCCCCCCCCCCCACTTTCATAGCACACCTCCTGGGGTGGCTGCTGTAACGTTTGCGTGCGAAAACCCCCCTTTTCTCTCTTCTCCACTCCCCACCCCGCCTCCAAACGTTTACTCTAAGGACGCCCTGAATCCTTACCATTGTTTCGCTCACGTCTCTCAGCGATTCCAGCTCCAACCCCCCTGTTGTTGGGAGTATTGTCCCCTTCAGGTCACAGAAACGGCACGCACGAACGGGGGACAGAAAAGGGGGAGAAGCGGTGGTGGAGGGACATAATTTGAGACGACGATGGTGCTGTGCGGTGCTTTACGTTGCCGTACAGTGGTATGCGGCGGCGTGCTACGGTGCGCGGTGTGGTGTGTGCACCCTGCGACTCGTGTCTGCGGACCTTGGTGGCGTGTCGAGTAGCCGACTAATTCCGGTAGTAGCTATGGCGGAACCTGGCGGGTATCGATCACACCGGGAAGATTGGCTCTACGCGTGTTGCTGTGACCTTCACCGAAAACTGATCGGCCAAAGAGGCGAGTTATGAATGAAACCTATACTTGTGTTGGTTCTGCATCGCGAAGGGGCAGATCATACACATGACATCGGGGACGGCGCACCCGCGGAGCAGAGAACATCGCCAGAATCTTGGAGTTGAAGATCATGAACACGATGTACAGCCCGTAACCAGACACCATGATCAACGCCTGTGCACAAACGCACAAGGGACCAGCGACAAGAAAGGGGCAGCGGTAGCCAAGGTGGTGGTGGTAGTGAGATGATGCGGTTCACGTACCATTGCAGGGGGATAGCTTAAGGCTCGATGCTAACCATGCAACCTTTATAATGAAAACGCGCCCCGAACAGTCTTTGCTCAGCGCTATCACAGTCGAGCGATGACGCTTGGGTCCTTGGGTCAAGCTGTATACAGCAAGGCAACAACTAAATATTTTTCATGCCCTGCTATCTATGGTATCGACTCTTCGCACGTACGAGAGGGGTATAGAGTCGAATCCTACCCCCTCGGGTGCCAGTCCCTCCGGCTGGCATGACCACACTCCACACACCACACAGGGTCATGGTCCGACGTGAGACGGCCTAAAGGAGAGCGGAAAGAGTGCTCGAGCTACCGACTAGGGGTACGATAGTCGTTACAGTACAACAGCCGACTAGGTTTTCTGCGAGGAAACGTTTACAGAAATCCGCTGGTTTCATACCAGTCGACCAAACATCACCGAGCAAGGGCAACCGACGGTTGCGCTATCCGTGGCACACCTTTTCACTCTTCTCCTCTCCTCCCACCTCGCCCACATTGTCCTCCTCACACGTTTCATATATATATATATACAAGGCCACATCGAAGCGCATCGTCCTCTTGGAATTTTTTGTGCTGCCACGACCGCCCCTCACCTCCCACCATTGTATCAGCCCGTCTCGAGCCGAGGCTACCAAGATGATGATACTCCCGGTGTAGAAAGTCACGTCTCGTGCAACGACGCGGCGGTCGATCTTGGCGGACGAGCCAGATCTAGCCGCCACGGCCGCCGACAGCGCCACGATAACTAGCACATTGAACATGGCGGACCTGGCGAAGCGAGATATGTTGTTGGCCCCACCCACCCCAGTGGAGGACACGATTTCAATTTTATTATTTTGTCTGAGGTATGTATACGCTTTGCTTCAGTTACTCGTACTACACATGGGTTATTGAATGTGTTTTTCCCTGCAGATTTTTTAACACTCCGGAGGGAGGTATTGGAGCCTATGCTGTGCTCACGGACTCGATTTGGGCCACGAGCTCCTATGAAAAAAGCAACAACAGCAACATGTTACATTCATGTCAGGTACAGTATATATAACCTCTTGATCGCAACCCGTTTGCCGATCGTGCCCCGACTCTTGTCGTACAACACGGACACTCGTAGTCTTGGGCAGAAGAGTTGGTTGGGCATGCCCTTCCTCGTGCCAAAAATACTTCGCGAACTAAACAAAACAGGGGCGAAACGAATCTCAACCCGATGTGGACATCTAGAGCAGTCTTTGATATGGTGAATACCTGCAGTAGCACCTGGTAGTTAGAACACGTACGTACCCGCAAATATAATTCATGATACCTGGTATGTGAATAGCTCTCGTCTGTGTTGTGCCGCAACGACGAGCTATCAATATATCTTTACGTAATACGTAAAGCCTTCACATGAAGCTTCTCACCCTACGATGGTCCCAACGCCAATGGAATTGGAAGGACCAAATACATCCGCAATGGAGGTGAACAATTCAGGAGCTGAGGACCCTGCCGCCAGAAACGTCGCCCCCGCTACATCCGGCGTCAGCTCGAGCACCTAAAAAACAGCGAGGTGATGTCGGCAAAAGGAAATACAGCGGCCGATCATGCGCTCGCTGCATGCTCCCAGTTATTTTCTTCTTCTTATTCGACGCAGGAACGGTGGTCGGCTCGAGGACAGGCCCCAGACTTTTCGGCGGTATCCTCGCACACGGGCGTCGTGCGTTGCCCGTCATGTGGACAATGGATAAGCAAACGACGGCTACAACTCACCGTTTCTACGGTTACTCATAGATGTAACATGTACTACAGTAGGTCCGATGCACTTGTCAGCGCGAGCACGCTGGGGACAGCTGGGTATTGAATACAGCCTGAACAAAACACGAGTCCATTGCCGTGCAGAGTACGAGCAGCACGTGAAATGACCGATGGATACTGGTTAACCCTCTACTGCAGTACATCACAAGTCGGTTGATCGTTATTGTGGCGGCGTCGGGTGTGCTCTTGTTTTTCGGATTGCGTACAATTAATACATACTGGTAGTACCGTATCCTGGTTACATCGTTCAATATTGACCAACGCTCTCTATTATACTGCTAATAGGTGTGCCCGAACACTGTTGAGATCCAAGAACGGCAAGACCACTCGTACTCCTCATACTCGTAGCTGTACGTGCAGCAGTAGTGTGAGGAAATTGCGCTATAGCTTGTTGCAAACGCCAAGCAATCCACAGCAGCAGCGCACCAACACGATTTGCCTCCCACGCAAAAGCGAACATGCTATCAGTAATTGCTGCGGTATGCTGCGGTAAGAATACACATACGGTAAGAATACACCGTTAAGGACGCGAGAGGGGAACGCAAAAAAACCCCCACCACCCTCCTCTACTCGTACTGCTGACTGCTGCTGTACATCAATACAAATATCTCGTACTGGTACAGCACAGCAGTATATATTTACCTCCGAAATCTTCTCCAGCGATGCCTGGAAGAACTCGTCGCAGACAATCGCCAGTCCGTTGAACGTAAAGAGTATTGCTATCACAAGCAGCACCACCTGGCCCCACCCCCCTTCTGAGAAGCTGTTATCCGTGCAACCCGCAGCAGCATTCGTTGTTTCGTCCTGGAGCGCACGCCCTTCGTCGCCAGGCCGCCGATCCCACGCCTCGCCGCCGTATGCCGCCACTGAAATCGTCGACATCCCCGTTTCACCTTCCCCTCCTACTGTCGTCGTCGTCGCCGCTGTCGTGACCACCGACGGTATCCCCCTTCGCACTGCCGAACATATTCGCACGAGAACTAGCGCCACGCCGACGACCACCACGACAAGCACGAGCGCAAGCAGACGAACCTTCCTCCGGGCTTCACGTTTTCGTCGCCGGCCTTGGCCTCTTCGACGACGCCGGCATCCCACTACGTCATCGCCGCAGGTATCTCTGATGCCATACAGAGCCCTCCTCGTCGCCGATATCATTCTCCTCTCGCAACTACTGCCGTGCTAGCGCTTTCGCACCCCGTTCTGCTGGTTGGCCTGCGGCCGAGGCCGTGCGGTGGTCGGTGACGTGGATGATGCCCGACATTGGAAGGATCGAGGGCCGATGGCACAGTTTGTGGTTGGCTTTTTATTTTTTTATTATTTTTTGACGTTTCGGATTTAAACTTTGTAACCGTGAAAAATATACCGGATCAGTTGCGCCGCAGTCGCATTCTAATTTCAGTATGTACGTCGTACAGAACTCAGAATGTCGAGTACGAGTACATGAGAACGAGCACGAGCACGGACCGCAACACCCGCACACAGCCACACTTCGAGCACACCGCACACGGCACGACCCTGGCAACACTATCAGACGAGCGGAACTTTCTGCAATGTTGAGGACCTTGCCTCGCAGCCAAACGATGTTGCCATCCTGTGCTCGACAAAGCTTGAAGCTTGACGCTTCTTTTTCTTTTTTCGGCCGTTCGCCGTCGTGCGTAGGACGGCAGCAGACAGCAGTATATATATACCTGGTACATCTGTACACGACACGTACGTACACTCGTACATGCGTTTATTTGCACAAAATTACGACGTGGGCTCGTTAAAAAACAAATTAAAACATGATGTACGTCGTACAGCAGTACTCTTGTTATGACATCAAATTTAAGGACCGTTGGGATGTTTTACTTTATTATTCTATCTCCCGATATGGTTCTTGGGGATGTGGAATAACACTCGTGTACATTTTGTCGGATGGTCATATAATAATATGGTTAAAGTACGCATATATCGTACCAGTATTATTGTTGCGTTCGTGCGTACGTACGAGTACGTTTTGCCTGTTATTTACTCACGTATTTCAAATACATAATATATATGGTCATATTATGCCAGCAACGATCAGACTGAGTACACAGCTTAACGGTATACCAGGTACACAACAACGAAATACTATATATACCCTGGTATGCGTCAACTCTGTGCTCAACTACGAGTACTCCCACTAAGATATTGCCCTAACAAAGCAACCAAATCGACGCCAGAAGGCGGGAAGAAAGTAAGTGCTGGAACCTTTACTCGCCATCAAAACGCAAGGCGCGTATATACCGCAGTGATGGGGGGGGGGAGTCTGCTACAGTACAGCATTTACCTGGTATGTGACTCCGGATCTGAGGTCCGACTATGTATAGGGAGGGAGCAGGACGAATGTGGTGTAGATGGGATGATAAAAATAACTGTAGTTCCATTGGGGAGTTTTATGTGAACCAGCACAGCTCAGTCAGGGAGTATCGTGAGTGAAGCTCGGTAGCTCGGCTCATCTCAGGAAAAAATGTGATTTTGGAATCAGTCGTACCAGGTATCAATTTCGGACCCGAATCTGTACTCTGTGCCTTTCCAAGAGCACAGGAACATGAGTACGTACACACGAACACTCATACTAACTATTAAAGGTTCATGGCGCATAAGCGACTAGGTATGGCGATTGGCCTGTGTACCAGCTCGTAGCTGGTGTGTACGCCTAGACTCGATTGCCGATGGCCGGCAATACACAGTCAAAATGTTCGAGGCAAACACGTAGTCACTGTCAGGTGACTTGTACGTGAAGCTTCAACATAGAAGAGAAGAAGAAGATGGTGTGGTGACCCCAAGCCACATTGTTGATTGATTGCTCAGCTGGAAGCTGATGATGGTGAGCAAAAGTAGAGCAAAAGTAGAGTGAGCTCAAAGGGGAGGGCGGTGCGCGTGTGCGCTCGCAGCTCGCAACAAAGGACGACCCTTGCACTTCGGTCAAACAAAAACAAAATGAGGGAATACCCTCGTATTCCGTTCAAAATAAAAACAACGAAGAGAACCCCCAGATTTACTGTAAATAACAATATATCTTGGGGTACATATCCATGACCCCAGTGTAGCCTATGTTGTTTCTCCAGCCAGAACTACATTGTAACAGTAAAACTATGCTACCGGTCTCGGAGGGATACTGAAGATATCCTGTCCATTATGCACCAATGATAGCACGTACTAAATGTGCTGTCTACCGTAGATCATGTACGTACGTACCACAACAGTAGATCCATGGCACTACTCGTCATTGGGACTTTATTCTGTGCGTACGGGTGCACAGCAGTATATGCGTAAAAAGACAGCTGCTGCTATCCTACTATAACTCAGACTGGAAAACTGTCTGTCGTACATAGAATGCGTAAATGTATACCAGATGACGTAAGTGTAATCGAGTAACGAATATGATGGTTACTGACAAGTATCATCTCTAATACTAACATGCTGGCTGCAAGAAACACGAACGAACGTTGGCCAAGGCCGGAAGAACAAGACCCAGGAAAACCGTTTTTGCTACGTGCAGTAGTACCACAGTAGTAGTGCATTCTACACTACAGTATACACAGCATTACCGTCAGTATACGGCTTGCGGGTTTCTGTTTCGGGTTCATCTGCAAATAAATCTCTGCCTGCCCTTCTTGGCGCTAGGGTGGACCGTAACTGGACCAAGTCCGGCGGGAAGGCCTCATAGCCTCGGTTTTGTTTAGTGGGTGAGCTCGCGCAAGCCCCACACTACCCGGGAGAGATGCCTCTCCTGGGAGGCTATCTCCACCGCATCTGCCCCCCCCTCGGGGGCCAGTCAGGTCGGGCCAACGTGCCCAAGCGCCAGTAGCAACAGCAGCCTGTGCTGATGCTGCAACGGGAGCTATAGGTTAAATTGACACCCTTTACGAGAACGTGGAAGTGTGGTGAGCCTCAGCTTTATTTTAACCAATCCGCCAGAGGATTAAAAAAAAAAAAAAAAACTTACGTTTATCCTTCTCTTCAAATCACTTGATTATAGGCACCTATTACGAGGGAGACCATAGTTAATAGGACCAAATAGTGTTCGTCAAAAGGGTTAAAATATATACCTGGTAGTTTTTTTTAATGTATATCATAGGTCCTATTTACTACCGTAATAGCTGCCTCAAGCTCAGCGAGTCTACCATGATTTTTTGTCGCTTATACGATATTTGCGTTCTTCGCGTTCTTTGCTCTCTTTGCGTGCTTGCTTCTCGTGTCACACTTTTTCCCCCGGAACAAAAAAAAAAAAATCAAGGAAAAAGAAAAAGTCGATTTTGTTTTTTTCAGCGGTTTGGCAGGCTCTCTCTATCGCTTTTTATCACCGGCTCGTTGAAATTTCTTTAGCATTTTCAGTTATTTTTCCCTGTTTTCTTCTTTCGTTTCGTGTGCGTGTATGTGGTCGGAGCACGGCAACGCGGGCAAGCCCGGCGCTGTCGCGGGTGCTGGCGGATACTGGCGGGTAGAGGGGGGGTTGCAAGGAGCGCGGTCGCAGTTTTCGTGGCTAGGCGTCGTGTATGACCCGAGACACAGGAAGCAGGAATGGGCTCTGTCTGGCCTCCATCCGAATTAGACTGAGTATGTACGAGTCCATAAGGGTCGTTCGGGATTACAAGCAAAAATATTCCAGCGGTGCTTATTTAAATGCGAACCAAGTTGAGCTATACACAGAGCCCTGCGCCGTCTGACCACCGACATCGTCGAGCTGGCGAGAACGAGGGTCACGGGCTTCACGCGGGGCGGGCGACGGGAATCCCTGTAACAGAGAGGGAGGAAAGCTTTATCCGGACCGAGTCGGTTGCGAGGTGGTCGCGAGAGGGGCGGGCGGAATACGAGGCTGAGAGAGAAGCTCTGCTATTCATTTGTTTTCTTATTTGACTGGTACAAGGTGTTCCAGGGGCAGGCAGTTATCAACATGAGAGGGGACGGGGATTTTTTTTTCCGGTTTCATTTTCATTGTTTTTGCGGTGCCTGCTGCTGTGCCGTGCTGTGCTTTCTCGTTCATGCATACCAGGTACATATATATATACACCATATCAAAAGAAGAAAATCAGTACCACCCTACCTGGGGTATATGTACGTACGTACGTACGGCATGTGACTCTTGGCATTATCAATTCGCCAATTAGCAACTACTCGCACAACAAAATCATATACCTGGTATAAACTGGGCTAAATTGACACACGACACGAACGTGGAAGTGTGGTGAGCTTAAGCTTTATTTTTACCAATCCGCCGGAGGATAAAAAAAAAAAAAAAAAAGGTATATATACATTTATACCTGGTACCAGGTATATATTAAATCATCGACCTTCCGTCCGCTTCACGTAATTCGATGTGCGTTTCTTTCCCGTGCGAGCGTAGCGTGCGGGGTAGGCCACCCGCGGAGCGGAGCGCCTGGTATATACCTGGTATATATATATACGATTATTTTAGCAATAATTTACAGCGAGCGTTATGTACGAGAAAAAAAAAACAAGCGTACGTACGTACCACAGACATATGCCTAAAAAAATGACGTACATAACGTATTCTCACTCTAAAAACCCTATATATACCAGGTATGTGATTATTCTCCTTCTCCACGTCGTTCTATTTTATGATAAAAGGCCGGGACACTTTGTATCCCGGGACAGGTTTGCCTATCAAGTCGGTACCCGTTGGGACTCTCGTGTGTGATATCTGCTCAGAGATGTAAGAAGAAGAGCAGCTTTATTCCTTTCGTGCACGCGGAGACTGAGAGCCAATAAGCTCGTGCCCGCTGGAAAAACATCTGGTTTTCCATCTAACATACGCCTCCCAAACACGTTCCCAATACTTGAACCCAGGTAATTACCGGGCTTTCAACCTCATTCAAGGTATTATAGTATCATAACACTACCCGACTCTGATGAACCGTATATATATATATATACCTGGTATATATATGCAGAAATATGGGAAATTCACATGGAAACCCCGATCCCACGAAGTAGAACATGGGTCGAAGATGCGGGCTCCACAAACCCACTCCCACACCTTCCCCTGAACGGCGAGGCAACGAAGCCGACATGGTACGTAAAAAAAAGAAAGAAAGGAAGGCCTATGGCCCTCAGGGGGCAGGAACAAATTGCCAAACATAAATTAAGTCATCGCCATGCCACCCGTAACGGGGGGGAGGGGGCGGGGAACTTAAATGGACAAAAAAGCGAAAAGGGAATACAAAAAAGGAGAAGAAAAAAAAAAAACACGGAAGGAATACGCCATCCATTAAGAACCACCCAAAACACCCTGCCAACAACTAACCCTGGAAACGTGTCCTGCCCCACAAATGAGTGGCTCGATCGCCCAGACCAGCCCCGACACTGAGCGGGGGGAGGTAGGCAGGACAAAATACGCCAAAAACATCCCCAATCCAGCCCAAAGAAAATTAAACGCACCGAGCAGGACGAAAAAAAAACCCACCCGAAAACTCGGAAAACGTCAAGAAGTAAGTAGAAAAACCACCCCCTTCCCGCAAAGTCCGGGAAAACGTCAAGAAACGCAAAAAAATAACCACCCCCCGTGCAAACGCGCTACTACTGCTGTGTAGCCAAGCGAAATTGCACAGGCAACAAGAACCTCGTACAGCCCTCGTCGAAGTCGTGTACGAGCGCGACGGAGAAAGACGAGGAAGCTTGATCGGTCCCGGTTCGCCCAAACATCGAACCAAATACGTATATACCCCATCCGTTGGCGTATGTATGGGTAGTCGCGCTGATTTTCCCGAGCCACCGCAGACCGTCGTCGCCCTTTCTTTGGTACCAAACGTGGGCCCCGTTGGGAAGCACGGCAACGGTGTTGCAGTATCGGCGAAGCCACAATCGGCGTGCGATACGCAGCCAGCCATATATAGCCGGGCGCCAGAAACCGCTCGCCGTTTGGCGTTCCGAGAAAGCTCCCGTTTTGTACCGCGCCGATTCTGATTCGTTTGTTTGGCGGTGCTGGTTCGGGGATGCCGCCCCACTATCACAGCGTAAGATTTCGTCGTGTGGCGTTCCCGTTCTCAGGATGGATGGGACCCTGCAGCCCTGTCCAGTGCGTCTCGTACATCACCGCGATACCGCCACCTCGACCTCTAACTAACCGGTTGGTGTCCCGTGATCTTTTCCCCTTACTTCGAGTCGTTGAAGAAGGGCCGAAAGACGAAACGTCGTCCTGGTTGACGTGGTACGAGGGGGGGGGGGGATTCTTGGAGAAAAGTTAACTGGTTGAGTACGTATATATATAATTGCGTCAACCCCGCCGGCAAATACTTCGGCATGTCGCCACGCGGTCATGGGACAGGGTTTTTTTTTGCAGCGTTGGACTGTGATACATACCGGTACTCATACACTAAATAAGAGTGTGTGAAATGCTTTGCCATTAATAATAATACGTGTGGCGGTGCATCACAGCCAGAAAAATATACTCGTAGCGACGTGCGTGCGTGTGTACCCACACGAAAAAAAAATCTACGTAATTAACAGTAGTACTATAATTATCGTTCGTACGTATTAATATTTGTAGTAAATTTTCGTTTCGACTCGTTTTTTCGTCGATAAAAAGTACCAAAACCGAAACAAAGCCTAGAATAGAAATAGTTTACCTACAGCAGGAGTGAAAATGATCCACGAGTAAAAAAATATACATGTCATGCCGAACAATAATACCTGGTACATTTTTAAGCCTACTTTTTCCCAAGCCGTCATTTTTTTTTTACTATTAATATTATATATATGTGGTACGAGTACTCCCGTCTTCCAATAAATGATAAGCCGCCAGCCACTCATTTACAACACAATAATCAGTAAATAAGATCCGTTGTTCGTAAGTAAATAATAAACGACGCTTTTTATGTACTGGATTTTGGCTCGTTTTCGCTGGAAAAAAAACAACAAAAAAGTAAAAACTCGAGCCCGGCCGGACTCGAACCGACAATATCTGCCTTCGAAGGGCAGCGGCTTATCCATTAGCCTACGAGCCCAACATTTTTCGCCTTACAAGGGTGGTGGCTTATGAATATAAGCCGCTTATAGTATCGGTTGATAAGCCGCTGCCTCTCGCTATAAGGCAGATTTTGACGACAACATTGGCCTTCTACTGTCTAATGTATAAAACAAACCCGATTCCTTAGACTTAAAGAATCATTCTTATCGGAGAGTTTTTTTTTCAATTTTTCGATTTTTTTTTTTTTCATTTTTTCAAACTTCCATGTTTTCCTGTTTTTTTTTTCCAAATAAATATTGGAATGTTAACGAACTTGATATTTTTGCTTCTTCTGGAGAATTTCACGAATAAATAGTGACAGAACGCCTCCTTACATCGATACATATCTCCAATTATTTCCAAACTTTGGAAATTTAGAAAAAACGCTCTCCGATAAGAATGAGCCTTATTTATGCCAATGGCCAAATCGACATTTTTTGCCTTAGAAGGGCAGCGGCTAATAATGTATAACAAAATCTGCCTTCTAAGGACATTTTTTGCCCTAGAAGGGCGGCGGCTTATGAATATAAGCCGCTTATAGTATCGGTTGACAAGCCGCTCAGTTACACGGATTTGCATTCTTAACCCTTTTAGGGCCGCAGTCCCGTTTTGGGGACAAAACACTTGAAATAAATGTGGGTTGTCCCCATAACCGGACTGCAGTACGTAAGGGGTTAAGGCATTTTTTTTCACGGATTTGCCAAGACCACACGCCGTGGTGAAAACGCCAACAACAAAGGTGCTGGTGATGGCGGGCAGGAAAGGTCACCACACCTGCCCCGTGCGGCGAGTGAGCTATGTGCGACGGAGATGGGGCAGAGAGGGAACTCGCCTCGCCGCCGGATTAACTTCCTGGGAGAAACACTCCGCGGTGCCGTAGCTCTCAGCGCTGAAGCCACGCCAGTCGTCGCAGGTGTGGAGGTGGAGCGAGGGGGGGGGGGGAAGGAAAGCGTGCACGATGGGTGAGTCCCGAACGGCAACGGAGAGCAAGGGCCCATTGGTGTGAACGCAAACGACGGTTTTTTTCATGAAAAAAATAGGGAGGAAATCCCGATTCAGGTGAGTAACACTGGCACTAAGTAGCCACCGGCACTTCTTTCGTCGCTCTTTTTGCGCATGTATGTCATGTTGTATCAAGCTTTAGGGTTAAACTAGCAGTTTGATCGTACCCGACCTCTACCTACTTATTCGTGGCGACTAAGGGTCAATCTTAACGAGGAGTGTTTTTCAGTTTTTTTCAGTATTTTCCCGAAATTTCGGTATTTTCCTATAGGAAAAAACCGACAAATAAATACCGAAACTTCGTGAAAATACTGACATAAACCTAGAAAACAGCCCTCGTTAAGATCGACCCTAACGCTATACACTCACAGCTTACCTTTGTGCCCCCTCGTGCAGTGTCTAAGCAGTAGGTAGGGTACGGCAGGACGTGCCGTTTATCCTTCAGCAGTACCGGCGGCATGGGTGTAGGTTCTATCATACTGAGTGCCGTGTTAAATGCGCCAGTACTCTTGTTTCCCCTGCCACGGCCGTCGGTCGGAGTGTGCATGCACCCAGAGGTTTCCATACGATGCAGTATCCTACTTTAAAGTTTGCCACGGCGCCTGCAGTAGTTTGCATGTTTTGGGAATGATGGTGAATATCTATTTTTCAAAATTCCGCACAGAAAACTTCGCGGTGGTGGAGACGACAAACCTTCGCGGTAGTGGAATAGCCCCTCCGCCAGTAGGGCGGGCGCCAAGACAATGTAGACGTAACACTGAAACGGGACAGGTATCGCTACATTCACACGCACCGGAGGTTAACTGCATTTATGCAAAATTGAGGGAACACGATGTCGTCGCGGATATGGGAGCGGTGAAGAACTTCGTTGTTCCCACTTTGAGAAACAATTCCCGCCACCTCGAGGCGTACTGTTCAAACAGCAAGTGAAACCCAGTGTTGTGATACTGCTTTGTATGAGGTTGAAAGCCCGGTAATTGCCTGGGTTCTGGCACTGGGATCGTATTTGTAGTACTGGGAAGGCGTATCTTAGGTGGAAAACCAGGGATTTTCCAGAGAGGCACGAGCGTGGTCTCAGTCTCCGTCGTGCACGAAAGGAATAAAGTGGCTCTTCTATCTCTAAGCGAACATCAGCGTGAGTACCAACGAGTGCCGGCTTATACCAAGCAGACCTGTCCAGGGATACAAAGTGTCCCGCTCTCCGTGATCTTACAAAGTGGCGTCTTCGGCTTAGGACTTTTTGCCTTTTTGCCGGTACACGTTTTTTTTTTGTCACTCTGTTTTTGCTTTCGCTTATAGGCCAAGTATTATGGGAAATTTTTGAGACGTTATTTCTGGCTTTTTCAGCGATCTCCGAAGCCCAAAAATCAGAACCATCTATTATGGGACAGGAAATCATCGATATTTTTGATCTCAGTTCCTGGAGGGGGCAAAAATCAGCAAAACCTCTCAGAACTGAGCTCAGTTCTGAGAGGTTTTGCTGATTTCTGAGAACTGAGATTTTTCGTATTTTGGGTGCTACATCTCACTACTACTGCCAGCCCACCTATCTACCTGCGCACCTGCCACCCGTCACCCACCACGCAAAAGCATCAAGCCGACGGCGGGCGGTAACTACGGCGCTTGTGTAAAGAGAGATGGCTTCTCCTTCACATGGAAGCAATATTAGTGGTGGCAGCAGCAGCTGCAACAGCGGCACCAGCAGTAGCAGAAGCAGCAGCAGCACCGCCAGCAGCACCGCCAGCAGCAGCAGCAGCAACAGCAGCACCAGCACCAGCAGCAGCAGCAACAGCAGCAGCAGCAGCAGCAGCAGCAGTACCCATTGTGCGTACGGGTTGCTTCGGAGTTCAAGCTCGCTCATGACTGAGCGCAGGCCACCTACTACCCTCTCGATCCTGCTCTGTCTGATGCTGGGGTGAAGAGCGTGTGCTGGTACGTGCCCGGTGCCCGAGGTTCGAAATTCAAACGAGCAGCACCGAAAGACCAACCAATACTATACAAAACCACTTTTAAAAATCAGAACCCATAATACACGTTATATATTTTCACCCACACTTTTCTGTAGCCCGAAAACTCACAAAATAAAAAGACAGAAATAACGTCTCAAAAAATTCCCATAATACTTGGCTTTTTTTTAGAGTCAGTTTGCTCCACTTCCCGATGGGGACTCACGAGGAGGGAGGGCCTGCTTCCCCTCGTGGTGGACGAGACACTGAGGCCCAGAGCCGCCCAGTGCCCCACCGCCCAAGGCTCATCGATGGAGATCGAGCGCCTTGTACAACATACCGCCACCAAGCGGAGCGCGTGTCTCGGCAGGAGCCCCGTGAGGACGACGTGGATCGCGCGCCTTGTACTACACGCCCGCCCGACGATCCAGGGCTGGGGCCCCTTGGCGAATCTCGAGCAGCTCCCGGCAGACGGACCTCGTTCAAGACCTTTTCCGAGCCTTCTCGCTCGCCGGAACGAGCTCTGCCGTCCAAGCCACCTGGCTCCGCTGAGAGCGTTGAGCCAGCTTCTTCCGCTCTGGGCCAGAGAGCGTCGGACTCTTCGGAGCGCGTGGCGTGCACAACCAGCCAGGCCTTGGGTTTTGCAGTTTTGACTCCCCCCTCGTGCCCTCTGCCGTCGAAGCCACCTGGCTCCGCTAAGAGCGTGGAGCCAGCTGCTTCTGCTCTGGGCCGGAGCGCGCCGGACAAACCTGGACGTAGCGTTTTTCACGCCACCCAGCTGCGCTCTTCACCGTCGGATCTACCTGCTCCCGGGCCAGATGAGAGAGTGATTGATACTGTTTTCCCGCTTCGTACGATTCCACTGCTGCCCGACCTCGCTCGTACGCGTAGGATAGCCGCGAGCGATGCTGCCTCTCGTGATTTTTTTCCCGCAACGCGAGCGCACGATGCGATTTTTTCCGTGCCTGAACCACACAAGGACACACTGGATTTCAGTATCGAGCCCGCTTCCCTCACACACTGCTGTAGCTGCAAACGACGATTCCGCGTGGAAATTCCGTACTGCTGCGCGTTTTAATACTATTAATACTGTTAGAGGGGGAGATGCGGCCGCTCGTGAGATTTTTCCCGCGCCTCGCCCACAAGACGGCACACAGGATTTCAGTATGGAGTCTACTTCCCTCGCTGCTGTAGCAACAAACAGACGTCCTAGCTGCTCCAGTACTGCTTCGAACTTTACTACTACTACTACTGCTGTTAAGAAAGAGCGATGCGGTCGCTTGTGAAGATTCTCCCACGCCTCGCTCACAAGGCGGCACACTGGATTTTGGTATTGCGCCTGCTTTGCCCGCTGCTGTGCCCACCCGCGCCGTTCCTGCTGAAAAATCCAGTACGGCTGCGAGTTTTGATGCTGCTGTTCAAGGGAGCGATATGGTCGCTCGTGAATTTTTTCCCACGCCTCGCCCACAAGACGGCACACTGCATTTCAGTAGTGCACCTGCCTTTTCCTCTGCCGTAGCCACCCACGCCGATTCTGCTGGAACCTACAGTACTGCTGCAAGTTTTGAGACTGCTTCTAGAGGGAGCGAGATGGCCACTCGTGAAACTTTTCCTGCGCCCCGCCCACAAGACGACCTCGTGGAGTTTAGTATAGCGCCTACCATACCCGCTGCTGTAGCGACCCGTGACGATTCTGCTGGAAAATGTCGTGCTGAGAAAAAAAATAATACTGCTGTTGGAAGGGAAGATGCTTATTATAGCCCCCCCCAGTACCGGCGACGTACCTGCACCAAACACACTGGATGTTAGTACACGTACACCCCGTGACGACCGCATATCATAATAGAATGGGGGTCGTGAATATGCGTTTTACTGTAGTTCACCTAGCTTATCCATGAGCAGAAGAAACGGTTAGGGTCGGTTTAGTACGCGCTTTAGTTTCAGCTTATTATCTATGCCAAATAAATGTACATAAATATAGCAGTCTTGGCTTCAGTATGTAGTAGGGGGTAGTACTGCCTTTGAGAAACAAAATCAAACTATCTCCACCAATGGTCCATCGAACACCAACGTGATCGCTGGGTCAGTGGGTGAGGTATCATTCAGACAGAAGAAGTATTACGGGGGACCATAGTTAATAGGACCTATGGTATACATAAAAACCTATATTATTTGACCATTTTTACTAACAATTTTTGGTCCTATTAACTATGCCCCCCCGTAATAGTAGTTACTACCGTAATTAATACCTGGTAATATAGAGTGAGTGCACAGTGGTGTTGCAACTACTCAAGGTAGTCTTGCTGGGCGGTTTACTGTACAGTAATTCAACTAGCTTGCCCATGCCAAAAAAGGTGCGGCAGCATAGCAGTCTTAGCATTTCTTTTTGGGGGTGCGTATTCTGATCGAAAAAACGTCATGATCAAACAATCTAGCAGCTACCTCATTCTACCTAACCCCCCCCCCCGATCGTCGTGTTTGTGGGTGAGGTGTCATTCAGAAGAAGTGGTTGTTAGCATAGACTATATCGTTGTGTTGCATTCAGTCAGGCTAGTTTTCTCGAAGTGGACAAAATCTGCCTTCTAACGTAGATATCTGATGTTGTTGTCAAAATCTGCCTTCTAAGGTAAGAAATGGTGTCGTCAAAATCTATCAAGGCAGATTTTGCCGACATCTACCGTAGTAGAGGCAGATTTTGACATTATTTCATACGTCATACGGCTCAGAAGGTAGATATTGTCCTTCTAAGGCAGATTTTGTCGAGAAACATTGGCCTTCACATGTAGAGAACAAACCGAATTCCTCGAATCGTGATTATTTTGTCTTGGTGAATCACGACAAAAAAAACACGATTCATCCTGATGAAACCCGTTTTTTTAGATTATCTCTAACAAAAAGCAAAATCACGATTCGTGACATTTATTTTTGTCGAGTCTCGAAATACGCCTGATCAATGCACAAGACAACCCACGGGCTCCGACGGTATCTGACGGCCGGCATAGGGGCATGCCAGACTCTGCTTCGTACGCCGCTTGTGGACACCGGGCGGCTGCCCAAAGACACCGCTGGGCGCGGGCTAACGAGCACGTTGTGGCCTCCAAATTTCGAGGAGGAGCCACAGCTCGAAAATAAAACAAACGAAAATTACCTGAGAATGTCACAGGCCAACAGGCCGGGCAGAAGGCCTGCGAGATGGAATCTCGCGGACCGGTGGGCTTGGCCGACGGCCGATGAGACTGGAATCTCGCGGGCTGGGTCAGGCTTCGGCCCGTGATTCGAATGTATCACGGGCCGGGCCACAGGCGCGGTCGCCCCGGCCCACCGGCCTGGCCGCGCCCCACTCACGAGAGTTGGCTTCACCCCCAAAATTCGTTGGGCTTTATAAAATTATGAAATACGTCGGCTGTGAGTTCGACTGATCCAATACCAGGTACAGTAGTTGATACTCAGCTTTGCAAAAACTGCGTAATACGTCCAGTCTATATCCCATTTTTTACTGAATTTACAAACTGTACGATAAGCCGTTCGCGCGTATTCTGTATGCATTTCCTAGTCAAGGATATAGGCCAGTGACTCTCCCCCTGGATGCTACCCGGGCCAACAGGACAATGTACATAGTCATGCTGCGCACGGATACTATATAACCCGGATAGGGAGGGTAATATGACTTTGCAACATGTTGAAAAATATTTTCATTTTACAAATATTGATTAAACTGTTGAGTTTCTGCATGGGATGGCTCTAACTGTGAATATTTTTTCCGGGAAATGAGCTGCTGCTGTAGTCGCTGCTGCTGTGATGCTTGGATTGT
Organism: Nereocystis luetkeana; assembly: GCA_031213475.1. Taxonomy (NCBI): domain Eukaryota; class Phaeophyceae; order Laminariales; family Laminariaceae; genus Nereocystis; species Nereocystis luetkeana. The sequence continues at coordinate 4,315,438 of JARUPZ010000011.1, read as the reverse complement.
TTTTTTTATATGGCGCGAGATGGCACCTAAATTAGGCCGATTCGGTGTTCCCGATATGATATGGTCATTTAGTCTTTATGGAATTACAAGGTACCACTTACTAGTGGTACGAATAGACATTGTGATCTATGATTTGGTCTGAAATTTGTACATTGAAATACCATTTTTATTATTTTGGAAATATCACGAAACGTGACGTTTTTCGACTTTTTTCTTAGAACTGAAAATTTCGTGGATCGTGATCTTTTGTCATTCCAAAAAGTTATTTTTTTCGGTTCGTTAAGATCGGCCCTTGCAGACACAGTATATAGTAGTTGCTGCGATCTTGTGTTTTGGACAACCAATCGACGGTTGGTTAGGATATACCAGGTACCAGGTATATTATTTTCAAGGGCTGGGTGCCTGCCAGCACCCATGATCCGGATAGGGAAATATACCTATATTATAGTATTAGTAAGTGCCAATCCGTGGCTACTTCTTTCAAGCGAAGCATAAATGAATGGTTTGATCTTAGCACGATCACGATCAGGTCAATGCCAAGTGGTGCAGGAAAAGGGCAATGCCGAGTTTCAGTTCTCAGTTTTTGTATCTGTCTCACTCGCCTTATTATAGACCAACTTTTATGGCGATTAATCGCGACGTCATTTCGGGCCTTTTCAGCGATCCCTGAAGCCGAAACATCAGAACCGTCTATTATGGGGCAGGAAATCATCGATACATTTGGTCGCAGTTGCTGGAGGGGGCAGAAATCAGCTCACTTCTGAGAGGCTTTTTACATTTCTCAGAACTGAGATCACTTGGATTTTGTGTACTACATGTAACAGCAGTATTGTTGTGCTACTATTTGTCTGCCCGGCTGTCAAGTACACCCCATACCCACGCCGACGTATCACACCTACCTATCTATGGCGCGCTATACCTACTTCGAACGGCACTTGCGCAGGAGATATTACCTCTCCTTTTCACATGAAAGCGATAGGAGCAGTAGCAGCAGCACAGCAGCACCACTGCTGACAAGGGGTAAGCCGACAGCTGCGTAGCCGACATTTTTGGGTGTTTTATGTCTGTCTGTCGTAGATGTTGTGTGCTGTCCATCTACTTACCGACACCCACTGTACGTTATTAGAATACTCCATACTCGTACTACTATACAAACAAACTACTACCAAGGTACTGTTACAGCTCGGCCTCCTCTTGGGCCGCTATCGGCTCGGTCTCACCTCGATAGCCAGCTGTTGTCGTTCGTTGAGGGAGTCCTTATGGGGATTTCCTCCGTACCTCGCTTCTAGATCCTCTCTGGCCACGGGGTGGCCAGACGTCGCAGAATTGAGTGTTGGTATTGCTCTGCGAATGCGACGTGGGATTAACTGACATGCACGTGATGGGCAAGACTCATGAACGGTGTGTGAACGGGATATGGTTTGACTTGTTTCTTTCTTCACTTTGGTGGGATTAACTAACCCCAGGTAGCGCCACAGAGTACCCGTATCGACCACTACAGCCGATACGGGGTTTCCATGACCCAGGCAAGGGCCTCCCCCGCCGGGGACACTCCATTGTATACCTACATCGATATGACAGCGAGCCATCCTACGGCCTTAACGCTGTCTTACACGGTGCACCCTCCATACGTCACTGGTCAGGTCAGTCGACGTACTTCACAGAATACCCTGTCGCCCTCCTGGGCGACTTCTGGAACCCGTAGCGCTGTAACACCCCCCCTGCCCGACGCATAACTATCGTCGGCGCACAGCGGGTCTCCCGGCCCATACCCGGTAACAGCGTGGGCAACTCCTCCTCCACTTCTCCGACGAACCGGCTGCCGCGTCCTTCCTTATCCGTTCGATGCTTGACGAGCTTCGGCCATGTACGGACATCCCCGATTCTCGTGACGCGGCTCCTACGCCTTCCGCTTCTCCCTTCTGCCGGGCGCTGCTGCTGTTTCGGCTGCTGCGACGGTTGCTGTTGCTGCTGCTGTTGCTTCCGTTGCTGTTGCTGCTGCTGCTGCTGTTGATGACACAGTTGCTGCGCCTGATGCTGTTCCACCTCTTCCTCCTCCTTCTCCTGCCGGGCCGGCTGTTTGCGCTCCCTCCGCGGCGGCGGAGGTGGTGGCCCTGATTGCCCCCCCGTCCTGCGGGTTTCCGTTGCCGTGCTCGGTTGCTGCCACTACGGTTGCGCTCCCGCGTAGCGCTCCTGCTACGGCGGTGGTGGCTGCTACGGCGGTCACGACTGCGACTGCGGCTCCGTGCATCTAGCTTGAAAATGGTACGATGCTTTAGCATCCTATGTCGCTTATGTAACGGGGTAAACACAGACCTACCAGGCCCCTGGAAAGACCACAGCATCCAAACCTCCAGGAGGGGCTCACCTCCACCTCCCCTCTCCGCGATAGCACAATGACAAGTGCTTACCCCCACTTGCAAGGTGCTATGCCCTCAGTGCTTACCTTCACTGCACTCAATCCACGGAGGCGCTCACCTCGCCACAAACCCGGACCCAAGGACACTCAACAGCATACAAACCTATCAGACTCCTGGAGCCCGTAGCGCTGCAACACCCCCCTGTCGGGTGCTCGCTGCCGAAGTGGAAGGCCCTCCCTTGTATGAGTTGGCTTGTTGTTCGATGTAGGTATACAATGGAGTGTCCCCGGCGGGGGAGGCCATTGTCTGGGTCATGGAAACCCCGTATCGGCTGTAGTGGTCGATACGGGTGCTCTGTGGCACTACCTGGGGTTAGTCAGTCTCACCAAAGTGAAGAAAGAAACAAGTCAAACCATATCCCGTTCACATATCGTTCATGAGTCTTGCCCATCACGTGCATGTCAGTTAATCCCACGTCGCATTCGCTGAGCAATACCAACACTCAATTCCGTGGCGTCTGGCCACCCCGTGGCCAGAGAGGATCTAGGAGCGGGGTACGGAGGAAATCCCCATACGGACTCTCTCAACGAACGGCAACAGCTGGCTATCGAGGCGAGACCCAGCCGATAGCGGCCCAAGAGGAGGCCGAGCTGTAACATGTGTGTTCGGTGTGAGGTGTTCGATGTACGTCAAAGGGCTCGGTGAAACATACATGACGCTCGATAAACGTCTTGTGCTGCTTCTGCTGTATGTACTGTTTCTGCTGCTGCTTCTGCTGAGGTTGATAAAAACCAAACCTGGAGAAGCGAACAATATTTTCAAAGTTGTTTATATTTTCGACGCAGAGAAAATCCAGAGGAGAAACGTCTTTGTTGTTGAAAGTGCTCGTCGTATCATACATGCATTTTTGTACAAATAGAATTTCCAGCCATGCAATCGGGCAGTGTGGGCCATGCCCGGTGCCACACACCGAGGCAGTACAGCGAGACGGGAGGCAGTATGGATCTGGCTCTGTGGCTCTTGCCCGTTGCGATTACCAGCTTCTGAGAGCGTGTGACTGGACAACTAGCTAGGTATGGCACCAATACCTGCTACCAAAATATTCTCCAAGGTAGACGGACTGTTGTGATCGCGAAAGTGATCGGTGTTAGGTGTACACCACCCGTCAAAGGGCTTGGTGCAATAAATACGACAGCCAACAGATGTGTAATGCTGTTGCTACTGTATGTCTGCTGCTGCTGCTTCTTCTGCTGAGGCTGAAAACATATGTACAGCAGAGGGAGTGTTTGAGGGTCGCGGGCTATTTACGAAAAAACAAAAAATGTGGGGTTTTCAATGTGTCGCCTACTCGGCTCGGCGAGGCGGAAAGCGATCCCTTGTTTTCTATAGCTAAATCAGCGACGCTCAATGCACCGAGCACCGCCACGGTGCTCGGCCGGGATCCAGATATCCGTCGTAATGTACCCACGCCCCCCTGGCTTTCCCCGAAGCCGAAAGCGCGAGAAAGAACCCTCTCCCGCCGGAGAGCGCAGCATGCCTGAAAAACAAAATGCATATCATATATATACATAACAAATGCATGCCAAAACCTAGTTGTTCCAGACACGTTGGTTTCGTATTTTTTCACGAATGTCTAACTGGTCGACGAAAAGCTGAAAAACACACATCAGAGGCGCGCTTCCTATTATTGTGGGGGCGGGTAAGGATAAGAAAGTCAGCCTCGCAAATAATTTTTCCTTGTGGATACAGCCTAGTGATTGATATCTGTGTCAATATAATTTGAGCAGAGTACTGATACATCTGTTTTTTCCCTCCTGTTTGTTGTTGACGCCTGCCGGAAAGAACCACCTGTACCGCGGTTTTTTTTCAGTCGGGCCCAATACCGCTTGTACTCCGTTTTTATGTTAAATTCGTTTCTATTTCTTGTCTTTTGTCGCCTCTTCTTCGTGCATGTGCAGCAAGCTCGTGGTAAAGGAAGGCCATGCCGTCGATAGATCGGCCGAGGCAAGGTTGGCCGGAGGAGAAAAGCTTGCGGTGGCATCTGAGGTGGCGGTTGGGAGCCTCGGCGGTGGAAGAGACGAGGAGGGTTTTGAAGGCCGCCCAGCACAAAAAGTGGCCTTCGCTGCGCGGCGGTGTTGGACGCGGGAGCACCTAATCCACATGTTGACAAGGATCCAATCGATTTGACCGACACACCACCCGCTTCGCCGGACGTGGTGGCGGCAACAGCGACAGCGGCCGCATGACTGGGGGGGTCACGCCTCAGCAGAGTTGCCAAAAGACACCGGAGGCGGGGGGGGGGCGCAACCGAAACCGCTACTCCGAATCAGCAGCGGCGGGCGCGGGGTCAGTGTCGGGTATCGCTCCCGGCCGTTCGATCGGGTCAGGATCGGGGCCCCAGCAGCGGACAAGCGGATCGGGGGCCGCATGGGGCGCCCGGGGGAAGCGAAGGAGTCGCTTATTTCTTCCGAACAAGCCTGTAGCATCCCCGGAGTCGAGGGAGCGTGTGTCTACGCCTATCAACAGGCCAAGCACGACATCGCCTCGGTGGGGGGCGATGCGATCGCCTCCCCGCTCTGTCGGCAGCGCCATCAATCGAACACCGCCCGGTAGCCTTTATGGTGGCAAGTCGTCGATATCTGAGGAAATATCTACTACATATGCTGCCGCCGCTGCTGCTACTGCTCCCGCTGCTGCCGCTCCTGCTATGGCCAAAGCAGGAACAGCACAATCATCCCCAGTAACAGCAGCTATGACGTCTGACACTAGCAATAACTTGACACCTGGCAACGGGAAAAAGGCGAAAAGAGAGAAAGAAAGTGAAAACCCCCGTTACCCAGAAATGGCGCCACCCTGCCAAAAGCCCCGGGCAAACAAGTAGTTTCCGTCTCGTCCACCGAACCAGTCCCCCCCCCAACGGCTTTCGTTTTTTGTTTGCCAAGTCTTTCCGCACGGCGGATTTATTGCTGCGAGAAGGTCTGTGGGGTGTATGTTTGCACATGGGCACGGTGAAGGCTCGAGCTTCTTCTTCACGCAAAGTAGGAGATAATTCACATCACAGTGATGTTGTGGTTGCGTGCTATGTTTTTGAGAAAGTGGGGGGAGGGTTCGAGGTCGTTTCAGCAAACGTTTTACTGTTGTTCAACTAGGCAGCGTCCATTTAGCGGGACTGCATTGCCGACAGCTTATTCAACCGTCAGTCTTCCATAGGGGGTCATTAGTCTACCTCTATCAATCCCCCGCGATTCGTTTGTGCGTCGGTGATATACAGAAACAGTGGTAGATAGTGTAGAGTACTTAGTGGTATTGCAATCACTCAAGATAGTCTTGCTTGTTGGCTTCCGATCGCCGCAAGGCAGATTGATTGCTGCGAGAAGGTCTATCATGAATGTGTGCACACGCACACGGCGAGGCCTCGTGTTCTTCGTTCACGCAAGGTAGGGGATGATCGTCTTTGTAGTTGTTGCTGTGTTTGTTTGCTCTTGTGTTTCGAAGGGGGGGAAAAGGGTGCGGGGTCGTTTTAGCACACATTTTCCTATAGTTTGACTAGCTTCTCTACGCAAGATACGTACAGAAGCATAGCAGTCCTGCCACTAGCCTGTCATAGGGAGGGCGTAGCTCCAGAGGGGGCTAAACACAAAAACGTAATCAGCATCTACCTTCTTCGATCCCCCGCGATTAGTTTCTGCGTCGGCGAGATACATAATAAGTGGTAGATGGCGTAGAGTACCGAGTGGTGTTGCAATCACTCAAACCAGTCTTGCTTGTTGGCTTCCGGTCGCCGCAAGGCGGATTCATTGCTGCGGGAAGGTCAGTCATGTACATTTGTACACACGGTGAGGACTGGTGTTCTTCCTTCACGCAAAGTATAGGGGATGATTCATACAGTAGTGTTGCTGTTGCTGCTGCTGTTTCTTTTTTGGGGGGGGGTTAGGGGTCGTTCAAACAAATAAATAAAAGTAACTTATCCATGCAAGAATACGTTCACAGCAGCATAGCAGTCCTGCCATTGGCCTGAAACACGCTGTTCGTAAAGGTAAACAACAAAAAATACAAATTAAGATCTACTCCCATCGACCCCCCGCGATCACTGTGTGTGTCGGTCAGGTACAGAAGACGTGGCAGGTAGTACAGAGCACATGGTGGTGTCGCAATCGCTCAAGCTGGTCTTGCTTGTAGGCTTCCCATTGCCGCAAGGCGGATTGATTGCTCGGAGAGGGTCTATCGTAGGGCTCGTGTTGTTCCTTTACGCAAAGTAGGGGTGATTCGTAGCGTTGTTGGTGGTGGGTTTGCTTTTGCTTTTTTGACAGGGGGGGGCAGGGGGCGGGGGGGGGCGAGGTCGTCTTATCAAACATTCATTGTAGTTTGACTAGGCAGCGACCATCTCGCAGGACTGTGTTGCTGACGGCTTGCCCCTAGTCGGGAATACGTACAGCAGCATGGCAGTCCAGCCAGCAGTCTTCGATCGGGGGGCATTAGCCTACCTCTACCGATCCCCTGTGATCAGTGTGTGCGTCGGTGACGTGCAGGATAAGAGGTATTTATTGATACTGTAGTATTGACTACGTAGTGGTGTTGCAACCACTCGATCTACAGTAGTCTTGCTTGTTGGCTTCCGGTTGCCCCAAGGCTCGTCGTACGCTTCACCACGTCCCACGTAGTACTTTGCTAGTATTAGTGAATCGCACGTACATAGTGTGGTTTAAATCGTGTTTATGAGCGCGCCTTGCGTGTTGTGTGTGGTTGCCTTTGCCTGTGGGTACTAGGCGCGGACCTCCTTACCACGAAGTACAGTTAGCAGTACGCCGTTCATAGTATAATACTCCTAGTTCGTTCGTAAAATATTGTCTCGCTATGTTGGTTGTTCATTCTACTGCTTCTGCGGGGGTATTCTTTACCGGAGTTCGTTGCAAAGGACAGGGGTTCGTTTGGACATTCGGGTGCTCGTGTACGCAACCATCTGCGATATCACGTTTCGGTCGATAAAGCCAGTGATAGTACTGTAGTTTCTTAGCATTAGACACTCTAGTCCTTTAGCGGCCAGCATCGTGTACCAGTAGACGGCAAGCAACAATAAATACTCGCCGAGGGATATATATACTAGAAAGAGCGTCTGCTCTATTCGCCTTCATTCAAAGGCATGGCAGAATTACCCTGGTATACCGTTGTGACCGAGAGGAGTGTATCGGTCAAGCGGAGGGTGAGGGAGGGGGGGAGATGAACAGTTAGTCGTTCTGATTTGAAGAGGTACCTGCATCCTTTGCAGAAAGTGTCATTCCCTAGTGGCTGGAACTCCGGGTACTGATTGCAACACTTTTCAGCGGTAGAAGGTAGATTGTGTCGCTTTTTAACAAACATATTTGCCTTAGAAGGGCACCTGGTGTTTATCTGCTTGGTTGCTGCGATCCCGTGTTTTGGACAACCAATCGGCGGTTAGGATATCTACTACTTATACCACTTATTGCGTAGTACCGGTACGTTGTTGTCGTGGCTTTTTTAGAAAGAGAAAGCCGCAGTCCCTCTATCTACTCGTGAGGAAAAATGCTCAACATGAGTACTCCAAGAGCACTCACAACTACTGTTACCACGTTCTGCTGTTGTTGTGGAAAGCCGACAAAAGAGAGCCAGAAAAAATCGACTGTATCCTCGAAGAAGCTAAAATAAATCTTGTGGGTCAACGGACAATAAGCCGCCTGCCCTTAAAACGACGAAAATAAATATGTGGTGTAGATATACTGCAGGTGCGATATTGTTGGCCCCTCTGCTCTCAGCGCTCCTCAGCTTTTTTTGGACGTATTTGTTTGCGTTGTTCGTGCTAGCGCGAGATGAGGTTTACCTCGCTGGACGAAACTGCCTCATCGTGATCCCCGACCCCGACTGTGTCGGGGACGGCCTCGGGCGTGCTTACGCCGTGCTCTGGCTGCGGGCTGGTCGGGTGTGAGTACGTCAGCTGTGAGTTGGACCAGTTGAGTGGTCGATACTTGATTTATAACGGTCTCGCGGCCAAAGCATTTGGATGACGGGCTACCTGTACCCCGTCAGGCTTAAGTTTGTCCGTAGCAATATCACCATATTCTCGATGCCAGCACCCAGATTGGACCTCTTCTCCGTTGGCCGAAACAGGAGAGGCCGCATCCTCCGCGGCTTTCGACAGCTCATGGCGGCAAGAAGAGTGTGGGGAATATGGGCTGGGGTGGCCGGTCTCATGCTCCGCCGTTGCTTGTGCGTTGAGGGTCGGGCGTTCCAGAAACGTGTGTCGAAATTCCGATTCGGGCTATTTTGCGTGTGGAAGCACGAGTATTGCGCAAAAATGCTGAGATTCGCCGGCTAGCATATGTTCGCGAAACGAGCGTCACGGGCCTCTTCGGCGAGGACTTCCAGCCTGAGCGACAGCTCATTCGAAGGCTGCTGTACAGCCCCACAGGACTGTCAACTTTTTTTCTTGGAGTTGTACACAATTGGTTTGCTTTCTAAAAAAAACCGTCCGTTCCCATTTTTTGTTTCGTTCCCATTTTTCCGTTTTGTCTGTGTATAGCAATACCAGCGCACGCCGGGCGACCAGACTTCGTGATGCAGAGAGGACGGATTCTTTGGTGTCGACCGAATCGGACGAGGCTACGCCGTGGGAGGAGCGGTACTACGGTGGTGGAGTTACAAGCGGTGTCGACAAAAACTTTTATTTTTACACAGCAGCACTGGCAGACAGTGTCACATGCATCGTGGAGTTTTGGCTGTGTTGTGAAGGCGTTTTATATTATTATGTAACTGCCAAGAAAAAAAGAAGAACTTACGAACGAGTACATGCGTGAAAGGATGATGCATGTGTCGAGGTTCTGTCTCCGTGAAGAGAGATGGCAGAGGTGGCACCGAAATGTCTGTGAAGATCACTCGTGAAAAAGAAGAAAATAGAAGGTTTGAAATCGGTGCTTATATGGCTATTATGGAAAGAATCTTGATCGCAGAGACCAAGAAGAGAAGAGAGGAGAGGAGAAGAAAAGGAGGAGTGTAGAGGGGGAGAAGGGGAGGAGTGAGGGAGGAGTATGGAAGAGGAGGAGAAGGAGGAGTGGGAGGAGTGATCGAGGTAGGGCTGAGGGTGTGTCTTAACCCTCCCAGAGAGCATGGGAACGAGCGGAACGGAACGAGGCTGCTCGTGGTCATTCGTTCCGTTCCTATCTAAAAAAACGTGTTTGGGTCCACGCAGATCCTGGGCCTCGCCAGCCTAATCGGCACGAACGGTATCTTTTGCACATGCCACGACCAATTGGTATCCACATAATCTTCGGTGGCTTCCATCTACATCAAATAATCTGCTATTTGTTCCCGTTCGGTCGGGCCCTTCGGTCCTCCCAAATAAGAAAAAGGGGTGCAACACTTCTTCTTCCTCTTCCTAGATATACTGTTTTTCTCGAGCTGCACTGAATCTATTCGTTTCCCACAACCGATCAACACCAATTCATGCGACAAATAATATTCCATTCGGCTCGTTCCAATGCTCTCTGGGGGGGGTCAAGACACACCCTGACCTTCGCCTGATCATCCCGTACAATGCACATGCTAAGAGCAGATAGGTTCTAAGGACTGTACTCACTGGCTGACAGTAACTCCTATATATAGCAACATTCCTAATGGCGAGCTAGTCCGTCTTATAGCAACATTGCTATTAATAATGGTGAGCGTCCTATAGCAACATTCTTGACGGTAAGCTATTAATAGCTGCCCTGCTACACGTATGGTCCACGTCTTTACAGAGGTAAGTTGAAAATATAACACACTATACTGCGAGTATGACAGACTCGTAATTTATCCGCATATATATACCTGGTAGCATTTACCCGAATATCTTAACTAAGATACTCGTATGCTCGTATCAGTGCGCATTGATTGCACGTCACAATATATACGTATGGATCTCAAACGCCCATACGCTAACAATGTATGCCCGTATGTGTGCGTTACGCTGACCCTGTAAGATGCCTCGTTGCTGACCCTCAAGGGTCTAACTAGGCCTTTCCTCGTCGTGCCCACTGCTGTAGAGACGGCCTCCGCCACGCTCGCGCAGTGCCCAGGCGGGACGCGAGAAACATCTCAAATACTTCAGCTGTGAGTTGTACCAAATGAGTGGTCGATACTGAGTTCCATGGACCAGTCGAGTGATCGATACCCAATTTTGAAAGCTACCAGTACGTGGTTTACCCCAGACTTCGGTTGACGGCCTACCTCTGCCCCGCCAGGACTGCCTTTGGCCCGTCAAACCGTAACACAAAAGTACTGTGATTCATGGCATTGACATCTCCAATTAATTTTGCAAGCTACCAGTACGTGATTTATCACACTCTCGTGGCCAAAGATTTTGGTTCACGGCCTATCTTTGTCCCGTCAGGACTGCCTTTGGCCCGTCAAACTGTCATATAAAAATACTGTGATTCAAGGCATTGACATCTCCAATTAATTTTACAAACTACCAGTACGTGATTTATCACACTCTCGTGGCCAAAGAGTTTGGTTGACGGCCTACCTTTGCCTCGCGAGGCCTAACTTTGACCCGTCAAACCGTCTTTGAAAATACTATAGTCAATAGTATTGGGATGCCCCTTGGTCCTTCGGGCTGATGCCTGTGTTACGATACTGCCTTGAATGAGGTTGAAAGCCCGGTAATTATCTGGGTTCAGGCACTGGGATCGTATTTGTAGTACTTGGAAGGCGTATCTTAGGTGGGAAACCGGGGTTTTTCCAGAGACGCACGAGCTTGGTCTCAGTCTCCCCGTACACGAAATGAACTAAGCTCCTCTTCTTCTATCTCCGAGCAAACAACACGCGTGAGTACCAACCAGTACCGACTTACTAGGCATACCTGTGCAGGGATACACAGTGCCCCGCCCTGCTGATGTTAAGAAGTGGAGTCTTCGGCTTTAGGGAACTTTCGCCTTTTCGCCAGTAGTAGAAGGTTTTCGGCACGGCATTGTTTCGCTTTGCTTTCCTAGTAGAATAAGTTTGCTCCGCACACTGCACGATGTAGGCTTATCAGGTGGGCGGATCTGTTTCCCCTCATGGTGGCCGAGCCACTGAGGCCCAGAGCCCCTCAGTGCCCCACCGCCCAAGGCTCGTCGATGGGGATCGAGCGCTTTGTACAGCAGACCAACAAGCGGAGCACGAGTCTAGGCGTCGCCGCGAGCTTCATCTGCGTTACGTTGGACCCCCCGTGCACACGCGCTAACCAAGTGTATTCGAAGACACCAAGAACCTCGTACAGCTCTCGTCGAAGTCGTGTTGCGCGCCAGAAAAAGAGCATGCTTGATCGATCCCGGGTCGTACAAAACACCACAAAACATATATCCCATCCGTTGGCGTAGTCGCGCTGGTTTTCCCGACCCGCCACACACCGTCGTCGCTCTTGCACCAAAGGTGGGCCCCGTTGGGATTCACGGTGTTTCAGTATCGGCGGAGTCAATCGGCGTGCGATATGCAGCAATAGCCGGGTGCCAGAAACCGCTCACCGTTACTCCGAGAAAGCTCCTGTTGTGCCGCGCCGATTTCTCATTCAACGGTACAAGCGGTTGGTTTGACGATGCTGGTTCGGGGTGCCGGCCCAGTAGCGCAAACTAGCGTGGCGAGAAAGTTGAAGGTTCATTTCCCGTTCCAAGGATGGTCGGGATAGCCCTGTCCAGTTCGTCGCGTACATCACCGCGATGACGCCACCTCGACCTTTAACCGGTTGGTGTCCGGTATTCTTTTCCACTTCGAGTCGTTGAAGAGGGGTCGAAATATCGTCCTGGGTGACGTGGTGCGGGGGGGATTTCTTTGAGAAGTTGTTGAGCACGTATTTGCGTCGACCCCGCTGGCAAATACTTCGGCATGTCGCCACGGTCGTGGAGGTTGGCACAGGGCTTGAAGCGTTGAACTGATACGCGCCGGCGAGCATGAGGGCCGGGCATATCTAAAGGGAGATCCGAATACAAGAGCTTGGCGCCGAGAGGAGATCCGTCCGGAGTGTCCACCGAGGAGCAGGGGCCAACTGCGAGGACTTTGTAGGGGCCCATCTAGTTGAGTAAGCGTTTAGCCCTGAGGACCTAGGCATCCGTATCAGGCTTCGTGTCCTGGCGGTTGGTGATCGCTTAGTTGTACACCCACCCCCAGCCGTAAACGTCAAATTTGGGGGCTGGGCGAAGAGCGTCGCAGAGGGCGGCGTTGCGGCGGTTCACACGAGAAAAACTGAGGGCGCGGTGTTCGCGAATGGTGTCGTAGACGAGCTGGCGGTCCGTCGCCAAATCGTAGAAAGCTAGGTAACTCTGATGGCCGGCGACCCCACCACGCTCGAAAAACGTGAGGGGGGAGGCGTGGCAGCCGATCCATATGGACTTCGTTGGGAGCCAAACCCGTGGCGGCGCTAACGAGATTGTTGTACGTAATGTCGACATGGGGGAGTTGTCCATCCCAGTTGTTTGGAGCTTGTTGACGACCATTGCCAGCATCTGGCCCATCGTGTGGTTTACACGTTCCACCCCACTGTTGCCGTTTGAGTGGTAGGAGCTGGTGGCAATTTTCCGAACCCCGAGAAGCTGATAAACGGCGTGCGAAAACTTGGAGCAGAACTGGAGGCCGTTGTCAGAGAGGATGCAGCGCGGGCATCCCCAGAGGGGAATATACCGGTTGATGCGAATGTTGGTCGTGCCCTCAGCGGTGAATTCTGCCGCAGTGACGGCGTACATGTCGGCTCGGCGGCTGAACCGATCAGTGAAAAGCAAGATTTAGGTATTTTCTCGAGGCTTCACCGGCATAGGGCCGAACTAGTCGACGCTGACGGTGGTACCGGGCCCGTCTGGCAGAGGCAAGGTGATGGTGGGTAAGCGGACCGTCCGCCGCGACGTTTTCCGTGCTCGGCACTTCAAGCAGTTGTGTAACCACCACCGGGTGCAGATGCTCATACCGACCCACCAATAGAAATGTTCGAGCAAACGTAGGGTGCGCGCGCTTCGTTGGTGGCAGGTAGCTGTGGAATAAAAATTCTGCATGACCTAGGGGTGCATGAGGAGCGGAACACAAATGGGAATAGGCTCATCGTTCAATAAACAGGCAGTTCGATCCACCGAGCGTTGCGTGCGGGGGGTGCGGCTGTCGGACGAGTAGAACGAGGCCGGCATTAGTAGTGTGCAAGTGGCCTTTGTTAGCCAGCTCCTGAACCTCCGAGAAGGCAGGGCGCTGGTGGAAGGGAAACACCACAAACAGTTGGCGGGTAAAACCTTCGGCCGGCCAAGAGCTATGTAGCGCATGGCGGCGCTACACGCGGGCTCGGCCTGTTGCTTCCCAGCCCAGTCGGCGTGCGAATAGAGCCCTGCGGAATCACCGAACTGAAATGCGTCTGGCGCGTCGAGGGCGTCCAAGTCGATCGTGGTGACGAGCGGTGCGTCCGTTGACGGTGGAAGCCGTAAAAGCGGAGTTCCCACGGGCTCGGCGCGGTCGTGGTCGGACAGGATGGGTACCGTCGGGATCGATGAAACGGCAGGAGCCGTGGCCCTAACGACGGTTGCGGGCGGTCGCGGCCGTGAGGCTCGCGACGGGGTGATAGCAAGCCGGACGGATAGTCTAGGGGCCCCGCTGGGCCCCGAAGTCATAATCAACAGCAAGCGGCGCGATCCCAGCGGCAGCGGTTGCTCGTCGGTGCGTCCTAGTAAATATTCGGACTGAAGGCGTCAAGATATTCAGAGGCGCCGAGTTGTCAGGCAGCGAAGGGGCAGACGCGGCCGGATCAGTGACCACGGTAGAACCTCTCCGAGTAAAACTCTCGGCGGGAGACGAGCGCGCTGGGCGACAATCGTCGCTGCAGCGGGGCCTTCTGCAGAGCCCCGGTCGCCCGTTGAGGGTACGACAAAAACAGAAACGAACGAGGGGTTGGTGGTGGGTGAAAACAAAAGCAAGACAGAACGGCAATCGACGGTGGCGACAGAAAGGGATATACGAGCGACGAATCTCCCTAAAGGATCAGATAGGTCGTCAATCTTCGTACGCGTCCCATGTTCGCGATGTTCGCGAAAATCGGAGTAGGTGCAAGGCAGCCCACCCACGACGGCGCTTTCAGTGCGGGGAACCAGCCCACTCGAACTGACACCAGGGTTTGGCGAAGAGTGAGTGCGAAGCCCGCAGGCTCGGATGAAGAAGACTCCGCCGTTCTCGACGAGGGTGAGGCTGCTAGACCCACTGTGATCGTGTTCTGTTGCGGGCGCCGGCAGACGGGATAGAAAATCAGCATTTCCGTTGGCGCTACCCTCGCGGTACTCGAGGGTGAGCTCGTACGCAGTGAGGGACTCGAGCCACCACTGGACTCGTACATTGTGGGCCCCTACTTTGGGGATGCTCTCAAGCGCTTTGTTGTCCGAATATATTGCGAAAATTTGGCCTCATAACTAACTTTGGAGTCGTTTAATGGCCCAGACAATACTGTCAGCTTCTACGCCCAACGGGGTTTAGTGCCTCTCGGAGTCAAGGGTAGCGCGGCTGATAAAAGTAATGGGCCTTACCTAGCCGTCCGTTTGTTCTTGTTCGATCTCAGCACCAAACTGTCGATGAAGGCGTTGCAGTACACGTGGAAGGGGTGGGAGCCGTCGGCTACAGCATCCCAATCCGTGAAGATCAAAATTGGGCAGCGAGCTCGGCGAAGATCTGGCGAGTGATAACTTCCATGGCTGGCATAAAGTCGTATTTACTTTCTTTCCGGAGACGAGCAGTGAGAGGGCGTATCCGCTTGGACAGGTCGGGTTCGAATTTGCGATAATATCCCACGCAGCCCATCAGCGCACGGACCTGCTCGAGGGTCTTGGGCATGGGCATTTTAATCAAAGCCGAAATGTTTCCCGCATTTGGGCGTATA
Organism: Nereocystis luetkeana; assembly: GCA_031213475.1. Classification (NCBI taxonomy): domain Eukaryota; class Phaeophyceae; order Laminariales; family Laminariaceae; genus Nereocystis; species Nereocystis luetkeana. The sequence goes on along the minus strand of JARUPZ010000011.1, from coordinate 4,300,216 downwards.
CCCGCGGGCGAAAAGGAGTGGCCCAGGAAATTTGCGTCCGCGGCGCCGAGGCGAGCCTTCGAGGGTAAGAGCCAAATATTGTGTTTGGGCAGGGGTTTGAAGAGAGATCGTACCATCTTGACGTGGAACGTCGGATCAGAGTCGGATACGATCACATCATCGAGGTAGGACGCCACCTGTGCCAGACCTTTAATGACTTCGATAATCATTTTGTCCAACCAGCCGGGCGAACCACTGCTGCCTTGGGACATGACGAGCCACTCGTAGAGGCCCGTGGGAGTACACAACGCCGTGAGAGGAACAATGTCCTCGTGCGCGGTATTCTTGTGGAGTGAGGAGACCGAATCAAAGAGAAAAAACACCCGTCCCTTCCCCAGGGAGTCGAGGACTTGGTCCACGCGAGGAATAGGCTGCTGGCTGACGTTGCTGCTGATCTGGTTGAGTTCATTGTAGTTCACGGTGATGCGAACGCCTCTAAACTTTGTCGGGATGACCACCAGCGGCTCGGGTACGGAGGGACGAAGTGCTGGATCAGACCTGCCGCCAGGTACTAGTTCAAGGTGGCCTCTACTTCCGTGGCCATGATGGGTGAGGAGCGCTTTCCTTCCGGGACCGAAATCACGAAAGGCATCAACGGGAAGACACCCAAATCCGACTCGGACTTCGCGAAAACGTCAGGGAATTCGCAGAGAACACCCCCCAGCTGTTCAATGGCCTCCAGAGTCCAGTCCATGCCGTGAAGGTCCAAAGACACCGCCCGCAGATGTAACGGTAGACGTGTCCAGACCCGCAGGAACGAAGCGCGCCGTTTTGGACGCAAACACTCAAGAAGGGCAAGCGAAGGCAAGGCTGGAGCTTCGAGGGGTAACGCCGTAACCGTTGAAACCGAAAACATCTCAGGTAGTCCGGAGGGAGGGTTGGGGCTCGGTGGTGGTGCTGTAAAATTCCAGCGGGACACTCATCAGTGGGGCGTGGGCGACCATGAGGATATCCCCCGGCTCGAGATCCGACACTCCAACGAGGGGAATAACCTGTCGCTTCTAAGTGCTCCTCAACCGAGGATAGGTCGGCTGGGTCATCATGTCGACCAAGTAGTGAACAGTGAGTGTCGGGAAGCCATTGCTGCAAACCAAGTTGACTGCAAACAGTTGAGGATCGTCGGACAGGGTACCGCCGGCAGCGCCCTCGTAGCGTAGATGGAAGCCTCCACCCGAAGCGGCAGGGTCGATGGCGTCAACGGACATGCCTGTCGGGGCGTGGTGAGCTAACTCCAGCTCGCCCGAAACGCGTTGGTCAGACGGCCGAGGTGGCAGAAAGCGGCAAGAGTGTCTCTTAAAACGCATCCAGCTGTTACGTCTCAGCACTACTGCACCCTGCATCACTGAGGGGGAACTACACGAAGCATTCTGCAACACTGAGGGGGGAACCACGCAGGTCCAAACTGCGAGTGAGCATGTAGGCTCGTTTCCTTGAAAGAAATGGACGCTCAGGTGTACACTCGTCGAATATTTCAGAGGGGCCGATTCGCCAAAGCCCCACCAAGCGCGAGGGGCGCATTTCTGCTTGCACACGATGGATGCCGCTCCCACCACGAGCAAGCGATTCAAAACATATCGTCGATTGAAAGTCTGTAGGGAGCCAGTGTCCAAATGCGTCAAACAACCAAAACGTGCGAGGACGCCAGCTTCGCTGTACAGTCAATTTTTGTCGTGAAAGAGTCGTCGTCGAAGGTGATGGTACCCCCGACAAGGCAGGGGCCGTGTTTTGACAGCGCGAAGGAGGGATCGACACTAGGGGAGACAGCCGAACCCTTTAGGCTGCGATCAGCAGGCGCGTCAGAAAAACAGGTCGAAAGCTCCAAGGCAGGACTTAGGCATGCAGAGGCCACGGCCAAAGGGTGGGGCGTCGCTGGATAGATCTCATGAATTCTGTCGAGCGTGGTCGAACTGCAAAATGATGAGAGGAGGTTGCGGAATGTGCCAACCCGGCCTTTGTTTCGCAAAGGGTGTTGCGAACGGCGGAAATAATTTTCACGAGCAAATTTTTCCCACGCTACTGAGAGGAGCATTGGGCCTCGGGGTCTTCTGCCCGGCGACCGATGCCCCATACGGGGTCAAAAGGGTTGGCTTCAGCCAAACGTTTGGTACCTGTACTCAATAGGTGCTGCTTCATGGTCGAGTTATGGGTAAATCTGGTAAAAGCACCAGTGAAGATGGCGTCTTCCTGAACGTGGTCCCAGATAGCGCAGTCGAAATTATGCACGCCACGCCCGAAGCGTATGTGCTCGCGTATGTGCTCGCATGAGTGTGGCGAGGCCATAATCCACTCCGCTGCGCCGTGGTCCGGAAAAAGGCGATCATTTTCAGCCATCAGTTACTGCTCCGCACAGAAACATGACACATCGTCAACGACGAAAGACGAGGGGGTCCCCTGCGAAACATTGGAGAGGGGCTGCCAGGACAGTACCACCCGCTCCGCTGAATACTCGAGAGTAGGGTCAAAGATCGACGGTGCCGAGTCGTCGGTGGTGGCTGCAGTTGCGGTGCGTGTGGGGGAGTATGCCTCTCTGACACTACGGAGCCCTTGGTGCATGAGACGAGTCCGGTTCCACGTATACTGGCTCTACGTCACCATTGACGGTAGGAAAGAAAACGCTAGAAGGTTCTCTTACTGCACCCGATGATCTCTGTCCTAGGTCAAACGGGGCAGGTGGCTCTGCGCCCGTCCTGCTTGACGAGGGATGCGATTCGTCCGGGTTTAACGGGTATGCTGTCCGGTTGATCTGACCGGCGGCCGTGGAGCCATCGTTGGCTCAACGGGCAGTGTCAGGTGTTCCCCCGGAACCGAAGGAGCGCTGCGCACGTGAAGTAACGTACGCGAACACTAAAGAAGGGTCTCAGAGATTCTAGACAACTCCAGGAACGGTACTCGGATGAGGGGCAACAAGTGCCTACCGGAGAGGGCTTCCTTCCTGTAAACCTGGTGGGGAAGGGGGATGAGATGTCTATTCTTGTCTACTCCTCCTTGATAAGAAAACGGGTGGAGCCGCCACCGTTTTCGCGAGGAAACGCCGAGTCGAGCTTCAACCGAGATCTCGGGGTTTCGGTGTTGGCCTTCCCACACGTCAGACCGACCGCCACCGCATGGCCGGGAAGTGAAGGGGGGGACGCCTCGGCTGAAACAAACGACGCGACGGCGAGACACTCGTGGTGCTTCGCGGTGCGTAGTTCGGGAGAGAGGCGTTTGTCGCGCCTGCTCTCGTGCCCAACCTGAAGGGAGCGGCGTTTGAGGCGCGTGCTTTCGACGCCAGAGGAGACGCCTGGGTACTCCCCAGTGAATGAAGTGAAGCTGGGTCGCTGCGCCGGTCCGAAGTGCGGGGCAACGCGCGGAACAAAATCGGGGCAGGTCGCCGCCGAGGGCTGAGCGAGCCTGGGACGCGCGCCTCTTGTGAAATCATCGTTTCTTCTCCCGGCAATGCTGGCGACAGACGGGTAGGAGGGGCCAAACCGCCGTCGACCTGTCAGTTACCGGCACGTCGTTACCGAGCGTTCCAAGATCGAGGTTCAAAATGCCGCTACGGTCTTGGAACGGGTGTCTACACTGTCTGGGGGAGTGCGCGTCTTCAGGGCAGTTCAGCGAGTGGGCTCGGCTTTCGCTGAGTGCGGAGGCTCGAGCGGACGATGAAAGTGGACCGCTCCAGAGGGGAGGGTCGTCGGTCTGGATGGACATGCAGATAGCGTGAACGTCGCGTAGGGGTGTTCGTCTACTGGCCAGTAGTTGGAACTGGTGTCAAGCCATGGGTCGAGGCAGTCAGGGATGGTATTGTTGACGTGCATCGCAAGCGGATTTTTGCGCGATTTCGTCTGCCATAATGGCCACTGGGAAGGCGTCCGGCCCTGGGCGTGACCATTGCTGGCAGGCAGGATCCTCGACGGGGCGGGTGACCGTGCACCGTTCGAAGAATCAGGCACAGAAAAATATTCTTCGACGTTGGTGGCAGGTGGCTTATTATTCGCGAGAGTCTTCAAAGCCAACCACATGGCGTCCACAGTGCCAAAACTCCCGGGTACAGCGTGGGTATCAAACTGGGGCACTGCTCATTGACTGCCATCCAAACCACCTCTTAACCAACCTCCACCTCCGATGCCGAAACACGCTCAGTCACCGTCGCTGCCGACACCACCTCTCGAAATTCCCAACAAAACTCGCAAAAGAGGGTCGCAGTAGACACGCCAAAATTGTGAAGCTTGATGTAGCTGGCCCCGTGTCGGTGCTGTCGAAGGGGTTGCTCAGCAACCTCAGGAGGAACGTGGACGCTTCCGGTTCCGTGGCTCTGCCTGCGAGGGCGCGTGACACCTGCTCAAAACTATCATCCATCAAGGTAGTGAGGGGGGCGGTCGTGGCTTGGCAGGCGTTATGGCACGCGCGAAGGATTTCTGGAGGGGGTACTCCGAACCGGGGGTCCAATTGGTAGATTTAAGGCCTTTATGTCTGTCATCGTTGCACACCATGAAAATACCAGAGCGGAGGCCTTGATCCAACGAGCGAGTTGTTGCGCGGCGTCGGAAGGGTTTATCGGGGAGGGGAATAGGAGGGCAGAAATGCGAGATATATCTTTGAGTCGCAGGTGTTTGTACGCCCGTTTAACGTTGGCGGTGTGCTTTTTCGCAGCGGCTGCGAAGTCGATCGCCGATGCTCGGGCGTGAGCAAGATTAGACGACACGGCCATTCCGCGGTCATCGAACATGGTCAGGCGGCCAAGACGTGCGGCGGAAGAAGCAACATGAGTTTGCGAGGGAACCACTTGCTTCTAGCAGGTGATGCTCGTGACCTCGGGGACTGGGGCTCTTCTGCTGCCGTCTGTGCAGGTTCTGGCTCGAAAAGCGTCTCCCCGTGAGCGGTTTCCCGTGTTGCTTCTGTCGCTCGAGCTCTCTTTCCCCTTCCCTTGGTTCCCCCGACTTCCAGCGCCGTTGCGGCGAGAGGTTCCTCTGCCTTTGGCGTCCCCTGGGTCGCGGCGGAAATCGCCGTTATGGCTGGCCGAGTCCTCTCCAAGCCTCGGGCGCCGGTGGTCCCGGTCACCAACGCGATGGTGGGAGCTGAACTGGGTCGCAGACTCCTCACCAACTCTCGGGTGCCGGTGGACCCGGTTGTCGGAGGGGCGATCGAAGTCGGCGTGGCCCAGCCCAGAGCCCTTTCCCATGTCTGGGAGCTGGTCGCGGCCGGAACGAGGGATATACCCCCAACTGAAGCTCCAGCCTCGGAAAACCGGCGGGTCGTCGCGGTGAGGTTTGCCTGGGCAGCCCGCAGAACTTCCCTGGCGGCGAGTAACGTTGCGCAGCAGAACGTGACATCCTGCTCCTTGGTGAGGAGCCGTGTGTCCTCAGCTCGCTGGCAGACCCGACGGGGCTGGATGCTTTCTCCTGTGATGCTCTCTGCCGTGACATGCTGGGGCAGGAACGGTGAAAACCGTTTAGGCAGGGAAGGATACCGAGGCAGGGGGGGACGGGTTTTGGTGGGTCTCAGGGTCGCAGAGCGCAGGAGCAGCAGTGGGAACAGCAGCAAGTTGTACGTCAGCAAATTGTACTGAAGTAATATAGGAGTTTCGCGCCATGTGGCGAGCGCTACGAGCGCTGAGAGCGGGTACCGACCCCAGAAGGTATCACGATGGAAGGGCGATCGTCTGGCCGGTCTCCAATGTCCGTGCGTGTACTAGCAGCAGGTGTTCTTGTTTTGGTTAAGTCCCCGGTCCTGAAAGGCCTAGGAAAAGTATCGCTCCCTCTAACAGCAATATGAAATTTCGCATCATAACCGAAATTCCAGATAGAATCTTCGTTGGTGGCCACAACAGCGAGGAATGCAGGCTCGAAACTGGAATCCAGTGTGCCATCTTGTAGGCGAGGCGCGGGAAACATATCTCGAGCAGATAATTCGTTTGTGGCAATCATGCTAGTACGCGCAGGATCGGACACCTTTGGAATACGAGGCAAAAAATCAGTCTCTAACAGTCCCTCATCTGGCCCAGAACCAGGTAGACCCGATGGCGAAGAGTGCAGCTGGGGGACATGGAAAGCGCTTGTTGTAGGTTTGTCCGACGTGCTCGGTTCCAGAGCAAAAGCTTCCGCAACCACGTGCTGGCTGACTACGCGCTCAGAAGAGCGGGGGCGCCCAGGCGTCTTGGGTGGCAGAGCGCACGAGTAGGGAGTCAAAACCTGGCTATCACGCGCTCCACGGAGCGGGAGCGCTCAGGTGTCATGAAAATCTTGGACGGCAGGGGGCTCGAATGGGGACCTAACGTTTCAATACCCAAGGCCTAGCTGATCACGCGCTCGACGAAGCGGGGACGCCCAATTGTCTTGGACGGCAAAACTCGCTCAGCCGAGCGAGAAAGCAAGGAAGGCGCCTTGAACGCGGCCCTTTTTATTGGGGCCGCTCGGGCTTCGTCTTGGGGCTCCTGCCGAGACTCTTGCTCCTCTTTTTGGCCTTCTGTACATGACGCTCGATCTACATCGATGGTTCTTGGGTGGTGGCGCACTGAGGGGCCCTGGTCTTCAGTGGCTCGGCCATCGTGAGGGGAAGCAGACCCTCCCACCTCTTGAGTCTCTATCGTGCAGTGTGGAGCACACGTACTCTAGAAAAGCGAACGGTCAGAAATCAGTGAAACAACTCGTACCAACAAAAAGACGAAAATCCTACGCCGAAGACGCCACTTGTTAAGATAAAAAATAGATATTTTTTATCCCTGGACAGGTTTGCCTGTTAAGCCGGTACCCGTTGGTACTCGCGTGTGTGGTTTGCTCATTAAAGATAGAAGAAGAGCAGGGTATCCCTTCCTTGCACGAGGAGACTGGGGGCCGAGCGTTCCTCGCTGGAAACCCCCTGATTTTCCATTCAAAATACGCCTCCCAACTACTACAAATACGATCACAACACCTGACCCAGGTAATTGCCGGGCGTTCAGCCTCATTCACAGCAGTACTACAACAGTACTACAGCAGTCAACAGAAAAAGAGATAAACCGTACGAAAATCGCATCTCGTGAACCACTGGGAATTACTACTTGAAATTGGGCGACACTATAACCCTGACATATGCATGCGCCAAAAAACGTATACCTGGTAGCCCGTATTTTCTTTTTTAGATGTTCATGGTTCGACATGACATGTTCATTGGTCGGCTCGATCTCGACGAGATACCGGCGAAAACTCAAAGACACCAACTTTTCAACACCAAATTCTTGACCATATCGTCGTTCCCAACCACGCCAAGTATCGGTGGAGACTTCGTTTAAGTCTCCACAGAGTAGTGAGACGAAACCGATATTAATTTCATTTCCCAATTCGCCACCCATCGACTTTTTTTCATCATCACATTTACTTTTCAGCCTACCTCGTAGGAGATTTTACCCTAAGCGATGTTTTGGACAACACCTAGTCGCAGGTAGGCGTTGTTCCTTCTATCTCCGGGCACGTGCATTCATTTTTATCACGCATAGGGTTCGTTCAGCTCCCCCTCTGCTCGTCGCATTTTTCATCGAATGTTGCGAAGGCACCCTTTGGCGCTCCCCGCCAATCAATTTTTATGCAAGAAAAAATCCTCACGAGTACGTACACACTCGGTGAGACTCGAGCCTACGAAATTGAAGCTACAGAGTATCAATAACTCATCGAGTGAGTGCGTATTAGCTCACAGAAGGATAAATAAAACAAACCCGGAAAAATGGAACATCCCCGTAAGAGTACCACAGGTACTACTGCTGCTGTAATACTACTGCTGCTGCTGCTGCTGGACTGACGTACAACTAATATATTTCTACAACTAAAACAAACCGCATATTGCTCTCTCTCAGTCAAACGTTTACCCGGTGCCAGGTTTACTGCTGTATTTACCGACACGTGTTATTTTGATTTTTCTGGAATGGGTAATTGATCGATATTTTTTACCCCTATAGCTGAATACGTAGGTAAGACCTTCACTTTTGGGATCGTCGAGGACACAGGTTCGAATCTCACTTGAAACGTTTCTTTTAGTGAAACGCTTGCATATATATCTCCGTGGTTCCCCGGATATTGAAACGAAGCAGGTATAGGCCAGCCTACGGCCGTATACGGTACCGGCGCCCGAAAGAGCACGCCGTTCAGAGGGGGGGGAGGGTGTTTTAGGGATTTCCCTGGGCTGGGTAAAGGGTAATCGATCGATGTTTTACCCCTATAGCTCAGTGGGTAACCCATTCACACATTGTCATATCTGTAGTGCTATCAGCAGTTTACCTACGGATCATATACGCCTAATATATATGATACGCTGTACGAGTCGCAACAGACACCGAGGAGACCACATACAAGTAAGTGTAGAACCCGATTATCGTGGTAACGGAATACAATGCAGGTACTATTGGAAATAATAGCTAGGAAGGCACGACTTCTCTTGTTCAGGAGACTTCTTGTGTTGTTGTCGTATTTTATTCCTGCTCATGATCAGAAGGCGGGAGCTGTTGAAAGAGTGAGCGATAGGGGCTTGATTCAAGGCATCAAGCTAACTCTGCTGCCCTTCTTCTATTAAATCGTTAGACGGGTAAACACACTTGTCGGAGGAAGTTTCCTCGGGCGTTTGCCTACTCTTGTCCCATCGGCTGTCCTCACCATTGTACTGCAAATGAACCTTCAGAGCCCCGGGAAGACTCTTGGGGTATTCAGGGTTTTGATACTACGGGCTGTATTATAACCACTTCTATAGCCCGGTACTACTATACGTATCATGTCACAATGCAGCAGCAGTACGGTAGCAATACCCACAAGAAAAGAGACAGGATGTGAAACAAATCGATGTCGAACTCGAAAACGAAACGGGAACAAGCAGAAGAAGCAAGAAAGCAAGCAAGAAACGGGAACAAGCAAGAGAGCACGCAGACTTGCAGGACCGCAAGAAACGCAGGGGAGTGCAGCACCGGCATGAAAGACAGAATCATCTGTCACCGAGGAAATCAAGAAACTGAACAAACATATAGCAAGGACCTTACACAGGGAAACACGAAAAAATGAAAAGCGAAAGAGGAAGAGGAATTTCGAAAACTGAGTAAGGGAAAAAGGAAAGAAAGACATACGTATCTTTAAAACGAGGAAGGAAAAATGAGAAGGGAAGAGGGGAAACTGGACAAGCGGGAGCAAACCAAAAAGCGATAAACAGGCACTAAGACCTATCTATACGGAAGCAAAGAAGGGTTGCCCGGTCGGCAATATGCTAACAACTGACAACAACTAGTTGGGTGTCTCAACGGAGGGACGCATCATGACGAGGATTACCTCACCCAGGCGTCACAGTCTGTTGTGTAAATTGCCTGCCCCCCCCTCCGCCCCCACCTCTTTCTTCCGCCCTCCCCTCCCCCCTCCTCCACCCTCCTCCTCCTCCCGCTCGCGTGTGTTAGCGTCCACGATTAGAGTCACGGATGATACCTTCTTGTGTCGCTTTGCCGTGGCCTCCTCCTCAACCCTCTGTCTTTTCCGCATTAGTACTTCCGCCCCTTCCTTTACTCGTCGGAACAATCTACCGATTATCTGTGCGGCCTCCCGCTACCCTTCTAGCCTGATGCCGAACGCCTCAAGTCGACCTCAAGGTCCTTTGTCTAGTCCCACTACTTATACTGTCAACCGGAGGAGCCTTACCCCTGTCCATCTCCCCAAACACCACCCTCCTCGGCACGCCCCTCTCCCGTGCATGCTACGAAGCTCTAGACCAATATCGTGTTTCTGCGTACAGGCGTATCAACTCTCGGAGTGCGTCCTTAGAGACGCATCGACATAGGACGCGGTGTGGTCTCCGCGATTCCTTTTCAACCAGCCGAGGCGTATAGCGAGCATCTGGTGGTGGACCTTTCTCTCTAGCCTGACGTAATCAGCCTCGGTCGGACCCCACGTGGCGCACCCGCGCATTGGCGTCTCGATTGCCTCGGCCATCAGCCTCGGCACTTTCTGGCGTAAGCTCGCACCCGGACGCCCATAGAGAGATTGCAACACAATATCTCTCGAGGCACGCTCTTCATGCCCTCTGCAGTCGACGCGATACTTCAACACTTCGAAGGTCCCAATTTGCGCTGATAGCCCCGCCCAAGTGCACAAACTCGGCAGTTTGTGTATCCATCCGGTCGGCTGCGGTGACGGTAAATGGCACGGGCCCACAACAAGCTTTCGTTTGCAGGTACATAATCCCTGGCCGTGTTGGCCTCCGAGACCGCCAGCCCGAACGCGGCCCACGCTTTTACGATCCGTTGTCCCCCTCATATTCTCCAGACACATGATCCGTGCAGCGCTGTTGGTCCAACTTTGGTTCCGATCATCCCATCCACATATTATATATCAGTATAAATTAACCATTACTTCTTCTTTCCAGCTTAACTCACAGGAGGTTGTACCCTCAGCGATGTTCTGGACAAGCCATGGTCACAGGTGTTGTTCCTCTGCCGCCCCCGGTATGTGCCTTCATCTTTATCGCGCATAGGGCTGCGCATTCCGACTGCCCGTCGGTGTTCATCGAACATTGCTAGCTTACGCTCTCGAGCGTTCAACCATTCATGTTTTATGCGAGAAAAAGCTCTTGCGAGTGTGGGTATGCGCTCGGTGAGACTCTAACTCACGAAACGGATCATAGTAGGCACGAAGGCCACATACGAAGCCACCGGGGACGCCGGCGGTATCTACAAACGGAAAGTATGTAGGTTCAAACTACAGCAACTCAAGCGCAAAACCCGAGTATGTCTCAGTCAAGAACAGAATGCTACATCATTGTATAAATAGTGAGCCCCAGTAATTGTGGTGAGGGAAGTGGAATGCAGGAACTGGCTCGGAAGCCAGCTTCGCTTGCTTAGGATACTTCTTCCTTTTGTTGCAGGGTTCTACACTGTTTGAATTTTTCGTGGTATGACCATGGTACCACCCATGGCATACCATGGCATCCCCACGGCATCCCATGGCGTGGCATATAGGATTCCATGGCGCCGTGGGGGGTGCCATGGCATGCCATGGGTGGTACCATGGGAACCCACGCGGCAACCGCAAAGAGATTTCATGGCAACCTCACGGCTTGTGACGGTACCCCCCACGGCACCCCAATGTCCACGGCACCTAGGTTAGGGTCAGGGTTATAGGATCAGGGTTAGGGTTCCATGATATGCCGTGGGGGTCCGTGGAAGGTTCCGTGGTATGCCGGGAAGATGCAGTGGAAGATGTTGCCGCAGGTGGTGCCACGGCCATGCCACGACATGTCGCGAAAAAAGACGATAGTGTACATGCCTCTTTCGAGGTATCGAACCCACTCTTCTTACCACCAATATCCTGCTAGACGGGTAAATGCAGTTGCCCGAGGAACCTCCCTCAGACACTGGTGCACTCTCCCCAAATCGGTGTTTTTAATCAAAGGAGTAGCCAAACCCAAGGATACTTCTGTAGTCTACCAAACCCAATTCTAGGGGTCATCCTGTCTTCAAGGGAGGTCTGTCCTAGGCACATCCCTAGCAACGTCCTTACGAAAGCCTGGCGGTCTTATCTATTAAAGGAAACGTCATAGCCCCAGGAATACGCTCAGGGCAATCAGGGCTTTAACAAAACGGGCTATCTTATAAAACCACTTCTACAGCCCGCGATACTCTATCATATTACATCATGCAGTAGTTACTTGAATGCCACATACCAGGTACCAGGTATTGGGTACTGTACATAAACTGTAACTTCCCGTAGGGAGGTGGAGTTTGTGGAGGCGTTTTGGAATTTGAAGAAGCTTGCAGAATCGTGAGATCAGGTGAGATCAGACCTCTCACGAAAGCGTCTAGTCAGTAGAGCTAGCTGCTTGGGCGTAGACGGCAGCGGCGGCAACAACGAAACTCGTAGCGAATCTCGCAAGTAGCACGCCCAGACAATTGATCGACTTTCACTTTCTGGGCATGGCCGACCAGCCTTCCCTCCAAGAGGGAGGTGAGCACGCCCCGCTGGATGTGGCGGAAGGTGAGGCCGCCCCTCTAGATGTGGGAGGCGAGGAAGGGGAAAGAGCTGGCGTGCCTGGCGCCGGAGCAAAGGACGGAGGCATCGGCCAAGGCGGAGCCGCGGGCATCGGCCTGGGCCTTCCCGCAGCACCAGCCGATCCTGCAATGATGGCGGTGCTGCAGCAATTTTTTGGCGAGCAACCACGCGATCGCGGCACGGATCACATGTCTCGAAAACAGCCAGGCCCACTCGCAGTAGCAGCAGCAATAGCAGCAGCAGCAGCAGCAGCAGCAACCTCAACCGCTTCTGCAGGCCCAGCAACCCCTCGGGGGCGCCATCGCTGGGGGCCTGTTGGCCCCGTGGGCGGGCGGTGCCATGGGAGGGCAGCCGCTGCCCGCGCCGCAAGATGCGAACCGCCAGGCTGCGATTTCAGCGGGCGTAAAAGCTACCGCAAAGCAGGCGGCAGACCTATGGCACGCTCTGAAAGGGCCCAAGTTCTGTATCGCGCGCGGGGGCTACAATATGCAGGAGGTCATAACCCGCCCTCTCCTGCTTCTCGCGTTCGACGAGGTGGCGTATGTGTCAGACGCTGTGACAAAACAGCTCAGGACGTTGTCCGAATTCGCCGTAGAAGAATTTTACCCTCCTCTGGCAGCCGGGCAGGCGCCGGGGCTTGGTTCTGTAGCGAAGAGTACTAAGAAAAACTACTTAGCGAAATGGAACACGTGGGTGAAAGAGAGAAAAGCGCAGGGTAAAGGGCGGTGGTTGTATACTGTCGACGACCCTAATGAAGCGCTGACCGAACTGCTCGAATTCATGACGTCTCGCTGTTTTGTGCACAATAACCAGCAATCGACCGTCAGAGGGTGCTTAGCAGCGATCAACTTTTCCCACAAGATGTTTGCAGGATGGGAGCTTCCCTTGTCGCATTGCATGATCGTCGCAGTGGGAAAGGGGATAGACCGGGCCCACGGTATGTCTTCCAAGCAAAAACAAGTGAGATTGCCCGTGACGTGGGCAATGCTTGCGGAAGGGCGACAGGCAGTCGTGAGTATGGAAGACGGGGGGTACGTCATGTGGCTAGGACTCGCCGTGTCATACTTTCTCTTGTGCCGAGCGTCGGAGCTGTGGGCGTACGCAAACGGGCAGGTACATCCCGAGTTTTGTCTGACACGTAAATTCATTGCTTTCTTTAATGAAGGAGTGCAAATGGCGTTCGAGAACAGAGCGATCGCTACAGCAGTGCAGCAGGTAAAAGTTTTAAGCGTCGAAGTGTGACCAATAAATGGGCAGGAATCACCATCATGCGAACGCGCCTCGCGCAGGAGAAGGAGACGGGGGGCGGCGTCAATGGGATCGTTCGAAGCTCCGTTGGAACTGCTGAACGTATACCCACTCACTGCTACCGGCAGAAGCACCCTTGACGGTTAGGAGCACCCCGCTCGGGTGGAAAGCGTTTACTAGAACAGAAGCGGTCGCGGCGTTGAGATTTATGGTAGGTAGCATCGGTAGATATCCCATGCAGTTCGCGTTGCACTCTGGAAGAATCGGGGGGGCCACCCAGCTAGCGTCCCAAGGAATTTCGGAGTTGCAAATTCAGCGCGCAGGACGGTGGAAGTCACGGGCGTTCATGACCTACGTTAAGGAGGCAGGGGAAGGGGCAAGCGCCGTTTCTGCTGCTCTCGCAAAAACAACGTAAAATAATAGTTGTGTCAGCATGGAACACGTTCAAATTGATCAGGCTGCTTTATGGTGTGAGTGGTAGATAGCCTCGCAGAGTTGGCAGCGGGGCCATCAGAGTTCGAGTTAGTCTGATTCATTAAACGTAGGAGGGTTTTCCATAAGAGGTAGAAGGGACAATACGTACGGGACAAAGGACGGTGTGGTCGTTCGCATCAGGGATAGTTTGGGAGGTATTGAATCTGCACGATTGAGGTCTACATGTGAAAAGGTGAATCCATAATTCTTGAGCCATAACAAAATGTAACTTCCCGTAGGGAGGTGGAGTTTTTGGAGGCGTTTTGGAATTTGAAGAAGCTTGCAGAATCGTGAGATGAGGTGAGATCAGACCACTACTACTGCCGAAAGCGTCTAGCCAGTAGAGCTAGCTGCTTGGGCGTAGACGGCAGCGGCGGCAACTCGTAGCGAATCTCGTAAGCAGCGCGCCCAGACAATTGATCGACTTTCCCACCCGCCCGGCTTATCGCTCAAGAGGGGGGGGGGGTCAGGTTGCAACAAGTCGGTGTTATTGTTTGGGGGTTGGTTGTGAGTGGTAGATAGCCTCGAAGAGTTGGCAGCGGGGCCATCAGAGTTCGGGTTAGCATGATTCATTAAACGTAGGAGGGTTTTCCATAAGAGGTAGAAGGGGGAATACGTACGGAACATAGGACGGTGTGGTCGTTCGTATCAGGGATAGTTTGGGAGGCATTGTATCTGCACGATTGAGGTCTACGTGTGAAAAAGTTAATCCATAATTCTTGAGCCATAACAAATAACTTGTATCTCTCCAGGATTGAAGAATCGGCACGGACGGACACTGTCTGGTTGTGCTGGATGTCGACGGGTAGAAAAAACTGTTTAATGTGAAGAACACACACATTGATCATACCTCTCGAGCAAATAGACCCTTTAAGGCACGCCGCAGGTAGGTGCTTTCAGGCATGCGGAGATAGGCACGCCGCAGGCGAAAAAAACAAAATAGGCAACAAAAAAATAGGCATAATAATAAAAAATATATGCCTGACGTGCCTTGGTTTGCCTTAAACATGACTATCTATTCAAGGCGTTTGCCTTGAAAAATGCCTAAGACGTGCCTGAAATCTTTTCGGCGCCCCAAGACAAATCCTGTACGAATTTCAAGTAGTTTGGTGTAAAATAATAGAGATAATAAGTAAAAAGATAGGCATACGTGACGTAGCGTAATTGGCCTTTAACGTGCCTGTCTATTCAAGGTATTTGCCTCAGACAATGCCTGACACGTGCCTGAAAACGTTTCGGCGCCTCAAGTCAAACCCTATACCAATTTCAAGTAGTGTTGTGTGATTGGGCAAAACGCCTGAAAATATAGCTGAAACTTGTTGAGCACCCCAACGCAAATCTTAGACTAATTTCAAGTAGTTTGTTTTCAAGAGGTAACCTGAAATAATGCTTGTGAACGCACGTACGAGGGTACTTGGCTGGGTTGTCATAACGCAAATGCCATAATGCGTCGTTACGCCGTTACACAGCGTATTTTATGGAGGCACAACTTATAGCACACAGCTAACGCCACGAAGAAATCTACGTTGTTCAAGAAGAGGGGGCTGTGAGCACGAACAAGCAATGATGTCGGGAGACAGCATTTTCAGCCCTTGACAGACAGGAACTATTGACTTGACAAGCCTTGACTGATACCTGGTACTCAACTACTAGGTTTAAGTGTGCAACACTCGACCCTACACCCTTAACAGCGCACGTTTTGCCTTGCTAGATGTGTCTCCTGACATCTTTGCGAACAAGCGTCGTAGTGTTGTGGCCACAAAAAGGCTACGGGCTGCGGGGTGATAGGGCCTTAGTCCGTTGGGCTAAATGTAAAAGGTTAACCAATAATTGCCTACCCAATCTAAGCCTCATAACACTCTCCCCCCATGGAACGGACCGGATTTTACGGGTCGGCGCGCCATCACACGCGGTTCCAATTTCTGGGGATCCAGAAGCGTTTTTCAGATTCTTGACATTACATGAGGAAACTCACTTTTCTCTAAAAAGCGATTTCATGGTGGACGTGAGATTCGAACTCACGACCAACGACCCATGTCCTACCATCGTCGCCATTTGTGAAGGTCTTAGTCCGCTGGGCTAAAGGTAAAAGGTTCACCAATCGCCTACCCAATTATTTTGAAAATAACTATCCCCTGTCCCCTGATTGTTTTAGAGTTCCAGACTAACGGCGTTAATTTTTCATGCCTTAAATGCGTGAAAGCGTGCCTGAAGCGTGCCTGGAAAAATATAGGCAAGATAGGCACGAAAATAGTACACTCCAGGCACGCCTGTTTCAGAAACAGTAGTTCAGGTATTTTTGGAGGCATGCCTTAAAGGCTAGGGCCTACCCAACAAAGACATATTATGGCGTGCTTTCCAATTGTGGGTCGGTGCATGATCAACACCGTGTAAGAAAAATTGCATCCCAATAGTATTGCATACCACAGGTATAGTATTGAGCGGGGCGTGGCTAATCCACCGTTTTGACAGCACCTTATCTGGCCAAGTTCGTATGTATAATATGTGCGTAGACATGAACCTGGTAAATGGTATCATAACATGGCACTAATGACCGTGGTGGGGGACGACACGAGGCTTGAGAGGCGAGTCATCCAGAGCCTCGTGTAGATCACGCGGCAACGAAAAAAGTGAAATGGGGGGGGGGGGGGTGTTGGCTTTGTACGCCAGCTTTTGCCTCTCCATTGTCGTTATTATCGTGATCGTCTTAAAAGGGTTTCGGTTCGGTAACGATATGACTATCGCTTTATGGACGTTATTTCGGCCTTCTCGTACCGAAATAGTTCTGGTTTCGTTATCGAAAACTGATTCACACCGCGGCACCCGACCGTCAAATAATAGGATTTTTGTTCAAAACATAAAAATAAAGACTTCGCCACGCTTCATGTCGCGCTCCTCAGTTTTTTTGTTTCTTACAAAAACACTACAAGATAAGTTAACTCTTGTTTCGCGTAATATGTACGTGTATACATTGATTCGTATCAGGTAAGTAATACCGGGTACCAGGTACCAGCGGTATATCAGTACACCAACAAAATCTGGTGTGGTAATCAGATTTTTGCTGAGCTTGCTCGGCAGGTTCGTTTTTCTGCGCATTCCGGCCTTCAACAACGTCTTGTGACCGCGGTGATCACGATACACCATTGACGCATTGCCCATTGCTGGCGGCATTATTCACGATATACGATGCACTCACATTTAAAGTGGTGTGACCACGTGATGCCCATACCTGGTATATTATTGCGGCGGCACAACACATATACGTATTTTCTCTATTACGTAGAGTAGGTTGTACGACTTCGTGTAGAAATAGAGGGGTGGTGACGACCGATAGACATTGTCAACCGCAATAGATTGTAAAATAGTCTTTGCAAGGGACAGTCAGGATAGATTAGGGAGGTATCTATCGATAGTCAATGCATTTTGTCGACCGCAATAAATTCTGCGAGTTATCCATCGATGACCATCGATGGTGGCAAGTTTAAAGACAGCTACTGTAAGTTAGCACACTCTCCCTCCTCCTGCCTGAGGCACTAGTTTGGGGAAGTAGTGACAGTAGTAGCAAGTAAAGCCATAGAGAAACCCTTTACCGACGCCAATAATAATAGGGTGACCGTTGCACCATATATATTCTATACTCTCATCGTCTGTTGTCCAGGGTGACACGTGTGGACTTTGGTATGTCTGCCCACGGCAGCAGTAGTATATACCCGCTGTAGTAGTCGTCAAACTTATATTTTTGTGAACAATACACTATTATTATTGATATCATATGTTAGAGATTTTGTGCGGCAAATAAATGATATAATATGATTTGTCTTGACAATGTCCTCTAAAGAAACAAAACACCTTTTTTAGCAGTGCACCCCTTTGCAGAACGACACAATTATGTCGATACGTTTTTATGTCCTTTGCACAACAACAAGGAAAAACTGTTTGGAAACATTTATGCTCCAATCGTAACGAAGATAAGCGCCCCGGCCTGAGCTATGGGTTCCTCGAGGAAGCCGGGTGGATTTACGGTTCTCCACCCTCTTCCCTATGCTTAAAAATAACCGTTGCTGGTAGTCTATATAGTAGGTCAAGTACGCCGAATTTTCGCCTTTTTTCCCTTGCTTGATTCTACCAGATTCAGAGCGCAAAAACGTTGATTTTATCTTGATGAATGAAAAGGGTGAGTGGGTTTGTGTTTCCTGAAGAGTTCAATTGTCTGCCGCCAAGGGACGACCACGCACAAACACGCCCGGTATAGGAATGTTTCCCTCCACACGGCATACATACGGGACCTCTTTGAAGTCTTCACCTATAGTGCTACTACTACTGCTACTACTGCTACTCCTACTACTACTCCTCCTCCTCCTCCTCCTCCTCCTCCTCCTACTACTACTACTACTACTACTACTACTACTACTACTACTACTACTACTACTACTACTACTACTACTACTACTACTACTACTACTACTACTACTACTACTACTACTACTACTACTACTACTACTACTACTACTACTACTACTACTACTACTACTACTACTACTACAGTACTGCTACTGGTCTGGATAGAGCTGTGTTGCCCGAGGTCGATCCATGGCCAGAACGATCATGCCACATCCTCTTACAAATTATTCTGTGCGAGTAAACACCCGGGAACTTACTGTACCTAAGAGTAGTACGTGGTAACTTACAATGAAACGTTTGCCGCAAAAACGTCGGCCGGCGATGGATGCTATTGCCTACATGCTATATTGTGTTTGTTTCGTTTTGTTTCGTTGTTTTCCGGGCTGGTCCCGCAACTGTAAGACCCTACGTAGAGTTTGTCCTTAGGGGGAACAGCTATTAATATGAACCATTCCAACTCGTGTTTTTTATGTAAATGCATAAATGTTCTTCCATTCCAGAGGTTTTGTTCGACTCTGCCCTGTGATTAGACTAAATCATTTGATGTATTTGGCGGTAAATCAATGTGATGACTGACGATCCAGATTGACTTTTCGTCGGCGGACGATCGAGGATGTTGCGTCGGCTTGGGGTCAGGGTATTAAAAAAGGGGACTGCAATACAATACGATATACAAGGCGCTTCGCTCAGGAAGGAAAAAAGTACATCAAAGTTTGCGAAGTGACAGAGTTCTACGATTGAGTTTAGGTCGTAATTGCAAACCTGCGACTTGATAATGCCAAGAGGCTCGCCGCCATGCTTCAGGAAAGAACAGCTCCGACGCCAGGGCGGATGCCACATATATATACGCTTCGCGTCGCGGATGTCGTACGTACGTACATACCCCAGGTAGGATACTGCTGTCTGTTTTATTTTGTTCTCTCGATATGCTCTAGGTCTCTGTACTCGTATGCACGAAGAAAGCGAAAGCACAGCACGGCACTGCAGTGAAAACGATGAAAATGAAGCCGAAAACTCGGAAAGGAAAAAATCCCCGTCCCCTCTCGTTTCTGCCTGATTGGAACACCTTACACCCGGTCAAAAAGAAGAAAATAAAATAATCGCACAGAAGAGCTTCCCTCTCAGCCTCGTACGCCGCCCGCCCCTCTCGCGACCACCTTGCTACCGATTCGGTCCGGGTAAAGCTTTTATCACTCTCTGCCACAATAAGCCCCGTCGCCCGCCTC